>RJWJ010000124.1:260730-402515 GCA_004363605.1 Indri indri | reverse complement strand
CTCACAGCAACCTCAAACTCCTGGGCTCGAGCAATCCTACTGTCTCAGCCTCCCAAGTAGCTGGGACTACAGGCATGCGCCACCATGCCCGGCTAATTTTTTCTATATATATTTTTAGCTGTCCGATTAATTTCTTTCTATTTTTGGTAGAGACGGGGTCTCGCTCTTGCTCAGGCTGGTCTCGAACTCCTGAGCTCAGGATGATCCGCCCGCCTCGGCCTCCCAGAGTGCTAGGATTACAGGCGTGAGCCACCACGCCCGGCCTATATTTTTAATAATGTAACAGACTATTTCTACTCTTGCATATTGCTTTTATAGCCAGTGACCTAAGTTCTTATATTAACTGTACTAATTTAGCTATAGATATTTTGGGGATTTCTATGTGGGCAGTCATATGTGAAAATAATGACAATTGTGTTGCTTCCTTTCCAATCTTTATACTTTTTTCTTGTCACTGCCCAGGTCTTCCTAGTCACAATGCAATGTCGAATAGGGGTGGTGATAACAGGCATTCTTTTCTTATTCCTGATCTTAAAGGATATGCTTTTAATAGTTCATCACTAAATATGACATTTGCTATAGAATTTTTAATGTCTTTTTTTAAATCAGATTAAGGAAATTGACTTCTGTACCTAATTTGCCAAGTTATACTGAATGGATATTGAATTTTCTTCATCTATTAAGATGATGATATGGTTTTTCTCTGTAATTATTAATGTTGCAAATTATATATTACTTAACTTCCAAATAATGAACCTTACATTCCTAAAATAAATCCAACTTGGGCATATATTATCTTTTTTATAAATAAGTGGATTTTGCTAATTGGCCTCCTAATGTTTAAAGTAGGATTTTTACATGTATATGAGTGATATTTGTTAGCCATATAAAATAAATTGGAGAGATTTGTTTTCTTTTTTATATACTCCGTAAGGGTTTGTGTAGCAGTAGAATAATTTGTTTATTCAAACTTGGGTAGTATTCACTTGTAAACCTGTCTTGCTTATTGGTGGGGGATAGATTTTTTTAACTACAAATTTAATTTTTTAATAACTGTAGGACTTTTTACATTTTCTACTTTTTCTTAAATGAGTGTTAATGGAAGTTATCCCTCTGCAAATTTCTCTATTTTATCTGTCTTTAAATGTATTGGTATAAAGTTGTCATAGTATCCTACTAGTTCTGTGTACAACATGTCTAATCTTTTTCGTTCCTTTTTTCTAAACTCTTATTAGACTTTTTGTTAGTCTTTTCAAAAACCAGCTTTTGGCTTTGTTGATCCTCTCCACTTTTTGGCGTTTGCTTATAACCTATTCTTCCAGCTTTCATTTAATTCTTGGATTCCGTAGAATTCTGCACACAAGCGTGCAAGCTCAGTAATGGTTAATTTTTTTTTTTAATCTAGCATTTTCATTGTTCTAGTTGAGAAGTTCACTCACAGTTTTTTCCTACACTATTTCTGGAAGTACCCTCCCTGAAAATACTTTATTGTGTTCCTACACACTAATAAAAAGCAATTCTTTCACAGAGGTAACTTCTTTTCAAAAGATTTCTATATTCTCAAGGCCTTTTCCATTGAGAGGAGAGAAAGTTATCGTGTCCTGCATGAATCCAAATGTTCTCTAATGATTTTCCCCTAAATCAATAGGCTGCTGTAGACATAAGCAATGTGGAATTGTGGAAAGGCACCACACTGGGGTTCCAGAACCCTTATCTTCACATCCTCATTCTGCCTCTCATTTCAGTTGTCATCTGGGGCAAGATACCTGTCTTCCCTCAGCCTCAGTTTCCTCATCTTGCAACCACATAGGGTGTTAGTGAGAAACCAGGCCAAAAAAGGAAAGTAATGGCAATGGCTTTAAAATGAGTCAGCATTGATTTGGAATGAAGATGCACTCTGTATAAATCAGGTATTAAACATATGATTGGTTCCCTTTTATGTTATGAAAGGTCTCAACATTGGTTCAAATTCGGATCATCTGAGGAGTATTTAAATATCACTGATCCTGGGTTCTGCTTCCAGAAATTGTGGTTTCATTGCTCCGGGTGAAGCCCATGCATCAGTGTTTTTAAAAAGCTTCCCACAAGTCTTTATGTTTAGCCAACGCTGCCAGCTACCGGTTTAGAAGCTCAAAAGGTAGAGCTACCTTTCCAGAAAGTGACCGTGATGTGGGGTTTTCTTGTGTATTGTTTTGTTTTTTTTCCCAGATCTTTTTCAAAGTAAGCATTTTTATGAGATTATTCTTACTTTTTGTCATTTTTTATCTCAGGTAACTCCTGGTGTCCCTCTTAAGAAGGAATACACAGAGGAGGTAAGAAGAGACACCCTACCTGAAGAATCGTTCGACTCCAGTCAATCTTTGGCCTGCAGTTGACAATCAGCATATGCGCCGTCCGCTAATGCCTTTTTCTTGCTTTTCTAAGAATCCAAGAGGATATGGGTGGGGTGATGGGTTAAAATCCTTTCAGTTAACTCTGAAGTCTCCAGAAAAGATGGATGTAGGCTTTAATCTACTATTTTCTACTTCCAGGGCACCTGTCACAGCAGGAGCCCGGGGTCTCCAGGACAGAAAAAAATATGAAACGTATAGCCATGGATTCTTTTGTTATGGAATAAACTGACTTTTGGAGGCTGTACGATTGGCTTTATGACTTACACAAGTGATGCCTCATTTCTATGGATAGACTTTGATTGATTGGCAGCAGTACCGCTCAGCTCCCACAGGTGGCACCAGGGATTTGAGCCTGGAGCAGCTGCACTGAGCTCGCCCTCCTGGGGCCTGGAGCCTGCAGTCCGCCAGCCTGCAGCATGGGCACCTGGCTTAGGTCCTAGCAGCAGAGGTACTTGCTGGGCTCAAGACCCAAATATGCCATTGGACCCAGAATACTTTTAGAAATTACTTTGAAAATAAACTTCCTCGTTGTGCAGCCATCTTTATTGGAGGAAGAAGTAAGAAAAGATGTCAGCAAAACCTGACAAAGTGGTGCTACCGGTTTAGTCCAGCAGGTCTGGGGGAGGCAACATACAGGGGTCTGGTTTTTTGTTTTTCGGATTTTTTTTTTTTTTTAACAGAATATACAGCTGGTGGCAGACGGCTGCTGTAACCTCCAGAAGCAGATTCAGATCGCTCAGCTCTTCGGGGTTCCCGTTGTGGTGGCTGTGAATGTCTTCAAGTGAGTCGAGCCTCCTACCCTACACGTGGTCTTATCACTGGGCCACCCTGTGAACTATTTGCGCGTTGAGGCTATTTGGTCTTTCTCTGCTTCATCTAAAAGTGTACAGAAATGCTCAGCCCTTTCTGTTTGTTTGTTTGGTTTGGTTTCACTTTAGCAGATGTGTTCTCCGAATGTTATTGGGGAAGTGAAATCTATATAGTGAATTGCCATTTCCTGGGCTTCTCTCTCTTTTTTTTTTTTTAATTCCACCCAGCATTTCTGTCTCAAAGACCGAATGATCAAAGGGATGTGTTATGGAATTTTTTCGATAAAACCCTTGACAACTTGAAATATTTGAGTGGTGTTGGAGAGGGTTTTTTTCCATGCTTTTCTTTAAGTCTGATTTATTTAAACACGATGTGACCACTTTTGATGTTTCAAATGTATTCAGTGTTAGGGAGCAACATTCTGTATAAACAGTTAGTCTTTCTTTAAAAACATCACTAAATGAACACAGATGTACAACCACAAATATTTTCATCACTAGGACCGACACCCGGGCCGAGATTGACTTGGTGTGTGAGCTCGCGAAGCGGGCTGGTGCCTTTGATGCCGTCCCCTGCTATCACTGGTCGGTTGGTGGCAGAGGGTCGGTGGACTTGGCTCAGGCTGCGAGAGAGGCTGCAAGTAAAAGAAGCCGCTTCCAGTTTCTGTATGATGTTCAGGTAAGATCCCGTGACAATAGCAACAACAAGGGCCCACGTTTCTTGCCCCTTAATATGGGTTGTCCCATTCCGTTGTCATAGCAACCCTCCAAGATGAAAGAGGTTAAGCCATCCGACAAAGTCAGTCACATTCCCAGCAGATCCCAAATCCTAGCCCCAAATCCTATGTTCTTTTTTTTTTTTTTTTAAGAGATGGGGTCTTGCTATTGCTCGGGCTGGTCTTGAATTCCTGGCCTCAAGCTATTGTCCCGCCTCAGCCTCCCAGGGTACTAGGCTGGGCCACTGCGCCCGGCCTAAACCCTATGCTCCTGAAGACTATACTCTGCTTCCAAATAGTAGGCCCACATGAGGGGGTGCTTTGAAGAACAGGGTTCAACAGCTAACACTTTCCGCAGTTGCCAGGGAACAAGACCTTTGAGTAATCTCATGAGGCTTGTGAAATCGTGGGAGGTATTTTCCTTGGCTGTTTCTGCTGTGGTTCTTTCCCCTCGTTCTAGTTTCCTTGAGCTATGTCTCGTATGTATATATATTTTTTATTATTGTAAAATGCACACAATCTAAAATTTACCACCTTAACCATTTTTTAAGTGCACAGTTCAATAGTAATAGATTCACATTATTATGCAACCAATCTCCAGAACTCTTTGCATCTTGCAACACTGAAACTGTACCCATTGAAAAACAGCTTCCCATTCCTTTCTCTTGACAGCAGCCACCATTCTACTTTCTGTTACTAGGAGTTTGATGAATCTTTGTGTCGCGTACACATGGAATCATACAGTATTAGTCTTTTTATGACTGGCTCATTTCACTTAGCATAATATTCACCCATGTTGTAGCATGTGTCAGAATTTCCTTCCTTTTTAAGGCTGAATAATATTCCATTGTATGGACGCACCACATTTTGTTCATCTATTCGTGTGTTGACAGACACTTGGGTCGCTTCCACCCTTTGGCTGCTGTGAACGTGTGTGTTCGTAACATAGGAGCAAATATCTCTTCAAGACCACATTTCAATTCTTTTGGAATTGGATTGCTGGTTTATCTAGTATGTTTTTAAACACATCTAGACAGAAAATCTGAGTTTCTCAGAACTCACTATCCTCGGTTTATCCTGGCATCCACTTGTCACCTCCGCTCTGAGCCCTGTGGCTCTAGTGGTGGCTGACGGACTTGTCCTCACAGGGAGTCCGTGATGGCCAGAGGGCTCAGCCTTCACGCTGACAGCTGCTTCTCCCGTTCCTCCATCCCGTCTCAGGTGTCACAGACAGTAGCATCGCTCCTCTTTCTTGTTCAAATGATGTAAGTCAGTAGCACAAGTGAAGAAGGAAAAAAGTAAGTGAGGAGAGAGCTCGGCAGCATTTTCGGGAAGCCTAGAGGCACGGCAGCAAGAGCACAAGGCTGACGTGTTACGTAGGCTCCCACCTGAGGAGGTTTGGGGGTGCCAGGTCTGTGGGCACTTTGCACCTGTTCACCTCCTTAGTCCTGACATCCCTGTTGGGTAGGAACTGGTGCCATCCTCCCACTTTGCAGATAAGCACACTAAAGCACAATGAGATTAAGTAACCTGCCCAGGGTCCCACAGCTGTAAAGAAACAGAGCTGGGGGAAGGAAGGCCTGGAACGGTTGAGGCCGTCTTCCTGCCCTGCTCTTCAGAGCTCAGTGCTGTGCTCAAAAGTGTTGGGTGGGACACACAGCTAAAGGAGGCAGTGACTAAGTGACCACCTGAAGAGGCAGGGTGATAGAGACAGGGACAGGCACAGAATCCATGCCAAATGACGGACACTGTTGGCATTCATTTAGTGTTTTGTGGAAGGACGTAAGGAATGAATTGGGATGGCTCGCTCAGAAAAGGTTCGTCATGCTGAAGGGGGGTTTTATGGACGAAGGACTAAAATATTCTGGCTTACAGAGGTGGTCGTGATCAACTGGCGGGGGTTGGGGGGGAAGATTTGGAGTCAGCGTAAAGAAAAATGTGCTAATTGGAAGCCGTGAGTTCTCCAATGTTGAGATGATAAACATAACATAGATGTAGCCCTGCCGTGGGCAAGTCAGAGGGCTTGAAGCCAACTCAGATGGCGGGTGGCCAAGGTGACCCTGACCTGTTGCTTGGTCCTGGGCAAGGCTTGCCAGGGTATCTACAATGCGTGGCACAGCCCATGGCTGTTCTACACAAACCACTGTCAGGAAACTCACCCTCCATGTCCTGCTATAAGCGCCTCAGACCATCTTGCCATCTGATCACGGGCTACCTCACTTTAAGTGGCAAAGGCAGTTTTTTAATGAATGATTTCACAAAGTGTCTCTTTTCCTGGAAAACATCCCTGGTGAAAGGAAGGTCAGCAAACAAAAGAAATGTTTCTGAGTTACACTGTCTCAGACATGCACTAACCCTAAGATGAACCCTTTTCCTTTCCACTGATGTTTTAATTATTTTTTTTTCTGAATTCCCTTTCTTCATGGAGATAATGCGACTAAAATGTCTGCTCTCCTGTGAAAGGGAAAAAATTTATAATAATGTGGTCTACAGTCTTATATTTAACAGACAGCCTCAAGGCCAGGATTCTTGCTTCCTTTGCCAACACACTTCTCCCTTTTCTTAGAGCACAGAAATTCAATTTGAGCTGCAGAATTGTTTGTTAGATAATCAGCATCTCAGCCTATTGCAACATGACAGTTTATGAAAAGCGCTTTTGCTGCCTCTGGCTCCCTTTGTCCTATCTAATAGCCATGTTCCTCACACTGGCAAGATTAGATAGTGTAAGACCATTTACAATCTCGTCTTGTGACCATATAGAAATCTGAATTTGTCGATGCAGTCAGTAGGAGAGCTCAAACTTTTTTCCCCCTGATTTCTTGCATTGTTTAGGGCTGGTAAAATTTATGGATTAAGTAATGGTTTTCTGGAAGCCCTTTTTTCCCTTTTCCTCCCCCACCCCTACTACTAACCCTTTGGTGCTGGACGGACAGCTAGATAGTTGTGGGATTGCTCCATAGGAAAAAGAAGTTAGAAGTGTTTTTGGATAAGTCACTCTCCTCCCTTTGCTTTTCAGTACAAACTTTATATCCGTGCGCTGTTTGTTAACTCTCCAAAAATGGATTCAGTACGAGCTCGATGGCATCTTATTTGCTCCTCTACCCCCACCCCAGTCTTGTGTTGTGGAAGAAAGACACCTGAGATCATTTAGGGGATGGGACATAGTGTTGGAGCCCAGGGCATGACTGCTGTTGTGTAAGAAGTAGAAATGGTCTCAGGACCCCACAGGAAAGAGGGACAGCTAGAGAGACATGGAAGCACCTGGCTCTCACGCGCCATGAAGCCAGACAGCACTGTGTGCTAGGCTTTGTGATGACAAGCCCGTGTTTAAGGCAAGAAGCGAACTTCATCTATGACTTGGGAGTCTCTGCGGAACTTTATCAGAAACTGAGTAAGTTCACAGCCACTGTCATCTAGAGAACAATTTTACATCTCTTTTTACCAGAGTAGCTTCTAATTAAGCAGCAGTCAAGTTCTGATTATGGAACCAGAGGCAGTGGCTAATTAATTCAGAATAAGAATTCAAAAATACGAAATAAGATGTAATGGTGTAATTGCTCCAAATTGTATCTTTACAGTTGATTAGTGCAATATCTCCTTATCCGCAAGCACAAAGGGAAATATAGCTGAAAGGAAAGCTACTCTGTGTGTACACCTTGTCAGCTGAGAAATCCGTCTTCCATGCCTTCTTTCAGGCCTCAGCAAATCCCATCTGCTACGTGGGCTCAGCTCTGCATTACGGACAGGAAGGTGAAGACTTGCTTCGTAGCAAATGGACACTTGCTAGGAGACGGACACATTACATGGCGTTAAAAGGCTAAAGCTTTGGGGTTATTCAGAATGTCGTTCAAAGCCTGACTAGTCCTCCTGGGCTGGAGGTAAACGTGGGCAAACTAGCTGATCTCTCTGAGCCTGCGCGTCCTCATCTGCGCAGTGGCGTCTGACATGGACACCAACTTCACCGAGCTGCAGCGGGGACAAAATGAAATGCCTTGGAGTAGAATGCTGGACCCTAGGAAGCAGGCAGACGATGCCGGCTCTTCTGCGGTCGTGCTCTCTGCAGAAAGAATGTAGGCCTCCTGACTTCACTCTCAACAATTCTCTTGTAAGTCAAGGTCACTCCGTCAAACTGTAGGGTTGGTTTCTTTTTCGCATGGGTTAAAATCAGGAGTTAGAAGCCAGGGCTCCTAGGGCACCAGGAAAGAAAGGCACCACTCAGTTAAACCAAGGCATTTGGCATTTTTCCTTCTCCGTGAGAAGTGGGAGCCCGTAGTGATATCACAGAAAGTCGGTCACCTTTGCAAAGAAGTAGGTACGGCACTGAAAGTGCGCTTGAAAGTCAGTCTGAGTGTTGTTTGTTGAATCAGGAGTTAAGGTTGAAAATCATCTCTATATCCTTCCTCTAACCTTACAAACATTTTGAGGTGTAACCTTGACAGCGAGACAGAATGGTGTTTGTTTTTATTAAAAGATCTTTCCTGTTCCTTGTGTGAAGCCATTCTCTTGATCACAGTGGGGGCTGGACGAAGGAAGACCAAAACACACCACGAGGTCTCAGCCCAGGGCCACCAGCGGCCAGGCTGGTTTCCGAGCTTACACTTTCACTGCCCATGTGGTTAGGAGCGTCTTCTCCCCTGCTGGGCTTTTGTAAAACCGGGTGTGTTTGTCATTGATGTTATCTGGTGGGTTATGGAGAAATTATTTCATATGTCTTCTTTTTTTATTTATTTTTTCTTTCTTTTTTATGTATTTATTTATTTTTGAGACAGGGTCTCACTCTGTCAGCCCAGCTAGAGTGCAGTGGTGTCATCGTAGCTCACTGCAACTTCAAACTCCTGGGCTCAAGCGAAGTGATCCTCCCGCCTCGGCAAGGGCTGCTAGGATTACAGTGCCATGCCCGGCCTTTTATTTCTTAAACATTCAAACTTGAACACATGCCCATTATTGGTGGGGTTTTGAGAATTACCTTTTTTTTTTTTTTTTTTTTCTGAGACAGAGTTTCACTCTGTTGCCCAGGCTAGAGTGCCGTGGCATCAGCCTAACTCACAGCAACCTCAAACTCCTGGGCTCAAGCAATCCTACTGCCTCAGCCTCCCAAGTAGCTGGGACTACAGGCATGCGCCACCATGCCCGGCTAATTTTTTCTATATATTTTTAGCTGTCCAATTAATTTCTTTCTATTTTTGGTAGAGACGGGGTCTCGCTCTTGATCAGGCTGGTCTCGAACTCCTGAGCTCAAACAATCCGCCCGTCTCGGCCTCCCAGAGTGCTAGGATTACAGGCGTGAGCCACCGCGCCCGGCCAGAATTACCTTTTAATTGGAGTTAGAGCATTTGCAACCAGAGCCTCAAAAATTAAATAAATAAATAAAAATGCATATGTATATATTTGTATCTATGTATATACAGTGGGTTTTTTAATATCGTGGTAAAAATATACATAACATGAAATTTCCTCCTTAACCATTTTTAAATGTTCAGTTTTGTGGCATTAAGTACATTCACATTGTGCATAGTTTAAATGAGAGTTTTAAAATTTAAAATATTTGTGTACCTCTCTGTACATCTTTTGTATTTCACAGTAATTGAAAAAATACAATCTAAGGAGAAAGGGTATCCCTTCGTTTTGTTCTTGTCCCTAGAGGATTGTCTCCCCCTTGGGGCTTTGACCTCCCCAGGCGCTTTCCTCCCGTCTTCAGGACCCCCCATAACCCCGCCCCGTGCGCTGGGCCACCGGGCCTCTCTCCATTCGCCTTTCCTCTTCCCACGCATTGGAATGTGTGGCGTGTTCTATGGAAAGCTGCTGCCCCTTATGTTTTCCAGTCTCTTAAGAATCTCATTCGTAAATCTGTTTCTCTCCCCATACTCTTTAATATTCTGCCATCTTATTTATGAACTGCCTCTAAAGGGCTTTGATCATCCAACCTGAACTGCTTCAGTGAGCCCCTCATAAGCCTCTTCTCCCCGGCCTCCTCTCCTGTGGTTCAACTCTGAACTCCCAGGTGCCCTGCTGCTTCCACAAACACACCTCAGATCTGTGTCAAATCTAGATTCTTCTCCAGCACTGGCTGCCAGGTTCTCTGTCGGGTCTCTTCTTGCCTGCAATATATAACATTCCTTCCCAGCGTGCCTGGTGCCTCATTCGTCTGTGTTAGATAGTCTCAAGAGATCTGCACCTATTGTTCGTACCAGCCCAACTTTCTCAAAGCATCCTGTGTGATTCTGGCAAAGCATGCCCCATCCTTTGTACATGTCACAAGGATCCCTATAATTTCAATGAAAGGCTTTCTTCTACTATGAAAAATGGAATGTCATTATGATGGAAGTTTCCAGAAATGCATTATTTCATCTAAAATTATGAGATAATATAAAATGATGAACTATCGAAGTCACACCACATGTTGGCCAGCTGCCTTCAACCACCCATTCCATCCCCCCGACAGGCTTTCCGACTTCAGTTTAGTTGGGATGAGACCATTATAATAGAGAGTGTATCCATTTTCTCAACCTAAAAGCAAGCACTTAACGAACATTAAATGTTATCTCAGGTATAAACATTAAAGGTACCACATATACTAGGCCACTTTAAGAAAGGATTGGGGAGAAAACATGCTCAGACAGCACAGGCTTCCCGACACTCCAGTCTCTCAGAGGCTGGGGGATTTGTTTGAGCAATAATATTTTCTCAGAAAATGATTTCTTTTTCCTTTCATGTAAGTAGTTTACTCTTGAGTGGCACTTTTGGCACTTTTAGACCAAAGTTTTTTTCTTTGGAAGCACGTCTTCAGTAGATTTTGGTGAGCAATACATGGCTTCTGTTGTCCAGTCAAGAAAAAGGACCACTCGTAAGGGACCAGGGCTCCCTGCCTGTGAGAATGGAACCGGAACGGCACCTGCATTCATTCCTGTGGCTTCTGCACCCCACTGAGGTTCCTAAGTCAGGTCATGACAGAGGAACGAGCACATACTGTGTGAGTGTCAGTAAGCGCAGCAGAGAGCTCGGGCCACTGTCAGCCTCTCCCCATCTTTTGGGTGAAACGGGATCTTTAAAATCACCTATTTCTACGTATGCCCTTCCTTTGGCATTGCTGCCATGTTCTGTTTGGGAGTAATAAAAGATCACCATGTGAATTCCTTACTGTCATCATTTCACATTGACAAATGCAGATTTTCTGGCAGTGAGCCTTCTTTTCACTTCCCAGCTATCTCCACCGCACACCACATTTGTCTTGGGAGAATCCAATTCCTCTAGGAATCTGCAGAGTTAACCACTTGCTGAGGGCCAGGGAGCCCACAGGGACTGATGCTCCATGGGCAAGCTCATGGAAGTCAGCACGTACACCTCTGGTGGCTCAGATGTGTTGGTTTCCAGCCAAGGACATGCTTTGTGTCAAACATACAGGGTTTGTTGTTCTCAGGAACAATGGTAGAGCTGCTCCCATGGCTCCAGGTGGTGTGTTTGTAACACACCCCCTTGTACCTTGTGTACAATGGTCAATGTAAATTAATGTCGGGAGTTTCATGTTGTACTTGTATTTGAAGTACAGGAAGGACTATTTCCCAAACTGTACTGATAGATCGTTTAAAATTTATGCTTCATTTAAAATACAAAGTGCAAATTGAAATAATTACTGGGTGTCCAGAGATTTCTATTCAACTTGCATATTTATTAATTGATCCTTTTCTTTATGTATTTTACGGGCATTGGAATACATTTTACCAGTATCACAGCATAGGAACATTTAACCCACATGAAATAGGCTGTTTGGCCTTGGTGAAACAAAAGAACATGTATTTTTCATTCAGTGTCATTTGGTGCAGGGCTGAAGAAAGAGAAATGTGTTCCAACACTTCGGCAACGGCGTGGGCTTATGAAGAGATAGTAGGGTATTGATGGTAGAGTAGTATGTCTGTTTTCGAGGGTCTTCTAAACGATTTTCAGGGTTGCTGCCTTTAGAATCTGATCTCCAAGTGAGATGAGATGTCACTACATTATAAAGCCTTCACCAGTCTTTATTTCCAGCAGCTTCATTTTTAAACTTTTGTTCATTTCACTTTATTTTGTCCATTTTAAATAACTGCTTTTCTGGAACTTATAGGTCACTTTTATTCCACTAAAAAGCAGGTCTTAAATAGTTTCATAATTCCAGTGGGCATTTCTAGAACCTTTTCAAGAAGGTTATACTATCGAACTTTGTGTGACGTCTATGTACCTGGAGCGCCACATCTACACAAAGCACTTAGTAAAGCACGAAGACCACCACATCCTCCGACATACCTTCGTGCCACCCAGCTAGTGGTTACGGTATGCCTACTCTATGCAGGATAACAGCAATACAACAGTGGGCCATAGTTATTTTCTAGAGCTGCGCTGCCCAAGATCCCATATGGCCATTTAAATTTAAGTTAACTAAAATAAAATTGAGAATACAGTACCTCGGTTGCAGTAGTCACGCTTCAAATGCTTTAATAGCCACACGAAACTGGTGGCTACTGGACTGGAAGGCCAGTGAACATTTTCATCATGGTAGAAAGTGCCAGTGGACAGCTCTATTCTAGAGCATTTTCGTTTCCTAAATATGTATTTCAGAAGTTTGGGAGGGAATTAACATAGAATATGTGTAGAGTTATATTCTTGGTGAATATGAAAAGTTAACATGGGATTAGTTCAAAAGTGACCAAAGATGCTAGTGTAGACTCCAGGCTTCGTGAAGTAGCTTGTTAATATGTTAAGCAGTTGTGCATAATACAAGCAGGATATTCACTATTTCCCCCATAAGCCCTGTATTTGCCACCATTTGCACCTTGCTTGCTTCTGTTCACGTGGAATGCTCTTTCCCTCCTTTGGTTGTTGAGATCTTTCCTGTTCTTCCTTTAAGGCAGCATTCAAGTTCCTTTTTATGTCTTGCCAGCTTTTGCCAATTGTCATGCCTCCCCCTGCAACCTGCAGCCCCCCAACTTAAATAGTAATATTTATGCAGAGCCTTGGTCACATACTCTATTCTGTCATACTTCTTATTGTCTCTCATTATCCCCAGTCCATCAATTCTTTGTGCACAAAGTGCCCGAAGCTCTATGTACGATGCCCTGACATCTTTAAAGTGCTTGCACTAGAGGGTTATTTGTTTATTCGGCAAATGCTTACGGATGCCTACTGTGTGCAAGCCACTCTCCTATGCCCTAGGACTATCAGGATGAAAGATGTGGCGAATAAATAGATTAGTCAATATTTACAGAGCCAGGGAAGAGCCAGCAATGATTAATGCATAAACACTCATAATTTATTTTTGCCATTTTATTTGTTTTATAAAAGCTATCATTTACTACAGAGAAGTACAAGTGAATATTAAGTTCAGATCAAGATCACTGGACTAAGCTTGGCTTTTATTTTTTTCTCTAAAGATTACACTTTTCCCCAAAATTGAACAGAGAAACAACAGGACGTTCTTGCCTACTGCGACACAATATAAATAGATGGCGTGCAGTGGGAAGTACCTTATCAGAGTTGTTCTTAGTTTTTACACCAAATCCAAAAGATGTGTTAGCTGAGATGTTTTTATTTCTTTCCTTGTACATGTAAATGAAAAAGAAAAATTATATTAGGAGTCCCGAGAAGACTTTGACTGTGGGCTTTTTAGCTACATGAGTTGAAGCATTTTCTTTATTCAGCATGTGGCCACAGGACTCAAGCTCAGATGGTACATTCTCTTCAGGTCCCAGGAAACAGTGTTGTACCTGTTGAAGCCATTGGGAGGCCCTTCATCTTCTCCAGCAGTGGCGAAGCTGAGTAGTCAGATTCATAAAGACAGACAGTAGAATGGTAATTGTCAGGGACTGGGGGCTGGGGGAGTGGAGAGTTTCAGTTTTGCTAGATGAAACGTCCTGGAGGTTGGCTGTGCAACAATGTGAATGTCCTTAACACTACTGAACTGCAGTTAGAAAATGGTTAGGTGGTAAATTATATGTTATATGTATTTTACCACAATTAAAATTTTTAAAAATATATATATTTCTTGAAATAAAATATATTCATGTTTCAAAATAATAATAAATCAGATACCCACTCACACCCATTCCTTCACTAGTCATTCATTTGCTATTATTTTGCTCCCCAGTGAGTTTTTCCTTAATTATTATCTTAATAGAAAAATCACAATCATTCTTTATTTCAGAATCATGATGTAGAGTTCAGTATAAAATGCATTCTGTTCTTTAAATGTGTTATGGGTAGTAATATCTTGTTGTTTTCTTGTGCTTCCAGAGAAAACATAGTTCTTTCATTCACCCTACTACCTCACTGTATGATAATATTACTCAAGTTTTCTATAGCGCAGCATTACATTGGCTGGCTTTATGTTGCTTCGACGTGTGCAATTCGATGATACAAGTGGAGTAATTCACATCCCCCTCCTAGGAAGGAGGAAACTGATAGAGCAGCCACATGATTTAACTATAAGCAGGCGCCGTGTTCTTTCTTAGCCCTCCTGCCTCACACAGCCACCAGGCTGCTTTGTGCAAAGCCCGTGGAGGGAGTGGCCGAGCTGGGGGAGGCACAGGCCAGAGACTGGGTGCAGCAAGAACATTGCCAGATTCCCAGGAACCACTGCCAACACTGTTTCGGAACCAGGTATCCTGGGAGCTGACTTCCCCTGACAAAGCGTGGTCCTTGCACTTGCCGTGTGGCTCCTTTCCTGCTAGAAATGTCTTCCAGCACCTTACTAACTTTTATTAATATTTCTTAAAAAGGGCTGCTCCAGCCAGGCACGGTGGCTCCCACCTGTAATCCTAGCACCGTAGAAGGCCAAGGCTGAAGGATTGCTTGAGCTCAGGAGTTCGAGACCCACCTGAACAAGAGTGAGACCCCCATCTCTACTAAAAATAGAAAAATAATCAGCCGGGTGTGGTGGCGCATGCCTATAGTCCCAGCTACTCGGGAGGCTGAGGCAGGAGGATCCTTGAGCCCAGGAATTTGAGGTAGCAGTGAGCTATGATGACACCACTGCACTCTCGCCAGGGCGACAGAATGAGTCTGTCTCAAAAAAAAAAAAAAAAGGTTCCTCCTTGCAAGGCATTTATTGACCCACAGAGGCGCTCATGTTGCCTTCAGTATAGTGTCAATATCAAGCACTTCAGTGTCCAGCAATGTATGCTGATGGATGAGATCTAAGATTCACGGAAAAAGTCCTCTCTCCCTGTTACCTGCAGTATGAAACCCATGCTTAGCCAACAGGAAATTTAGAAATAGTCATTCATCTGTTCAGCTCTACATTGAGGGCCTAGTATATATGCCAGGGGCTGTATTATATCCCACCTCTAGGTAAACAAGAGATGGTCCTTGACTTCAAAGAGTTTATAAGCCATGCCTTTATTCTGCAGCTGATTTGAACATTGAATCTTTTACGTTAGAAGTTGCCATGAAGGTTCTCTCTCTAGCCCAGCCTCAGCTTTGCACTTGAGCAGGAACTCTTTCTACAACATTCTCGGCACCGTATTCAGCTTATACTGAACCCTCCTGGAGTGAATAGGTCACTGCTTAGTGAGAGAGCTTTGGTTATTATTTTTCTTCCTTAATCATTGGGCTAAAAATTACTTCCTCCTAACTTTTGTCTCTTGGTTCACATTCTGCCTTCCTGGAAATAATGATCATTTCTTTCCAGAGTTGTCCCTTCTAGAGAAAATTTTTCGATTTGTCATATGACATGGTTTACAAAAGGCCCCTTTCCCCCAGCAGAGTTTGGTCCTGCTGAGTGTCCTGGGACTGTTGATGACTTGAGCTCCATCAGCACTCCCCAAAATAGCAAGAGCTTCTCTAGCAGCCACTCACAGCCAGGCCCTGTCGAACCTCTGTCCTCTGAGCAGCAGGTGCAAAGCCACGAGGGCATCTGCACATCAAAGAAGAGAGTGCTCACAGCTGGCAGAGGGGGATCCATAGGAGGTGGCCTTTGGGATGGATCTTGGAAAGCTTAGAGAGTTTTAACCAAGGATGGTCTTTGAAGATTATAGGGAAAAGGCTTTATGTGTAGGGTCCGGGTGCAAGAAGATGGGGGGAAATTTGAAGATACAGGGATTTATCTTCTTACGCTTCAGAGGACCTGTTGTGCAGATGCTTAAATATTAGAACTAGATTTTGTTCTTCAGTAGACCATGGGGAGCTGAGGATGGGGGAATTCTTCTTGCTTAGTTATATGTCGGGAAGGTTAGCCTTGCAGTAGAGGGCGTAAGAAGCGAAGAGACCAGGTGGGAAGTTGTCTTTCTTGGTAGGCTAGACCGTTAGCATCTCAACCAAGGCAAGAGCACATTTCCTCACATCTTCACCTACAGCTGATATTATAATATCTACTTTACAGTTTTGCTGATTTAATGAGTATGAATTTGGTTTTCATCATTTTAATTTGCATTTTTTTATTATGAATGAGATTGAGCAATTTTTCATATGGTTTCTAGTCACTCCTTTTGCCCATTATTAAATAATAATATCTTTTTTAAAAAAAAAGTTTTAAATTTTGATGTAGTCAAGTCTATAAATCATTTCCTTTACGGCTTATTCTGTTGTTGCCTCGTTTAAGAAATCCTTCCCTACCGCAGGATGGTAGAGTTCCCACTGTTTTCTACTAATATTTAGAGTTTTATTTGTCAAGTTTAGGCCTTTGTTCCATATTGGATTTATATGGGGACTTGGCATGTGGTAGGAACCTAATTTTATTTCTCTCCATCCAAAAGTCAGTTGGGTACTCAGCCCTGTCTCAGTTGATTGGCGTCATTTCCGTGATATACTGTCCTGCACCTGCTGAGGTGCCTTTCTGGGTTCTCGCGTCTGTTTCATTGATTAATTTGTCTATTCCCATGCTAGTACCCATGGAATTAATTAGCACAGTTTCATGGTGTGATTGATACCTAGTAGAGAAGTCCTTTTTCTTTGTTTATTTTTAAGTTATCTTACCTGTTTATGCCATTATTCTTCATGATGAGTTTTAGAACTAGTTGGCCAAGTATGCAAAAGTGATCTTGGGACTTTTATTGGAATTGCACGGAACTAATGGGATAAGTTTAAGAGAACTAACATCTATACAGTATTGAGTCTCCTCATCCATGAACAAAGTAATATTTTTCTCCATTGATTCAGACCCTTCTTATGCCCTTCAATGAAAGGCTATAATGGCTTGTACCTTTATTCTTTTTTTATTTGTTAAATTGTCCAATATTTAAGTTCCAGACCACAGAATAACTCTACAGTAATAAAAACTATAGTAATGAAAAACACACTTTAAAGCAGTTTTGGGTTCTGTCAGGGTTGGGAGGGTGGAGAGTACTAGCTTTTATTTTCTCTGGTTGGGTAACTCTCCTGTATCAACAGTAATTCACACAAATGCCATTTGCCATTGTCAAACAAAGTCCTTGAGGCAGGCCCAAGAGACTTCTGCCCCTTGGTTGACATCATTTCATTAGCACTTGATTCAGCAAATTGTTCACCAAACAGTAAATCCACTAACTGCATCATTCCTATGTCTTTTCTACCCACGGTAAAATTAGGAACGATTTTGTCAACTGCTTTGCTTCAATTAAGAATCATTGTAGGCCGGGCGCGGTGGCTCACACCTGTAATCCTAGCACTCTGGGAGGCCGAGGCGGGCGGATCATTCTGAGCTCAGGAGTTGGAGACCAGCCTTAGCAAGAGCGAGACCCCGTCTCTACCAAAAATAGAAAGAAATTAATTGGACAGCTAAAAATATATAGAAAAAATTAGCCGGGCATGGTGGCGCATGCCTGTAGTCCCAGCTACTCGGGAGGCTGAGGCAGTAGGATTGCTTGAGCCCAGGAGTTTGAGGTTGCTGTGAGCTAGGCTGACACCACAGCACTTGCCCCAGGCGAGAGAGTGAGACTCTGTCTCAAAAAAAAAAAAAAAAAAAAAAAGAATCATTGTATCTATGGAATATTCCTTTCCTAATGAACCATTCTTGTTTCTTAAGGTCACTGTCTGTATGTGACCAGCATGCAGGATTTCCCTGCAGCGTTATGGGAATCATCTCCCCGCTCACATTTATTTGCTCATTTCTAGTCTTCTCGCATTTTTCCCAGGCTGCGTGATTTCTCATAATTCATTAAAGTAAGTTCAACTTCTAATTTTCCAATAACGTGTTGATCACATCGGCATTTATATTAAAATCTCAACCCATTCCTGCTCACAAAAAATACACTCATTCTTCAGTATTGCTGTCTTTTCCTTAGCGATGCTATAAACCACTATTCAGACCCACTTAAAAATCAGCACTAATGATTTAGTTAGGAGACTTCTGTTCTAATGTACGTGATCATTAAAAAGCATAGTATAAACTACATTTTTTAAAATGCTTCATTGGGTAAAAAATGATTATAACTAGATAAGCAGCCTCTAAATTAGCAGAACATCTAAGACTTCTTATTGGCTAGTTGACATCTGATCTGAAAAGTTCAGTGCTTTAAGAATGATAGAGAAAAGAGGGTTTGCTACAAATGCTGCAGTTGCTGTGGAGGTACTCTCATAGGGAATTTTAAGTAATTACAGAAAATGTCAGTAAAATCTCACTAAGCTTTCCCTTAATTCCTTAACCATATTAAAGTTAACAATTTTGTTATCTTTTGTGTTTCTCCAGCTTCCAATTGTGGAAAAGATAAGAACCATTGCCCAGGCTGTCTACGGAGCCAAAGATATCGAACTATCTCCTGTGGCACAATCCAAAATAGATCGTTATACCGAACAGGTAAAAGTTGTACTTTTAGGAAAAAAAATCCACCTTTGCCTCTCAAAATACTCACCTTGACTTGAGGACTTGTGGTGTATGTCTGACCAGCCAAACTTTGCTTAGTCTACTTTATAGTTAATGAAGATTGAAGGAATATCCGTGGGTAGAGAGTGTTGACTATGTTGAGAACATATGGAGAGGGCGCATGTCCTCTGATACGTGCATCATTGACTTCTGTGATGTGTCTGATACAGGATGTGTCCATGTTTGTATGCAATGTGTGATCTCGATTCCCTCCCACTCAGCCAGAAACCGAAACTGTCCTTTGGTGTGCACCTGTGGCTTCAGGTTAGGTGATTTGCAGTGCTTCCTCTTTCTTAAAGAGCAGGCCTCTTACTACTTTAAAAATGTCAGCGTATCACCAGGTTAGGCAAACAGGAGCGCAGCAAATGAAGATGGTGGTTCGTTGGCTTCTTGATGAAATTGCCCACTGAGGTTGAAGGCTCCATCATCATCTACCTCTAGGCAATGACAAGGGCAAGTTGGCAGGCAGCCATGAGGATGGCTGTGCTCCAGCAGCAAAGTCACCTAGTCCTATAACGGTCATAATCAGCCGACTCCATCGCAGGTTGTTCGGCCACCCTGACCAAAAGGAGTGTATGCTGAGTGCCCCATCCAGTTTTACATAATAAGATAGAAGTCAGAGTGCTTTAAGAGTTTACTGGAAGGCTGGGCAGGGTGGCTCACGCCTGTAATCCCAGCACTCAAGTTCAAGACCAGCTTGGACAACAAAGTGAGACCCCATCTCTACAGAAAAAAAATTTTTTTTTAATTTGCTGCTCCTTGTAGTCCCGGCTACTCAGGAGGCTGAGGCTGGAGGATCACTTGAGCCTAGGAGTTTGAGGTTACAGTGAGCTATGATAACACCACTGCACTCCAGCCTGGGTGACAGAGCGAAGACCCTGTCTCCAACGAGAAAGAAAAGGAAAAGAAAAGAGCTTGCTAGCAAGAGAGCTTCATTATGGGTAGCACTGATCTCCTTGTTCTTAATTCTTCAACTCCTTAATCCTATTTGTAAATCTTGTTTAATATATTGTTAAATACTACCATTGCTAACCAGGGTATTCTCCCAGGTTTAATAAGATAGTCAGCAGCTCAGTTTTTCTTAGAATTTTCTATGTATGCTCTTGGCTTATCTGCCACAGAAAGGATTCCCAGACATTGCTTTGTATACTGGCATTATATGCTGGCATTGTGAGATTTTTTTCATTCGTGTGCAATGAACTGAGTAAAACAAGGTCATTGTCATGAGGTTGCTTTGTTTGTTTTCCATGAGTTTTTAATAATGCTATTTAGGACTACTACTAATTCTAATATTAAATCTTTTCTCCCTTTTTAGTTTTAAAATGTGTTTTATCTTATAACATAGTGGGGTGATGGTGTGTGGCACGCTGGTTGCTTTTTTTTTTTTTTTTTTTACTATCCCTACTGGCAAAATTTTTAAATTGACGCAAACCTATATCAGTTCATAGAAATTATTTTAATATTTGACTGATTTTTGATATCCAAAATTCTGGCACCATTTCTGTAAGGCAGTTGTGATTGTCTCTCAGCAAAATTCTTATCAGACTATAAGAGTAGAGGTTTCCAAAAGGAATGGCTCCAATAACCAACCCCCTCCCCCACTGATAAGACTCTAAAATCTTCCAAATAGTTTAAGGCTGAATCATAAGAAATTCTATGTGGGTTACCTCTGAAGATTGCATCCCCTTTATCTCTGTCTACCAAGGGAATATTCCTTAAAAGTTAAGTGTCAAGTATGTGGTTGCAATTAATTAACAAAGTCTCTAAAGGAACACTATGTGCCATTTAATCCGATCCAGGCTTCGAAGACACTGTCCTTTTTGTGAGACACCACATGTGACTTCCTGCCCTTTCACCTTTGTAACTCTGGGTCAGGCCTAGACTTTGGTCCTTAAAAATAAGAGGCTTAAATAGTGACCTCATCTTAGTTCCTATAATGTAATCGCAGATCAAATAGGCATGATTCATGCACCAGCACAAAAGGGCCCTTTGCTTCCTGACAGATTCCAAGAATGAGTGAACAACATGACTAAATGCCTCGTTCCGGAGCCTTTCTCCAGACTACCTTGCTAGGTCCCGGATATTAATAGCCTTCCTTGGAAAGTGGTTTCTACAGCTGCTTTGCCGGAAAATAGCAGTGCTTTCACCAAACGTGTTCATAATGCTGCCTTATCTTAAAGAGAACCGCCAAAATAAACAATAGTCATCCTCAACCTGCTCAGTAATGATCACATGGAGATGAGTTTTATCCTCAACTTCTTGTTTAATGAACAAGTAGTAACAGGCCGCTACTGTGTGTTCCTGGATCTGAGCCGACACACTGTTGCTGCAGAGATTGTATACAGCGCAAATTAAACAAGCACAGGAGACTAACATCTATGGCAATGAACACATTTCCTTTCCTTTCCTTTCTTACAGGGTTTTGGAAATTTGCCCATCTGCATGGCAAAGACTCACCTCTCTCTGTCTCACCAACCTGACAAAAAGGGTGTGCCGAGGGATTTCATCTTACCTATCAGTGACGTCCGGGCCAGCATAGGTGCTGGGTTCATTTACCCCTTGGTCGGAACGGTGAGTGAGTAACATTCTCCAAAAACCCTCCCGGTTCTGTGTCATCCTAGCGCCTGAAACGATTATGCTCTGCGAACTCTTTGCCAGTCACATACTAGGGAGTAATTAATAGCATAGTATTTGTTCTTTTTCTAAATACTCTTCCAGCAAAAAAACCAAACCACCTCTGCCATTGTGGTTTGGGTTTTCTTTTTTCAGATCATGTGCTCAGGAGCCATGGAGTCAAAACTGTTCCCCTCCTAAGACGAGGAAGAGAATAGCTGGGAGAATTCAGTCTGCTGCATGAGTGATAGTATGGCTTAGGACAGGGCTTCTCGCCCTTCCTCCCATCGTGGCTCTCAGAGCGATGACATTATGCCTTGGTCGGGGGTGGAGGTGACTGCTGCTGCTGGACAGGACCAGCCCAGCCCCCCCGCTGCCCTCTTCCCAGCACATCAGGTGGGAAGCTCTGGTTTAGAAAATCAGTGAATCACACGAGTTCTCATTTTTGACATTGTTGTGATGGGAGTGCATTGCTATTAGATGATTGTTATGCTGTTTCCGGTTATCTGTGGGGAAAAGGAAATGAGAAGAGAAATAAAAGCTTATCAAAGCACTTAAAATCCATAGTGATGGGCTTCATACATCAATTACTTCATTGGAGCTACACAGTGACAGCCTTCTCTTGGTGCATGCCAGTGGCCTAAATTTGACATGTTGTCATGGAAGTGCTCCTGGATTAGGTTTAGACCAAAAAAATTCTCACTCCTCCTCTTTCTCCTCAATATTACTATTGTTATTACAGACTGAGCTGGGCCCAGACAGAACACATTGTAACAATTTTTTGTAATAAACCATGTGGCTCTATTATGCAAACAAGCAATGGATAGGCGGAGTGCAGAACGCTTGCCTTGATATTTACACGTTTCATCTAATACTGGGCAAAATGTTTTCAATAGCATTTTTTGCATTCTTCATGTGACGTGTGGGGATTTTCAGCTGAGAAGTGTGAGACATGTAGGCTGGCCCGGCGCAGAGCATCTGGGGAGTGCTATGTTGGCATTCGGATGCCCTCAGCGCCCAGGGGAGGTAACAGCTAGTTCTACCAGGGGAAGGGGGTGTGGAGGAAGAGGAGACTCGAGAAGACTTCTTGAAGGGCTCAACCTATGAACTGGAAAAACAGAGTGAGTTTCGGCTCAAAGGCTCAAAAGTACATGATGTCCCTTACTGGAGTGGTCCAGTGTGGCCAGAGGTGGATGGGGTCGGGAGGCAAAAAATGGGATTGGGAGAGCAGAACAGGGACAAATTGTTAAGGCTCTCAAATGCCATCTTAAGGAACTTGGATTTCATCCCGTACGCACTGGGGAGCCACCATAGGATGGAAGTTTTTTTGTTTGTTTCTTGGGTTGTTTGTTTCTGTTTTTTTAATAATAAGAAGAATGTGGTCTGATGTGTATTTTAGAAAAATAGCTCTGGCAGCTATTTTGGAGAGTGTTTAGAGGAAAGAAAACCAGACCCAGGGAGATGGATTACATCAGCTGGGGCCAGAGGCAACCTAGAACAGCACCTCAGATAAGGACAATGGAGGTGAATTTGAGACATATTTTAAAAGTAGAGGCCGGGCGCAGTGGCTCACGCCTGTTATCCTAGCACTCTGGGAGGCCGAGGCGGGTGGATCATTTGAGCTCAGGAGTTCGAGACCAGCCTGAGCAAGAGTGAGACCCCATCTCTACTAAAAATAGAAAGAAATTAGCTGGACAATTAAAATATATATATAGAAAAAAATTAGCCAGGCATGGTCGCTCGTGCCTGTAGTCCCAGCTACTCGGGAGGCTGAGGCAGGAGGATCGCTTGAGCCCAGGAGTTTGAGGTTGCCGTGAGCTAAGCTGATGCCACAGCACTCTAGCCCAGGCAACATAGTGAGACTCTGTCTCAAAAAAAAAAAAAAAAAAGTAGCTACCAGCTAGGCATGGTGACTCACACCTGTCATCCCAGCAGTTTGGGAGCCTGAGGCAAGAGGATGTTTCAGGCCAGGAGTTCAAGACCAGCCCGGGCAACATAGGGAGATCCCATCTCTATAAAAATTAAAAAATTAGCCAGGTGTGGTGGCACGTGCCTGTAGTCCCAGCTCCTTGGGAGACTGAGGCAGGAGGATCACTTGAGCCCAGGAGTTCAAGGTTGCAATGAGCTATGATCGCACCACTGCGCTCCCGCCTGGGCGACAGAGTGAGACCCAGCTACCTACAGGTGGGGATTGGGGGGAAGGGACTGTCCTAACTTGCTGACTCTGGATGGTGATGAGGAAGGGTTCCAATAAAATGAGTTCTGAATGCCAGTTTCAGGCACACAATTCAGATCAGTGGTTGGTTGGTTGCTAGGAGTTTGAGATTGGAGAACGGGGTTGACTGCAAAGGGGTATAAGAGAACTTTTTGGGGTGATGGGAATACTGTATATTTTGATTGTGGTGGGGGTTCCATGACTGTATCCAAACTCATAGGCCTATACACCTAAAAAGGTGAATTTTATTGTGTATAATTTAATTATACCTCAATTAACAAAAACGGTTATAAGAAGAGCTTGCTTTCTATTCCTTAGAATGGCCTCCGTGGTGGCCACTGCACTGCCGGGCTTTAGTTGGCAAAGACCTTAGGTTAGGGGTAAGAGGACAGCCAGCCAGTGCAGGCCCAGAGAGTGGAGTGCCAGGGGAGACCCGGGGCAGTGGGGTGCCCACACAGAGCATGAGACAATGGGCATAACTAAGAAGGTTAGCCACACTCCTAATCTGTCCTGTCTTGCCCCAGGCAGATTCGAAATCCCAGGGTGGCTCACCCAACAAATTTGTTCATTCAGCCAGTGTGCTCACGACACGCTGTTCGGGGGCGGGGAGCCCTGACATGCAGAAGCTTTCACTGCTCTAGTCAGTTTCCAGCTAGCAGAGGTAAATAGAAGTAAATTGACAAAGAAAATGGTTTGGTGTAAAAATTGTGCATTTGATTGATATTTTGATTCGTTTCTGAACATTTAACAGTCATTGAATAAAAGCCACAATATAATTTAAAATCTTATATATAATATAAATGTATATGAATCTCCTCCTACCCCAGCTAACACCACCACATCCAATGCCAGGTAAAGACCAAACCGTTCTAGAACATTCAAATTCTATCAGCCTTGGCTCGCGTCCAAGCACTAGGCTGGTGGCTGCTCGATGTCACTGGGAACTGTGACTAGGTAGAAAATGAACGTGTGGAATGGCCTCAGAGCAGCCGCAGCCCCCGGGTTCCTGATGCAAGCCCTCTGTGCTGTGCGCCACTATCTCATCCTTGCAGCACTCGGCCGGTTCCTCCCATGGCCACAGGCAGGTCACCGTGAGCGTCAACACAGCGTGGTAAAATCCTCCTGACACAATCGGTGTGAGGCGGGAGGAAGGAAGTGATGCCTGACTAAAGAAGTTCCTGGAGGTCAGGAAACTGTCCCTGGGGGTGGTGGCCTTAGAGGGCTGCTTTCTATGACAGAGCAGGAAGCTGCGTGTGTCGGGGACAGTGTGCGAGCAGAGCCAGGATCTCCTAATAAGGGCTGGTATTTACTTTTACTTGGGCCCATTCCGGGCCCTGGCACAGTCAGCTGGAATGCTTGCACATTCATCACCGTGCAGGAGACAGTATGGCCATTTCCTGCTGAGATGACCAAGGGCAGCGGGAATGGGGACAAGGTGGGGGGAGCTGGTTCCTGCAGGTGGGAAAATTCTAGCAAAATGAATCACTGTTGTGCTTAGTCACTCGACATGGGCTGATCAGAATGCCATTGAAGTACATATTTCTCTATCTACTCCAGAAAGAAAGGCCAAACTGAGACCTCAGAATTAGAAAGTTTCCCCATTCTTCTGCAGTGTTCATTCATTCATTGAGCAAACTGTTACGAAATACCCACAGCATGCAGGGCCACAGGCCACATGGAGCTGAGCAAGATCCAGTCCTTCCCGCAGGGGCCTAATGGTGGACTAGTGAGTAAAACCGTACAAGACAGAATGCTGTAGGCTTTATAACGAAGAAAGAAATTCCCTCTTGGCATGTCCTCAAGGGAGGCAGAGAGCCCCTCTTGCCACTGGCTACCTCACAGGTCTAAAAGTGGAGAATCCCAACCCAAGCGAGTCCCTCCTCAAACAGTAAACATCCCCAGCGTCGCTGGCTTTGGGAGATCACGTGGTGAGATGCTGGGTAGTTCAGCTTTTTTCCCCTCCAGATTTAGCTTTCTAAATATTTACTTTTACTTTCCATCTTTACTTGGAGGCCAAATTTTTTTCTACCAATGAATTATTTCATCGTGTTCTATTTAGTTATTGCTTTAACATTGGGCAATACAATCAAATAATAATAGTAATAAATACCATTAACTGGTGTAGCAGCTTCACTGGTGTGTTTCACGTGCCCTTGCTGTTCTTTTTTTTTTTTGGATGGAGTCTCACTCGGTTGCCTGGAGTAGAGTGCCATGGCATCAGCCTAGCTCATGGCAACCTCACACTCCTGGGCTCGAGCAATCCTACTGCCTCAGCCTCCCGAGTAGCTGGGACTACAGGCATGCACCACCATGCCTGGCTAATTTTTTCTATATGTATTTTTAATTGTCCAGCTAATTTCTTTATATTTTTTTGTAGAGACGGGGTCTCGCTCTTGCTCAGGCTGGTCTCAAACTCCTGAGCTCAAACAATCTACCCGCTTCGGCCTCCCAGAGTGCTAGGATTACAGGCGTGAGCCACCGCGCCCGGCCCCCATGCTGTTCTTGCAGAAGCAACCCTTATAGGGATTCACAGCTCATGGGCATCTGTGCCCTTCACTACCGTTCTCAGATACATTGGTAGTGTTTTCCGTATTACTTTAAGGTAGCTCATTTTTCCTTAAATAACTTTTCATTGCCAGCAAGCTTCATAGGTATTCTTGCCTCTGTTGGATGATATACTTATGTGTTTTTTCCAACATATTATTGAAAGCTAGGAAATAGTACAAGATTCTCAACCAGCACAACACATAGTCCTTTTGAAAGAAATAGTTTATCCAGTATAGATCTTCGATCTAGGAAGAAAAGAACAAGTTGTTTTTTTAAGATTTTCCAACCCTATATTCTAAAAATTACCCTGTTATGGTATGTTTCCAGAATTCTCTCTCAAAGTTTAGGGTTTATAGCTTTCAATAAACCCAAGAGTTTATAAAACTTCTCAAAAAACAATCTCATGCCAAAAAATAATTTAGTAGTAGGTGGTCTTTGTCTTGTGGTCACATTGTTTTGATATTGTCTTTAAGTTTTTATAATTTACGAGGACTATTTGATCAGTTGGCATAAATTTCATCACATAAATATACTAATATGTAAGCAAAGTATATGAAATGATGTTAAGGAGAAGTAAATTACATTCCACATAGAAAAAGTCTGTAAAGACAACACCAAAACCTTAACATTGGACAATGATATTATATGAGGAGATTTTTTTCTTGTCTTTTCCGTGTGGTTCAGATTACTACATTGGGCATATATCACTTTTATAACATGAAAATTAAATAAATGGGAAGATGATAAACTGTAATATAAGTACTTAGGGAAAATGTTTAACTCAAGCCAAAGAGTTGCAAGAGAGTCAGAACACACGCACAGCACGTGGGACGTCGCCTGGCCCGTCCTGGCTGTCTTGCAGTGTTTCAGCACCTCAAAAGGTAGTGCAGTGAAGAAAGGACAAACAAGCTAGAACGTTCCTATAAGAAATGCACTCCTGGCCAGGCACAGAGGCTCATGCCTGTAATCCTAGCACTCTGGGAGGCTGATGCAGGAGGCTTGCTTGAGCTCAGGAGTTCGAGACCAGCCTGAGCAAGAGTGAGACCCCGTCTCTACTAAAAATAGAAAAATTAGCCGGGTGTGGTGGCACCCACCTGTAGTCCCAGCTACTCAGGAGGCTGAGACAGGAGGATCGCTTGAGCCCTGGAGTTTGAGGTTGCTGTGAGCTGGGCTGATGCCGCGGCACTCTATTCTAACCCAGGTGACAGAGGGAGACTCTGTCTCCAAAAAAAAAAAGAAAATGCACTCCTGAGTGTGGTTCATCTAGATCTGACTAATGTTTGTGAGCCTCAAATTCTGCTAAGGAAAGGCAAGATTTTTTCCCATGTTAATTTGCCCATGGGCCCTTCTTGCATACTGTTTTGGGGTGGGGGGAGGATGAGTGACCCCTTTCTTCTCACAGGGCTTCCTAAAACAGCAATGCATTTTCAAGACCATTGGCATGGGGAGGTGTCTGACCAAGTGTGAATTCTTAGCAGATATCCACTCCTTTGACATTGCATTGAAACAGTCAGAGAGGCTCTTGAAGAACTTAAAATATGAACTCTTTTTCATCGACAAAGCTGGGACATGTAGTTATGCCACGAAGGTTATTTATAACAAACTCCAGGCTACATTCTCAGGGTTAAACAGCTGGCATTCACCCAGAAGGGATGAAGCTGTCTTGTGACATTTAGGCGGTGTTCAGTGCCATTTAAGGTGTTTCTGGGGACAGGGTGGCTCCTGGGACTGTAGAGAAATGGACCATTTGTGCTCTGTCCACCAGATGCGGAAGAGAGACGCGTGGTGGCTGGGGCTACTATAAGACCCAACAGCCCCGAGCCCCTGGCCTGGCCCCGTGCTGTGTTTATCCCTGCGAGGTGTCCTCCCCTCTGTCTTCCTATAACCCCTTACTTTGGTCCCTGTGCCCTTTCTGGGGCAGAAAGTGAAGGCGGCACAGCATGTGTACATGCATCTTTTTATTTTCCTCCTGTCGGGATTGGCCTGGGCTGGACCCATCACAAGGTGGAAGTCCATCCAGGAACAAGGGATTAAAAGATCTGTAGTCAAACTAGAAGTGTATGTGGCTGGCTTGGCCTTTATCTCCACTCCGTGTGACCTGGCCCGGCCACATCTCTGCCCAGGTGCACCACTGATGTCATGGCCCGGCTGGACTCTGGAAAGCAGGACACTGCTGGAGCGTGTTGGGGCATCAGCAGCGTCATCCACAGCTAATACTGGGTGGAGAGTGGTACAGGACCAGAGGCCGGGGGGAGGAAGCGAGCTGTGGCCCTGCCCAGCAGTCGCTGCTTTGCTGTTGGTTCTCACGTTTCAGTTCAGCTCACTTTGTTTTCCATTCTCCTCCCTCTAGTAAAAGTATGTACTGAATGTTTTGCTTCCTGCTGGATCTGATTCGGGTCAGCGGTGAAGTTCTTTGCAAGCTCAGTGGGGAGGTGCTTGCTCCCTTTGTACCGGCCCTATTAGGGATGCATGGTTATTACACGCTCGCTTCACTCCGCCGGGCGTGAAGGTGAATTCGCTCAGACCGCGGAGCTTTAAATCAAATACATGACTCCTCACATTTTCCAGAGATTTATGGCCAGCCACATAGTGAGAAAAATTAAGCATTCGCTCCCCAAGCTGCACCTTAAGTGAGACGTGTAGGCGGTAATGTAGTAAAGCGCTCTCGGTGACGTGAGATTATGCGAACACTGTCAGCCCCGGCGTCCGGCGGGAGCTCCCAGCGGCACGCTGCCTGTGACAGCACCTACCCGTCCTTTCTCTGCTCGCCCTCCACGTCCCAACTCTTAGCTTATTTTACAAAAGTCTCTGCAGATGACCTTCCTAGCTCCTGCGTTTCTTGGCCCTGATGGGGCTGCACACCTGCAGTCTCCGATTAACGTGAAATAAGCCAGGTTCAGCTCATGCCCCGCCCAGTCTCCAGCCTCACTCTGTGCCCCTGTGTCCTTTCCCTGCAATCCTGGAATCTTGTTTCCTTCTCCCCACCCAGCTTGGGTCCTTTCCCCACGCTCTCCCTTGTCTCTGCATCAGGATTTCCTGCTTTCTTCCCAACTGGCCCTTCCCTGGCCCAGGCATGCGCAGCTTCCTCGCGTCCTGACATCCCTGCAGCAGGTCGCCTGACTGCTTTGTGGCCACGCCTTCCTCCACAGCGTCTGTCCAGTAGGAGAGGAGTGTTCCTGTCTTCTCAGTGTGGCGTGTTCAGGGGAGAGAAGGTGACCATCGTGGTTCTCAATTTCCAGAAACTGCGTATCATATTGATCAGGGGAAAAAAGCCCTGTGACTCATGAAAATGATGTTTTCCTCTCTGACACATGAGGTCATCTAGGTCCAATCCATTTAAAGGATCTTTTCCCCCCTGGTTTGATGGAGATTTGTTTTTAGCACAAATATAAAATGACTTTAAGTGAAATCAGTCTCAGCGAGGGACATATGCTGAGTAATAATACTTACTAGTAGAAATATGCCAGATATTTCTACTGTTGAGTTGAATTTGCAATCCGCTGCTATTAATCCCCGTGTGCCGATTCTGTCTTTTTTACTATTGATGTACATAGGAAAAGGGTGTGTGTTTCTCTTCAGGGTAGAGGGAAAAAGAGAAAAGGAAAAAAGGGTGCTTGTGATACTTCTGTGTCCAGCGGCACAATCAGCGTATTAACCTATCATTTTTCCTAGCAACTGATGGAATTTTGGTTCATTTCCACTTCCATCTGCAGCCAGCTTGTTTCCTTTCCCCTGTTCTTGGTTTGGATTCATAGCCTGAAATTGACAACAAAGATACATCCCGGTTTAGAACTTCTGAAAGGCACCCATAAAATTATCGGGTACTCTTGGAGCATCTCTGTGTTCTGTGCCTCTTTGTTAAATAATTATACTCTGCATCCCGGTCTTCGCTAAGAGGCTTGTGATCAGAAGCAGCTAAACAATTTATGCAAGGGAATAAAATTAATGCAAACCAAAATACCAGTTTTGCAAATTAGACAGCCAGGCCACCCTCAGAGTCAGTTTGAGGGTTTAGTGGGAAGGATGAATAAAAAGAAAAGCTAAACTTTGAAAAACTGGTATTATAATTTGTGGAGAAATATAACTGATAATATCTGGAACTCGTGGCAGTTTGCAGGCTTTACTGTGTATGTGTTCTTTAAACTGCCCACCCGTGAATATCAGATTATAGTAAGTCCTTACCTAATGTCATAGATGGGGTCTTGGAAACTACCACTTTAAGCAAAAGGTCATTCTGTATAACAAACCCAGTTTTACCACAGGTTCATTGATATAAACAAGAGTTAAGTTCCCAGGGCACACAGTGCCTCGTTTCACTTAAAGTTGTATTTTCCAGGAATCTATCCACCATGTTATGTGAGAAAAATGTACTTACTCTAAATGAAAATATTTGCAAGAAATTGCTTTTGAGAAAATTGGTTATCACATACTTTTTTCTGCGTAACACTGAAGGTTTAAAACTTTTAATTAGATCTGGCTGTACTTCACTGGTATAATAAAATCGGGGAACAGGTGTAAAGTAGGTTTAGGGGAATAATTTATGTTGGGTTAAATGATTAAATGAAGGAATTTTATTAAGTCCCTGGAAGACTCAGAATGAAAATTCATAACCACATCACCACCCCCCTGTAAGAATCTGCTGAGGTGCCTATGTGAGGTGTGCTGCCCCAGCCGTTTGTAATAAAGGTGCCGCAAGCTGCCAAGGAAGACACCCGGGGCTCAGGACATAAGGTGCTGAAGCCATCAAGGCAGTCAGTCTCCTGCATGAGTCTCATCCCAACCCCAAGGATCAGTGTGGAGATGCAGGACCCATTAAAGTTACCTACCCTGGGCTTCCTTGCACCTCCAAGCCCATCATCCGGTTCCCAGACTCACCTGTGTCTCTCCTGTGCACACATCGTCACCCGGGCTCCTGAGCCTTCTGCGGGACTGGAGTTGGGGGAATGGTGTCCTCAGCATGCCTACCAGGATATATTTAATACCTACCTACCTCCAACACCCCATTGTCACTCAGGCACACCTCTGCATTCGTGCCACCGGCTCCACCCAGCTAAGTTTTGTTGCAGTTACTGCCTTTGCAGGTCCTTTTACTTTACCATGTCACCTTAGTGTCTCCTATTAATCCAGAAACCCCTCCCCGCCCCAGTAGGGATCGTGTCTTCAGTTCTGTTGACCTTTCCACAGTTGGACGTCCAGGATAGAACATACCACAGGAGCCAACTTAGCATGCTGGTGGCCCACCAGCTCTGCAGAGAGCAAGGGAGTGTTTAAGGAGTCCACTGGCCGTGTAAACTCACCAGTACCAGCATCCCAGGCTCAAAAAAGTCTAGAACAGTACATCTTTTAAGGAGCTCATAGGAGAGCCTCAGGTGCCCACAAATCCTATCTGCTCTTAACTCCATCCTTTTGGGATCGGTGCCCTAGTCTTTCTTGTCAAACCAGTTACTGACCAACAAGACTATAAAACCAAGCCCAGATACATTTTTATTAATGTGCTTAGATACAGACCTACACATTGAATGTCCCAATGTAAAGGAAAAAGGCAAACTCTATTTTCCTGGTGCTCTTGCATTCAACACAGAACACTCCTGTGACCAGCTGTGTGGTGGCTTCTCCCCCACACTCTAAGCAATTTTTAGCGAGCTTTAACTGGGACTCCCATCATTCCATTCACTCTGGCACTGTCGACCTAGAGAGGGCGTCCAAGCCCACAGACTGTAGGCTCAGTCCCGTAAGACTGCCCCCACTTCAGATGCTAATCTCAAGTCCCAGCTGCAGGAACTTAGTATGGCCCACAGAACTCCGGGAGGTTATCACAGAGTATTACAAAGGAGATGGGTGAACAGCCAGACGCAGAGGTACATAAGGCGAGATCTGGAAGGGCCTTGAGTGCAGGAGCTTCTGTCCCTGTGGAGTTGGGGTGTGCCTCCCTCCTGACACACGCAAGCTCTTCAAATCTCACTGAGGAGTTTTTGTAGAGCCTAATCTCCCGGCCCTGACTCCCGCCTTTCCTGGAGGTTGGTGGTGGGGATGAAAGACCTCTGATCACTTGGGTCTTTCCATCCTAAGGCTGTCCGGGGGCCCAACCCTAAGTGACCTCATTAGTATGAACTCAGGTGTTATCAGAGGAGCTCGTTATGAATAAGAAAAGGCACTCCTGTGTCTTAGGAAATTTCCAGGGTTTTAGGAGCCATGTGAGGACAAAGATCAAATACCTTTAATATTATACCACACTCACCAAATCTGATTGCTGGGCAGTCCAGCCATGTGTGTGGAAGCTGCGCGTCCACGTTGTGCACCTGTGTGCCAGGCTGCATCGTCACCAGCATCGCCTGTCCCTACTACAAGGCAGACACTCTTCCAAACGCTTTGTATAGATTAGCGCATCACTCCTCGTGCAGCCCAGTGAGCACAGTCAGCGATAAGTGGCAAAGAAGAGTTCTCCTGAGGTGGCACCAGCATGTTTGGATAAATAAGGCATAACACCTGAAAAATTAAAGCAGATATAGTTTGTGTCATTTGTTCACCAAAAGAAAGATATAAATGACAAAGACAATAGATGTTCAAAGATGGCAAAGACCATGGCGGGAGGGTGGGCTGGGCCAGGAAGGCAGGCTGAGCGGTGGGGCTTGGGAAGACATACTATGACATTCAAGGTTCATGAGTGAACGACCACCTGGCAGTGCCCTCCTGAGGGAGGGAGGGACAGAGACGGGAGACCTCAGGCCTGTTCCAAGGCCCCAGGGAGTAGTAATGAGCCCCCGGAAGGGGCAATGACGTCCTCCTCCATAAGCGGAGAGCTTGGTGTGTGTGGTCGGGAGACTCAGTGAAGGGGAGGTCACAGGAACTGACAAGCGATGGAAGGCGAGGAAGGACCCAGGTGAGTCCTGATGACCCAGAAGGATGGACCCAGAAGAGCCAGGACAGCAAACTGGCCTTACAGGGAGGTGGTTGACTGGCAAGTGTCCTGCCAGTAGAGATGCCTGTTTGACTTCCTGAGGGGTTGTCCATCAGACAGTTAGAAATTAGCTTCCAGAGTTCAGGGGAGAGGCCAGAGCTAAAAACTGATGAGTCATCTAAACTGGGAGTGATAGGCAGCCTGGAATTTCCTTCCAGTTGAAAATACTCTTGTGTGTCTCCTGTTCAGCATGCACTGAGGTTACCGAGACAGAAGAGACCCAGACCCTGCCCTGCAGGCTCAGAGCTGGGGGAGGCAGACAGGCTGCTGTGTGCAAGCAAAGGGCCCACAGTTTCCAGGGTGCAAAGGGACACAGAGGAAGGATGGTCACTTCTCCTGTGACCAGGAGTGCCCTGCGGTGTCCTAAAAAGAACAGCATTTATGGGGGAGGGCAGGGTGGCACAGTCCATATAGCAGTGGGCTGGACCCCAAAGGCAGTGGGGTGAGCCACAGAAGCCCTTAACCAAGGGAATGATGGCATCAGACTGTTGTGCAGCTCCAGGGACACCGTGCCTAGCAGCAGTTGTGTGAATTTTGGTCCCTGAATGTGTACAAGGCCACCTCCTGCGTGCCTGCTACACAAGGGCTCTGGGCCATTCCTCACAGCCTTTAATGCAGAAAAGCAAAACTTTCAGCCATTTGCCCCTGCCTGGGCTGTGTGAGCCTGGCTACGGGAGGGATCTTGGCCTAGGAAAACCTGAAGGCCAGAAGCTCCGGAACTGGCAGCTCCAGGCAGGGCCCAGGGACCAATGAGCCATTCCTGCATGGTGGGATGCCTGTGTGGAGATGCTGAAATAATATTTCTATATCCATCTAGTCATTAAGGCTCAATAATTTGGTTGCTGAATGGCCTGTTATTTGCTATAGGTCAAAAGCTTTTAATATTACTTCAAACTGTATCACACAAATAGAATTATCCTACATGTAAAGGAGGTAATCTCTGCCCCGTTTGAGATGCCGTGCATTGTCTGCCTTGTACAAATATTTCTGATCCATTAGAATGCTCCACTTTCAACTTATCTGCTGCCGTGTCGCAATTATTATAGGGCCGTTGCGACCAGTAGCCTGAGTTTCCGTTATCTTTGCTCTCTTTTATAGCATGGTTGACGCTACTTCCAAGACTTAACTTGTCATCAAAGCTATAAAATTACAATGATAGGTGAAAAGTTCTCTTTTGTACCTCAATATCCAAGTGTAAATCCCAACTATAGCTCTCATTTTAAGAGACAGTTTTAGTTTAGTCCTGAAAATGCTTATGTTTATATCACCACTCACAGGGACTCAGTTCTCCATGTTCAGGGCAGTCAGTCCAGCTCCCCCTGATCCATGGGTTGATATTCCCTCCCAAGTTAATACATAATGAATTTAGCCAATTACCCATTTGTAATTTTTTATGCCATTTAAGAATCATTTTGTTAAAAATGCTTTTCGTGTGGCTAAAAATCATCGCATAGGTAGCTGTAAGTTCTTTGTTATTTATGAGAACCATAACTGACTTTTTTTCTTAAAGCTGGAGGTTTTGGCAGCTGGAGGTTATTTTAATTTTGATAAGTTTGCTGTAAAGAGTGGAATGTGCTCCTATTTCGAGATGGAAACGTTTTGGCAGGGAGAAAGAAGAGACACCAAACCACCTAATGACAGGATTCCATTGGGAGATTTGTTCAGCTTCTTTGGAGCATTTTTAGTTTTCATTTTGAGCATAAAGTGGAACCTTATGTCTTTCTTTGGAGTAGGACGTATTTGAGACAGAAAAAACAATGATTGCTACAACCACATCACTGGAAAAAGACTAGATGGTTTCGTAAGAATAATAAAATTAAGTTTACAAATTAGAACTTCAGGTGGAATTGTTCTTTTTTTTGGACAGTAAATAGTTAATGGTACATGAGAACCATGATGGGGGATCTTTGCAGGACTAAAAAAACACGTGCCCATAAATCCTTCTCTAGCACTTCTTTGTGATTACAAATTCAAGCTGAGGACAGTGATGGAGTGTTCTAGTTCATCCGAAGTGCACGGGTCTACTTTGCCTTGCACTCTGACATTCCCGGCCTCTCTCTGGAGTGTTATCAACGTACGGTCGCTGCTCTCTATGTCATTACTTTCACAACAAAAACTCTGCCTGCAGTGGTTCAGTAAATCTTCAAAGATCTTGAATTGTCATTTTCTTTTTTTCTGTATCTTCTGTATCGAGCACATGAGCTGACATCCTTCTAGCCCCAAATAATCATTTCTTTTCCCCAAAATGTAGTGGGTAATCCAAAAAGACTCACTGAAAGGGTTAAAGATAGTAATGTCTTCATAGCCAGAATGAGTGTCTCTAAAGATACACAGTGATTATATGTTTAAAATGTTTAATGACTTGGAGAAATAACTGGTATGTTTAGTGGAGAAAAATGAGCAAAATGTCAACAATGTAGAAATGCACAGGGAAAAAAAGCAGGAATAAAGGAATGTTTAAATTCCTTTTCCATATGAACAAGGCACATCCTGGGGCTGAGTGTCTTTCGTTTGTTCTGATTGCCAAGAATCTCTGTAACTCATAAACAGCTCGGCTCTAGTAATTGTAGGGTGCCTGGGCCCCGTACCTACTTTCTAACTGAATCTTGACCCTTATTCCGTATATATTTTCCATGATCCTGATTTCTGTCAATCAGGAAGGTAAGCCTCCTCATGTTCTTTGCTGAAAACCTCCCTCTTCTGGAATGGGCATACAGAGGATTAGGAGGCAGAATATAATAATGGCGCTGTCAGGTTTCGGTGTGAAACCGTCGGTTCTTGGCGCTCATGGTTGAAGAATGACCGGACACGCCAAAGTTAGGCAAGCAAGAAAATGAAGTTTATTGAGGAGAGAAAGACAGGATTATAGGGCAAGACAAGATATAGGTTTACAGAGCATGATACATACGCCACAGATGATGACTGGACCCATTGTCACAGCAAAGGGAGGGCAAAAGGAAGGGCGCAAAAAGGGACTGGTTATTTTCTGCGTCTTTATAGTGCAGGGATTGGGACCTCCCTAGTGGCTCGGAGGTCACCACGGAACCGCTTTGATTGGACAGTTGGGAGCTGCATGACCTGAGTCTTACAGCGTACCCAAATCTCCCATGAGCCTCTCTGAAAGCCCATGGGGGGCGTGAATCACAGTGGCACCCACTTTAGTCCCTAGGAGCCCCAGAATCCCTCACTATCTACCTAACAGTGCTGCCTCAGACGGCTCCAAGATCCAAGAGACCTAGCCTCCTCCCTGCCAAAAACATAGACACACACACACATACACATGAACACACATGAAGATGGCATTTCTGCCTTTTCCTCCACAATTAGAACACTCCAGGGAATAGTCTTACCTTTGAGGAAAGTGCTATGCAGAACACTTATTTTATTATCATTTTTTTATTATAGAGACAGCATCTCAGTCTGTTGCCCTGGCTGGTCTCAAACTCCCGGCCTCAAGTGATCCTCCCTTATTTTCATTCCTATTCAGGGGCAACCTATGGCTTATGTATTGAGGGGTTGGGTTTTACCTCTTCTCTTGCTTCATTTCAGCACCTAGTAAGCACTTAAGCTGACTTACCACATTGATGTGTTAATGAAATACAAATAGCTTCTGAACAGAGAGAAGAGAAAGATGGGTATCTGGAGATCCCCCTGGGCAGGGTGGGGCCGGGCTGGGAAGCTCTGATGCTCAGGTCTGTCACATTCGTTTTTTGGCCTTTGTCCTGGCAGAGACTGCATTTCTGATCTCATGAAAAGCTTGTCGGCATGCTGTGCAGAAACGTGCTTTGTTTTGCTTGCTTTTAAGGCTGACCTGGCTGGCAGCCAGCCAGAATCATTAATTGCATGTACATTTGGAAATTTGCAGTAGGATGGATGGCAATAAGCCTACAGAAGCCCATGTAACCCCAAGATACAGCTGATCATGAGATTTGTGATTTGTGTGATGTGCCTCAGTGGGAAGGGAGAGCCGTGGCTCAGGCATGGCCGCATCCCCTCCTTTTCAAGCGCTCCTGCCCCCGCCTGGCTGGCTCAGCCTGGCCTGGCCAAGTGAGCCGTGTGGACATGTGCACATCAGTCAGGGACACCCGCAGCTGTGGACAAAGGGTTGTGTTGTTGTTTTTTTTAACTGTTTTAACTTATTTGATAGCACCTTGCCTATATTACGCATTTCACCCTGCTTGTAAAGGAACTTTTTTTTTAAATCAAAGGGAGGCAGCACCTCAGTGATGAGCAGGGCGGTGCAGTGGTGAGTGCACCGAAGGGGTCAGGACCTCTAGGCTCAAAGTCCTGCCTCTTCGCAGAGCACCTCCCCCTACTCCTGTTGTGGGATAATGTTCTCCAGGCCTTTTTAGCTCCAACTTTCTGGAAATCTAAACTGGATGTGATTGGAATTCTTATAAATCAGAATGTAAAATTTGAAAATGTTCTTTTTTGATGAGGAATGACAACTGCTGAAGGATCAAAATGCTCTAAAGTCATCAGGTACTTCCCTAGGTATCGAGGCTCTGCTTTTATCCCCAAAAACTCTTGGAGATATGAAGTGTTCTTGCTAGTCAAGCTTCGCAGAGACCGGCTTTTCCAGAGCAGTTTCCACATTGTGCATGATACCGCATCTCATCCCGCAGGCGGGAGGGGGGCTGTGCTCTCTGCACGGTGGGTACAGACCACTCAGTTAAGGGATGGTGCCGGAGGGCTCTTCCTCTGTACGCCACAGAGCGCGCTAGGGAGCCATCCCTTTTATTTATGAGTAAGTTGATGCTTTCCACGGATCTTGGCTTTGCTTAGTTCCAGACTCAGATCCCTCATGTGACATAGGGAGGGTACGATGGAGACTTGAAGAAGGACATTAGGATTTAAGGGAGGGGCAAAACAGGCTGAGGTCAGCAAAGGGACATCTCCGAGACGAACAGCACTGAGCCTGTGGGGAGCAATGCTGGAAAATCTGCGGAAAACTACTCCATGTTTGCATAGTAAAGAATTGAGTGCATTGCTTTGGGCGGGATGTGGACACCAGGGGGTGTAGGACCATGCACACTTTAGAAAGGGAGCCCTGGAGAATGAGCTTTCATTGTTGTCACCGAGAGAGTCCCGGTGATAGAGATTTCTCATTGCAGTTGACTGGCCCCCTCTCTCTGTAGACACACAAGCCTCCTCGAACAGGTTTGATTCCTTAGGCCATTCTAGCTTAATGGCTGCATCGTTATGCCTAATTTCTGATTCACTCGTTCAGTATGTATACTGAGGAGTGCTGTGTACTAGGCCATAACAAAAACAACAGCACAGGCCTGGACCTTGCACTTGCGGAGTTCACAGGCTAGAGAGGGACACAGATTAAATACATAGACAATGGAAAGAGCTGATGCCAGGGACAGGGGGAGCCCTGTGCTCTAGGAGCCCGGGGGGCCAGTGGCATCGAGGGCTGGCAGGGCGAGGGAAGTCAGGCTGGGAGTGGGGTTACCTGAGCTGGATCATGAAGGACAAGAACAGGTTAACCAGGCATTGGGGGACAGAAAGGCAGGGGGTACACAGCACCGAGGCAGGAGAGGACATCACTAAAATCTTTTTCTTTACCCTGGCTTAAGCATTATTTTCCTTTTTTTTTTTTTTTTTTTTTTGAGACAGAGTCTCACTCTCTTGCCCAGGCAGGTCAGCCTAGCTCACAGCAACCTCAAACTCCTGGGCTCAAGCAATCCTCCTGCCTCATCCTCCCGAGTAGCTGGGACTACAGGCACGCACCACCACGCCTGGCTAATTTTTTCTGTTTTTAGTAGAAACGGGGTCTCACTCTTGCTGAGGCTGTTCTCGAATTCCTGAGCTCAACCTATCCTCCCACCTCGGCCTCCCAGAGTGCTAGGATTACAGGCGTGAGCCACCGCACCCAGCCTAAAATCCTTTACTATGGCAGTGGTGTGGAGAGGCAACAGGAGATCTGGAATGAGCTGTGTCACTGGGCAGGAAGGCAAGACCCAGGTCATAAGAGGCCCTGACGGTCAAGCTTAAGAGTCACAACTTTGAGCAGAGCAATATCGTAGTTATTTTCACGTTTTGGAAAGATCACTCAGGCAGGAGTCTGGAGGATGGAGTGGAAAGAGGAGAGATTAGAGGCATAAAGACGTAGTTAGGAGGGGGTAGTAGTTAAGAAGGCAAGAAATGCACAAGGCCCAAACTGAGGTACAGGCAGGAGACGGGGATGAGAGATGCTATAGAGGGAGGATGAACAGGAGTGGATAAGAGAAAATGCAAAAATGGCTCTCAGATTTCTGACTTGTTCCCCTAGTTTGAGGCGGGTTGTTTAGATAAGGAATAAAGAAAATGGAACCAACTTAAGGAGGAAGATAATTGTGTTTGCGGGGTGCGGGGAGGTCCCCAAGACCATGATTTATCACAGGAAAAGGATACGAAGCAAAATTAGCAAAAGGAAATGGCACATGGGGTAATGTCCAGAGGAGACCAGGTGCGAGCTTCTGGAGTCTTCTCCCCGTGGCGTCACACAAGATGCACTTAATTCCTCCAGTGTCGAATTGTGACGACACTTGTAACGTTGTCAACAGGGGAAACTCATTACAGGCTCAATCCCCCAGGTTTTTGCTGGAGGCTGGTCACACAGGCACCCTCTGCCTGCTACGTACCAAGTTTCAGACTCCCAGAAGGAGAGCGAATGTTCCACATAAACTGCTTTGTTTGTACAGACAACTTAGGCAGAGCGAGCCACTCTTACCAGTTAGCGGATAGTGGCAGCCCTCCCACAATCCACGTTCCCAGATACCAGCCTTGCAGGCAGGTCTTTCTAAGGACAGACTTTTCAGACCTGCTACATTACCTCTTTTCTACACAGTATGAATTCAGTTATGAACATGTTGGATCTGAAGCATTTGTTACAAGTTCAAGTGAAGATGTCCGATGGCCAATTGGGTATTGGGTCTAAGGTTCAATGAAGAGGTCTGGGCTATAAAGTAAAGATTCTGGAGTCATTAGCACCTCAAATTGTGATTAAAACCAAGGTGACACAGAAAGTCCAACTTCATATTTCTCCAGACCACCATGCTAGAGATCATCTAGTTCAGCTCTTCCCATTGTAACAGTGAGAACACTGAGGCCCCAATGAGGCTGTACATTTTTCTGTTTTAATCCTATTGCTCTTTCCATCATGCCAGACTGCCTCGCCATACGTTTGCATGCAATGGCATTCAGGTTATAAAAAGCAGGCCCTTGTAAGTTTGGTTAATGCAACTTATTTCCCCAAAGAGCCTGATTTTGGGACCCTCAAAAGTAGAACTGAGTTGGGTGCTATGGCTCTCCCCTTTATTCCCGGCTACTCAGAAGGCTGCGGTGGGAGGATTGCTTGAGGCCAGGAGTTCGAGACCAGCCTGGAAGGAATTTCTAAGCAGCCGCTAATCAGCCATTCATCTTCAATCCACCTTGATTATCAAAGGGCAGCAAAGTACTAAGACCTTTCTCTCCTCTTTGCTCTCGTGTCTATTCAACAGATTTTTATGGTTCCAGACACTGAGCTACTAGGAATAAAAAGATAGATGTGACATAGTCTTTGCCCTCAAGTTACTTGTATTTTAGGGCCAGGCAGGAGATAGATGAACACAACTTGTAAACCAGGAGTGTGTCGGGGGCAGCGGTGGGCAGAGCGACCTTCTCTGATGCCCATGCCAGCCTTTTCAGGGCTAGATTGGATGTCTTTCCTTGTGTTTGCTGCTGATTTTTGCATGGTCGTACATCCCTCCCATGCATAATGGGCAATTCTGCATCATTCTAAGTTGTCTCCAGGGACAGCATCAAATATGTGTCAAGGCAAACTTAATGATCGAACGTAAATTTTAAAACAAGTTGCAGGTCATTTGTATAAACTCAAAATATGTATTAAACAAGAAACAAAATTTTTCCCTCTTGAATCTTTACTCCTATCTCAGCTTCATTTACTGCCTCATTTGTCATCTAAACAGCCTTTGTTCTTGCAGCTTTCAAACATGATTAATTGACGCTGTGCAGCATAGCACAGGGAGAAGGCTGAATATTTTGTAAGATGAGTAATCTAGTTAAACGCCCATCTTTCTTGTCTTTTCAACTTTACCAACAAATATGTCTTATGCAGATGTAAGGGCAGTTTGCTTATTTCCCTGTTCAAAATTTTATGCTTTTAGCATAGCATGTTTCCGTTAAGCTAGCCAAAAATAATATTGACAAATTCATGAAAGCTTCCATGTGATACTGTTGCAAACTTATGCAAATATATTTAGACAGTTAAGCAAATATAATAACAGAATATCCAAATGGCAAGAATAGGATAGGAAGTAGTAACACCAGCTGCCATGTTACATTATCTGACCTTAAGTTGAAAGTGAATCAATTGTTTAAAAATGTACCCTTAAAACCAAAGATCTGAATTGTGTTTCAGGCCCCCACCCCCCCCCGCAGACTTGAATAAAGCACAGTATAATATTATAGTTGCTACAGGAAGTTATGAGCATTTCTGGGAGTGCTTGTTTTCAGCACATGCTACTTAGAATTTTTAAAGACATTCAGGATATCTTTGTCATGAATCTTTCCACTGGGACCAGGCCACTCCTGGATGAACTCACAGATTGAGAGTTTCTCAAAATACAAAATCAAATTGTCTTAAAAATATCCTATTTTAAAGTCCTAAAAAAAAATCAAAGAAGGAAAAATAAGCTAATACTTGGCAAAAATAGTCAATTTGAAGAGTTGTCTCTTTAAAATCTCTGATTTCACTTACAGAGCTTGCTTCCAAAGAAATTTACTTTTATCCCATAAATCTAAAAATTTTTCTCTTTATTACATTTTTTTTTTAATTCCTGATAAATATCCTTAAAGTGTTAAATTATTTTTAACTTGCTGGAAACAGTTTTTTCTCCAATGTAGTGAAGATCAGTTTAGTAATTCACTATTGTTCCCCGCAAAATGTTTAAAATATTAAACCAAATCATAGCCTATAACTTTTCAAGGTAGCAAATGTTCAATAATCTTGAAAAATGTGTTAATATTCTTAAACGATCACCTGCACCTCTCTTTACAGTTTTGTGCCTGCCATGTCATGTATTTTAGGAGTGTTTGGAACTGCCACTCCAGCCTAACAGCTGGGGCATGTTAGCAAAGGAAGCGGTTTCAGGCAAGCAGATGAACATAGCTGTGTGTCCTTCCTGTCCGCCTGGCCCCAAGCCCCAGGCTGCCTCTCACTGCTCCCCAGGCTCTTCCCCTCACCTTCTCCGGGCTGAGGGCCCTGGGTGGGGCGCTGGGGGACGAAGCCTGGGACAGACTCATTCCTAGCCAGGACAGCCTGATGTCCCCTGTGTTGTCAGAACTCTCTTGTGGCTGCAAGTAAGAGAAACTCAACTCAAACTTATATGAAAAGAGGGGATGAATTGACTCTTCCAGGGTTGGTCTGGCTTTAGCCACAGCTGGATTCAGGCTTCTGGCTGTCACTCTCCATTCTTCAGCCCCGCCTCCCTCGGAGTGATGGGTTCCACTCAGAGTGGACTACTTCAAACCGAAAACTCACTATTCCAGAGGAAGAGGAGTCTGTCTCCCCCACCATCTGCATGTCAATATTCAGGGACTGCTGGGCTGTTTGCCTCCTGTGCCCAGTCCTAATCCACCACTGTGCCCATCTGTGGGTGAGGTGGGGGCAGACGCACCTGCGCAGCATGGGATGGCCGCCGTGGTTGCAAGACCACCAGGACAGGAGTTCTGGGCGGGGCAGGCCCCCATGGCCACCGCTCAGACTGTGCCTGGTCTGCAGTGTGAATGAATCAAATGTCTCCCACAGGCAAAAACTACTCTTCATTTAATTATAGGTGAATGTTGGAATGTATGAAATATAAAGTCATTTATTTAAAAGCATAACTAAATTTATAGTAACTCCTTCTCATTGTGTATTTTTGTGTAGAATGGATCCTGCCCCAAGGGAATTAATGTTCTACTTCGAAAGAGTCCCCCATACTCACAAAGGTTGAATAGCATTGGGTTTTTAAAAATAATGTTTTAGCTTTAAAAGAACCACAGGAAAAGTGTCCTTAGTCTATTGCTGGCTCTTCCAAAGGGTCTGCAGCCAAGTGCATCCTTTCTCTGACGCCCAACCTGGGTCCTCTCAAGCTTGCATTCTTTCATCTTATTCCCACAAAATTCCTACAGTTACTCATCTTACTCCTTTCATAGTCAGCTCATTAAGCAGTGTATGTAGGTCTTTGTAGTCAATATTAGTGTTTAAAAATGTATCAATTTGATTATTAGAAAATCAAGTTATATTAGTTTCACCAGTTAAAAACATCACAAGTTATTTAATCACTTTTAAATCAATTTTTGTGACTTTCATAAGTAATAGATAACAAATAAGTTTATATGTTAAATTTAAATGTAGTTAGGTAACTAAGTTATGTAAACACAAATCTCCTTATACTCAGAGTAAAATCTCTCCAACTCAGTGGCCCGGGCTCACTGTATGGTTGGTTCTTTTCCAGGAATTGGGACATGGTGGCAGCCTGCTAGCTTGGCATCACCATTAATTTGGGGTTTTTTTTTTCTTCTGATGTTGTGGGGACACCAGCCAAACGAACTTTGACGTGTCTCATGTACTGCATGTGGACTTCTGGTGCATGTAAACAGGGGATGGTTATTCTTGATTGCACATTTGTAATTTTTAGTGAGGCTCTAAGGGAGATCTGAGAGGACTTGAAAGTAGCATTTGAATAACAAATGTATTCTCAGGCAAGCTACATAAAAGAGATGAGTAATGCTAAACAGATAACACAATTCTGATTCACGCCATTGGCAGCAGAGGAGACTTCTGGGTAAACAAACCGAAGTAACAGCTATCATGCAGATCTGATAACAGCACTGTGTTTTGATTAACTCTAAAGATGACAAAGAAAAGTTTATGCTAGTCCTCCTATGTGTAGCGACTGAGGCATACCTGCCTGACCGCACTGAGGGAGAAAAGCCACATTGTGATTGGTGGGGGGGCGGTGCCTTTTGCCCAGTGACCCATTAAGAGGAACTTGAGCTGAGATTTTATCAGTGATGGGGATGGAGACACCTCAGGATTTTCCAGTATCGTTTTTCACTTTTTGTTCTTGGACATGGTTAATAATGCTACCAGATCTCTGAAATCCTGAGGCATTTCCTCATGGCTCCAAGTAGCTGCTGCGGGTCAGGTTCTTCTTGAACTGAGGGTTCGGTTACAACATCCATATGCCTCCCGTCCCCTCTCTGACCTTTGTTCTTTTCCAGTACTTTTGCAGGCTTTTAATGTTTCCATCCACTAATCCCAAGGGATGCTCTAAATATTCCGAGTATACAGCCCAATTATTGTTCAAAAAGCTAATTTAATAGAAATTTCTTAAGCTCGATATGAATTGCATACATTTTTTAATTTAAAAATTATTTACTTACAGCCTAAGACAGTTAAACTTGAGAGGATGTAAAAGCTAGTCAATACTAGGACTTTAAGTAGGCAAGAGCATTTTCGTTTTTCTGACACATTCCTTGGAAGGCTCATCACTGTCCTTGAGAATAGTATCAATACTTGTCCACAGCCTTATTGCTTTTGAACTCAGCTCAGTTTCTTTGAAGCACTGATCATGGTATCCAGCTTTGATTCCTTTTCTGTGGACTTGTGCCAGTTTGCCTGATTTCATCAAATTTTTGGAAAGGACTAAAACTGTGGTATCGTTTTATTGCAATCCTCACATCAATCATAATTTGGGGCGGTCTCAGTGAAAGATGAGGAATTCAGCCTGGGAGGCTGGGTAAGGCGGTTCCCGGGGCAAAGGGGATGGAACTCAGTAAGGACTTACTTTATATTATAAGGTCAGCCACCTCGACCTCATAATTTTTTAGCTGTGGCTTCATTCCAAAGTGACTGCAGTCATCAGGCCCAAACCTAGGCACATGGAGACCACACAACGTTTATTTGGGCACTCATCTTTTCCGTCTCTCTCTTTTTGATGGGGAGCTCCCTAACCCTTCAGGTTGTACAGCTGGGAGGTGTAAGGTGTAGTCAAGAACAAGGGAGTTACTGCCTTGCTGGCTCAGCAGGTCAGAGAACCTTTGGATGCTGGATGTTCATGGCAAAAACTAAATACAGAATCTGTACAGATTCCTATTTACTCTGTGCTTTTTCTCTTCACCACTCCTCATGCTTGACTAAATTCCTCACTGTGTTGTTTTCCAATCACAGTCCTCTCCCCTGGATTTACAACTTTGATTTTGATCTTAAGAAACTGCGCCCATACCATCATTAGCTAAACCAAGCTTTTATAGCAACTTTCCTTCTTCCAGCAGGCCTTGATGTTTCTTTCGTTAGCATCATGTGTCCTCGGTCCTGTTTACCAGCGTGTCCAGGGATCACTTCCCTGGTAAGGTCTCTCTGGTGACCCTCTCGCTCAGACCCGGCAGTGCCTTTGGAACAACACCACGTGACTAATGGACATTAACAAGTACTGGATCACCCCAACCACCATGTCTGAGTTCTCAGATCATAAATCCCTCAGCAAAGTCCCACTGACACATTGAATATGCCCCAGAACCAGTTATTTGTTTCAGTACATTAGAGCACCACCTCTTATGCATCAACAAGTGATGCTCTCAGGACACAGAGGACCTGATTCTTTTTTTCTCTTATTTTTTCTTGTTTTTTCCCAATCATAAATACATAATAAAGGACCTGGCTCTGTGTTGACTCTTTGTTAGCAAGAGTGTCATTTTTTTCAGGTGATGCATAAATTGATAGGTTGACCACCTCTGGCCCTAGTGGAACAGAGGGTTACACATGCCCTTTGGTGCGAGAAGACATCACGTCTCTAAGAACTTGGGTGTTTTTCCAATCATGGAGGATTACATTCCAAGTAAAACTTCTATCTAGGATCTACAAATTAGGTTTTATGAATCATATTCTGCCAATCAGAATCTATGAAGTAGGTTCTAAGCAAAAATACTATAAAGTGCTATCACTTATATTTCAGTATCTTTTAACCTGAGAAGGGTTTGCTCCCCAGAAGTCCCCAAAAATATTGAAACTATACCAGGTCAATATCCTTTTTCTTTTGGAAAATGTGTATATTGTCGAACCACTAATCTGGATTCAGACACCGTCACCGGGCTCTTTCTTTCAGTTTATATGTGCACTTTACTAGTTATAAGATGTTTTTGGTAGCTTTAGGGAAAGTTATGAAATATCCATATTCTTCTCAAGTTCTTCATCTCTCTTGGTTTTTATGAAACCCTTTTGTTTGTGACATTGTCTCTTTGAGAACGGAAGTTGACAAACATTTTCTGTAAAGGTCCAAATAGTAGATATTTCAGGCTTTGCAGACCATACAGTCCCTGTCCTGACTGCTCAACTGTGCTATTACGGTGCAAGAGCAGCCATGCACCATATATAAACACGTTTGTGGATGTGTTCCAATAAAACGTTTATTTACAAAAATAGGCAGCTGGCCAGATTTGGCGTGTGGGCATTAGTTTACCAACCCCTAACATAGAAGAACAGAGAGTTTCATGAAATTTTATATTTGGGTAATAAACATACAAAATGGTTCCAGGAGTCCCTAACCTCTTCCTTATTGGGAACTATTTTTACTTTCCCAGCGTCCACAAGTGCTGGTGGGAATGAGATGAAAAGGGCCAAGAATGCCGTTCCCTAAAGCGGGTAGCCAGCCCTGTCCCTTTCCCCGTGGAAATCCCCGTTGGCCACCGAGGGAAGCAGCTGGTCTGGAAGGCCCCAGCCAGTCCCAGTTTCCTTAGGGATCTCTAAGCCCTGCTCCAGGTCACTTTGCCTCGACTCAAAAACATAACAGCAAATGAAATAAATGTTGCTTGTAGTCCTGCCCAGTCTGGGTGATGTATGTGCTTGAAATTAAATTCTCACGTAAACACCAGATTTACTTTAGGTTTATAAAAAATGGCATTGCATTGGGTAAAATGGTTGTAGGGGGATGGAGATGGAAGGAAAGTAAGATTTTAGTCAAAATCAGATGCCTGCATAGTAAGCTGGGAAATGAGTGATGCTGTAGAACTGTTTTCTATTATAAAGTGCATCTGCATTGATAATTCATATCCGTGCATGTGTGTGTGTGTGTGTGTGTGTGTGTGTGTGTGTGTGATATATGAAAAATTAAAGCTTTATTGGCTTGATTTCTGTGGGAAAATTGCTAATGGGCTAATGGTATCAACTCTACTTCAACACGCTAGAGAATTACTCAGACACTTGTCAGATGCCTGAACCAGATATTTAACTGAGAATGTGCCATCATGGGAAGCTTTCATTCACCAAGGTCACTGGGAAGGCAGCAGAGGGAAGCACATTGAACGTCAGATGGTTCTTGCTGCGCGTGTCAGTAGCAAAGCAATGAAGTGAGGAGCTGACTTGCCAAAAAAATAAGAGTTCAGAGAAAACTGACTTGTTTTGTTTGAGAAAAGCACATAACCAAGCAACTAACGAATCCTCTTTTTTTAAATCATGGTTATTGTTCAATTTATAATCCTAAACAGAAAATGTTGTTGTTGCCTTATTTCCTATTTTCTACAAATAATTTTCTTCTAAAAAAAAAATTATATATATTAACCTACATTATAAGTATAGTATTTCTGTGCCCTCTTTTAAAGATTGCAAATTTTTTTATACAAAACAATATATTTTTTCCAGTATTTATTTTACGTGTTAGTAAATGATTTGAATTTTGGCTCTAGGTTTAAGAAAGTGAATTCATTTTAAGCTCATTGTATTACGTCATTGGACCTTTTTTTTATTAATTTTATTCTTGGAATACTTAGCTTAAAATCAAATTTAAACATTATACTTTAATTGGGTAGAGTGAATAGAATAATAATAACCTATAAAATTCATACTTACATTTATAAGACAATATTATCTCGCCCAGTGATATATACCATTCTTGAAAGTAAATTGCATTCTAGTGAAGGTAGAGTAACAGGGACTGGATTTACCCTCCCATCTGGAACAAGTAAAAAACCAGAAAGAGTATATGAAGAAACATCACTTGAGGCATTGGACATCAGGCAGCTAAGGACAGTGATCCCTGAGAAACAGGAAACAAACAAGACGAGCCCTACATTTGTCCTAGCCTAGGAAGAGTTGCCAGGCTGCTGTGTAGGGAGAGGGAACCAAGAGCAGGAGAGCTCAGCTGCCTCCCTGGGTTGAAGACGTTGCTGAGGATACATCAGGAGCAACCAAGGCAGCTAGAGTTTGCAGCGCAGAGTACCAGAGAGGCAAGAACTGCAGAGAAGGGGGAGGAGGAAGAAGAGAGGGAAGAAAGGGAGGAGAGGAAGGAGGAAAGTACTGAATAGTCAAGTGAGTACTGATCCGTGCATTGATGCGAAGAAACTACCTGAAGCCAGGGAAAGGATCACCCAAAAGAATTAGAAGGAACAGTGCATGGGTCCCACACAGATCCAGGAAGAGCTGCCTGTTTCCAACAGTTAGAGTGAAAAACCTCATAACACAGTGGCACTGATTAGAATACTGAAAAAGGTCTTACCTGACATCCAATCCAAAATTACCAGGCATACAAAAAAGTAGGAAAATACCACCTATAATGAGAAAAGTCAATCAAAACCAATCATCACACAGGCGATACAATATGTTTACTGAATTAAAACATTAAAACTATGGTGACTGTAGTTCGTATGTTCAAGAAACTAGAGGAAAGATTTAACATGTTTAATAGAGACAAAGAAGATGTTAAAAGGACATAAGGCAAACTTCTAGAGATAAAAACTACAGTGTCTAATATTAAAAAAATACGCTGATTAATAGCTGATTAGACATGGCAGAAAAAAATTAGTTAACTTGAAGACATAACAATAGAAACCATCCACAACGAAGCAGGAAAAGGCTAAAAAGGCTGGGCATGGTGGCTCATGCCTGTAATCCTAGCACTCTGGGAAGCCGAGGCAGGTGGATCGTTCATTTGAGCTCAGGAGTTTGAGACCAGCCTGAGCAAGAACGAGACCCCGTCTCCACTAAAAAAATAAAAAGAAATTAGCTGGACAACTAAATATGTATATATATATAAATAAAATTAGCCAGGCATGGTGGTGCATGCCTGTAGTCCAGCTACTCAGGAGGCTGAGGCAGGAGGATTGCTTGAGCCCAGGAGTTTGAGGTTGCTGTGAGCTAGGCTGCCACCACGGTACTCTAGCCCGGGCAACAGAGTGAGACTCTGTCTCAAAAAAAGGAAAAAGAAAAAGGCTAAAAAGAATAAAGAGCATCAGTGAGCTTTTGGACAATTTCAAGCAGCCAAAAACCCATATAATTATATGAGTCCCACAGGAGAGGAAGAAAGGAAATGAAAAATCTTTGAGGAAATCATGGCCTAATTTTTTTACAAATTTCCTAGGAACTGTAAACCCACGCATTCAAGAACCTCAACGAACCCCAAGTACAAGAAACAAAGAAAATGATACAGAAATTTTTTTAAATAATCAGGGGATGAAAGACAAGTTTTGTGCAGAGGAACAAAGATAAACTGACAGCTGTTTTCTTGTTGGAAATAACACAAACTAGAAGACAAGGGGGTCAACATTTTTGAAGTCCTTAAAGAAAATTCACAACCTGGAATTTTTTACCCAGTTAAAATATCTTTCAAAAACACAAGTAAAATAAAGACTTTTTTAGACCAGCAAAGGCTGAAAGAATTCATCACTACCCCACCTGTAGTACAAAAAATGGTAAAGAAAGTCTTTTAGACAGAAAGAAAATGATACCAGTCTGAAACCTGAATCTACTCAAAAGAATGAAGAACAGCAGAAATAGTAACCGCATGGGTAAATAAAGACTTGCTCTTACTATTTAAGCCTTTTTAAAAGATAAATTACCATATAAAGCAAACATAATAGAAATGTAGTGTAGAGTTTATAACATATGTAGAAACAAAATATATGACAACAATAGCACAAAATCTAAGGGGAGAATGAAAATATACTTTTGAAAGATTCTTATGCCATATGTGAAGAAGTATAATACCACTTGAAGGTAGACTGTGAAAAGTTAAATGTATATGTAGTCATGTACCACGTAACAATGTTTTGGTCAATGACAAGCCATATATACAATAGTGGTCCCATAAGGTTATAATACTATGCTTTTATTGTACCTTTTCTATGTTTAGATACACAAATACTAACCATTGTGTTACGGTTACCTACAGTACTTACTACGGTAACATGCTGTACAGGTTTGTAGCCCAGGAGCAATAGACTATGCCCTACAGCCTAGGTATGCAGCAGGATGTACCACCACAGTCTGTGTAAGTACGCTGTATGATGTTCACACAATGACGAAATCGCCCAACAACACTTTTCTCAAAACATATCCCTGTTGCTAAGTGAGCTGTGATTGTACTATAAACACTAAGGAAACCACTAAAATAATATAACAGTTATAATTAGCAACTATAACCGTGTTATAGTTAGCAAAGGAGATAAAATGAAATTGTTCAAAATACTCAACCCAAAGAAAGCAGAAGAAGGGGAAAAGGAGTAAAGAACAGATAGTACAACGAGAAAAAGAATAGTGAGTTGTATTTAACTTACACTAGCTTTGAGCCCAGGGCCTGGTGAAGCATATGTAACTCACACATCCCTTTACCTTGGAAGCCATGAGAACTGTTTTTCAAGTTGCATACAACTCACACACAGAAAACAATAAAAAATAACAGATTTTTCATTAAATTAGAAACAATCATCTTGTTTTTGAAGTTTTTATTCTATTTTTGTAATGAAACACTGTGGCCCCAGGGAAAAAAATTTTTTTTTCTAGTGTGGCAGTCCATGTGTTAAACTCAACTGTATCTATAGTCACATTAGATGTAAATGGTCCAGATACCCCAATTAAAATGAAAAGATTGACAGACTGGCTAAAAAATGCAAGTGCAACAAGTATGTGTTGTCAGCAACTAAGTGTTGTCCACAAGAACCTCTTTTTTTGTGTTTTTTTTTTTGAGACAGACTCTCATTCTGTTGCCCGGGCTAGAGTGCTGTGGTGTCAACCTAGCTCACAGCCACCTCAAACTCCTGGGCTCAAGCGATCCTCCTGCCTCAGCCTCCCAGGTAGTTGAGACTACAGGCATACACCACCACCACGCCTGGCTAATTTTTTCTATTTTCAGTTGCCCAGCTAAATTTTTTTCCTATTTTTAGTAGACAGGGTCTCGCTCTTGCTCAGGCTGGTCTGGAATTCCTGAGCTCAAGCAATCCTCCCACCTTGGCCTCCCAAAGTGCTAGGATTACAAGCGTGAGCCACCACGCCCAGCCAAGAAACTCATTTTAAATATAAAGACACAAGTAGGTTAAAGGAAAAGAGATGGCAAAATGCTAAAGCTGATCAAAAGAAAACCAGAGTGGTATATTAATATTAAAGAAGAACAAGAGTAAAGAATAGTACCAAGGATATAAAGAGGGTTGTTTCATAATGATAAAAGGGACATTTTATCAACAGGACATAGCAATTCTAAGTCCTTATGTATATAATAAGAGCTTCAACATACACGAAGGAAAAAAATAAAATTTTAAGGAAAAACAGAAAATCCACAAATATAGTTAGAAAATTCTAAACCCCTCTCAGAACAAGTAGAATGAAATCAATTGTTCAACAAGATTTGAACAATACTCCAGTCCAGCTTGACCTAATTGGCATGATTAAAACACTCCACCCAACAACAGCAGATTATACATTCTTTCAAATGTACACAGAAAATTTGCCAAGATAGACCATATTCTGGGTCACAAAATGAGTATTAATAAATTTTAAAGGGCTCAAATCATACAAAATATGTTCTCTAACCATAACGAAATCAAATTAGAAGTCAAGCCAAAAGACATCTGGAAAAACTCCAAATACTTGGAAACTAAATAAGCTACACAGTGGGAGAAATTATTTGCAAACCGTCTATCTGATCAGGGTTTGTATACAGAATATTAAAAGGACTCTCAAAGCTCAATAATGAGAACATAAACAACCCTTTTTAAAAATGAGTAAAAGATTTGAACAGACATTTCACTCAATAAAATATATGGATGATAAGCACATAAAAATATACTATCACTAGTCATTAGGGAAATGCAAATTAAAAGCACAATGGATGTCACTACATAGCTGTTGGAATATCTAAAATAAAAAAAGACTGACCATATCAAATGTGGGTGAAAATGTGGAACAACTAAAACTCTCATACACTACTGTAGGAATATATCCTAGTATAAGCCCTCTGGAAAACAGTTAGGGGTAGTTTTTTAAAAAGTTAAACATGGCCAGGCACGGTGGCTCACATCTATAATCCCAGAACTTTGGGAGGCCAAGGCGGGAGGATTTCTTGAGGCCAGGAGTTTGAGATCAGCCTGGCAACAAAACAAGACTTCATCTCTACAAAAAATGGAAAAGTTAGCCAGGTGTGATGGTGCACACCTGTGGTCCTAGCTGCTCAGGAAGCTGAGGCGGGAAGATCACTTGACCTGGGAGTTGAGGTCGCAGTGAGCTGTGATCGTGCCACTGCCCTCCAGCTTGGGCAACAGAGCCAAATATGCACCTACCATATGACCACGCCACTGGTTTCCTCAATACTTACTCAAGAGAAATGAAGCGTATTTCCGTATAAAGATCTGTACATGAATGTTCACAGCAGCTTTTTTGGTAATAATATTCAATAAGCTTTACACTTGACATCGTATGCCATTTGCCTCAACAAAAGCTGTTAAACAATGCAATTTGTTTCCCAAAATAAAGTTGTAAAAAGTATAAAAACTAGAGGAAAAAGTTTCAGAGATTACAGGGTCAGTCCAGGAAGTCTAACATCCAAATAATTAGAATTCCAATAAGACAAAAGTAAGAAACCAGAGGGGAAGAAATTATCAGAGAAATAATCCTCAATCCTCCTCTAAAAGAGTTTTTTTCCTTAAGAACTGAAGGATTTCCAAATCATAAGGGCCAACAAAATGGACTTATAGACTCAAACCAATGCACTTTATCATAAAACTAAAAAACAATAGGGCCAAAAAGAGGATACTATTAATAAAAGCTTTCAGAGGGGGAAAAATGTTCACATACAAATAATCTGGAATGAAAATGGCATTAGACTTCTCAGCAGCAATACTGGAGGCTAGATTGCAATGGAACAATGTTTTCAAAATTCAGGGAAAATAATATAACTAGCCAAGCTGTCAATCAAGTGTATAAAAATAAAGTCAAAGCCAGACAGTTTATAAAAAAAATTTACCTCCAGTGCCCTTAGTCTCAAGAAGCTACCAGAGATGTTTCACCCAAATGAGCAAGTAAACCGTGAAAGAGTAAGATGTGGGTATTAATTCTCTCTTTTCTCTGCTGTATAACAAATTACCACAAATTTAGTGGCTTTAAACAACACACATTTATTATCTCTATTTCTGTGGGTCAGGAGTCTATACAGCTTAGCCGGGTTCTCTGCTTCAGGCTACTGTAATGGTCTCGTCTGAGGCTTGGGGTTCAAAGCTACAGGGCTGTTGGCAGAATTCCATTCCTTGGGGTTGTAGGACTGAGCCTCCAGCTTTTTCTGGCTGTCAACTGGAGGCCACACCCAGGTCCCAGAGGCCACATGTGTGTTTTTGCCACGTGACCTTTTCCTTATACCCATTCACAACACAGCAGTTTATTTCTTGAAAGCCAGCACGAGGCAAAGTTTTTCTCTTGAGCCTGCTGAGACAGAGCGATGTCACATCACTTGTGCCACATTCTGTTGGTTAGAAGCAAGTCACAGGTCTCCCCTGCACTCCAGGGGAGGGGCTCGCTGAGAGCGGAGTCACCATACGGTACAGCCACCACAGTATGGCTCCAGGAAGTGACAACTACCACAATAGAGAGGTGATGGGACCATGGGAAAGGAAGAGCCCACTGTGTTTCATGGGGCCACAGGCTCAAGGGTTCCAGGACGGCACCAAAGAAGAATAATCTTATACTCGAACATGTTGAGGGATGACGTAGAGTTCGGTGGGTGTGGTGGCGTGTGAGTGACAGGTACGCAGACCGCTGAGCACATGAAGAGGCAGGACAACAGGAGAAGCAGAGTTGTACAAGAATGGGGATGCAATCGGTGCATAAGACGGCCTTGCTGTAAATGCTTACATCGCCCTGATAGATCCTGAGCTAAACCAGAGTCAGGACGGCTCTGTACTTGGGACATGGAAGCCGATGAGCATGTGTAGTGGGCTGTAAGAGCTAAGTCCTCATCTTCTATTAATGCATCAGAAAACTAGTGGTTAACACCTAAAACCGCAGCGAAAGGCAGGACACAGCTGAGAGTCCACAGTGGGCGCCTCTCGGGAGGAGGAATGCGGGGGACGGGGCCGTCGTGTTTTACAGCCAGCCCCGAGGAGCAAAGCAACTCGAGCCATGTACATGATTTACTTTTGTAAAAATTAAGTTCAAAAAAAAGAATTCATCATCTTGCTCTCTTTGTGTTTCTCCTTATTTTTAATATATCGTATATGTGCCTGTGAGACACTGAAAGAGGGAGAGGTGATTTGTGGAGGATTTGAAGATGTTTGGTCTTCAGTTTTCTTTTTCTTTCACCTCCGGCGTTGATCCAGAGGAAGCCGGGGTGGGCGGCTGCTGTGTCCCCGCAGTGCTGGAGGTGTTGGGGAAGCCGGTGATAGAGGGTAGGAGAGACCCAGGGAGGGCCAAGGAGGGACAGCTGCATCCACCTGGCCGGTTCGTTATCGTCTGCTCTTGCAAGGAGCAAGAGTGTTCCGTGTCTGGAAGCCTTGGCAAGTCGCATAGCTAGGACTCTTTCAGTCCAGGAATTGGGGAAAGGTAAAATAATTAAAAATGTGTTTAGTTGATATTCTCAAAAGTGTGTAGAGGGAAGGAAGTACCCACGTAAGTTTGGTGTAGTAGTCTGCTAGGGCTGCCATGACAAAATGCCACAGACAGGTGGCTTCAACAACAGAAGTTTATTTTCTCACAGTTCCGAAGGCTGGAAGTCCAGGATCAAGGTGCTGGCAGGTGTGATTTCTCCTAAGGCGTCTCGGCTTGCAGATGGTCTTTTCTCTGTGCACGCACATCCCTAGTGTCTCTTCCTCTTCTTAAAAGGACACCATTCATTTTGGATGAGAGCCCCACATTTGTGACCTTTTTATCTTTTTTTTTAAATGATACATCATGACATTCAAAGGACCTTTCTATTTAATCGCCTCTTTAAATGCCCTGTCTCCAAATTCAGTCACGTTGAGGGGTTAGGGCTCCAACATACGACTTTTGAGGGGACACCAATCAGTCCATAATATACAGTAAATCACTTCTAGACCCCGTCTGAAGTCCTGAGCATTCAACCAGGATCTGGCCTGGATCATGTGAAAAAAAAAATTGCAGAACGACATAGGCCTCTAGTATTTAAAATAATTAAACTAGGTCGCAGGGTGGCCTTGAATTCTTTCCTAACTCAGCACATCTTGGCCAGCCGAGTGTCGGGGTGGTGGTGAACACTGATGAGGCAACTCCTCCAGCCACCTCCAGGCGCACCCCCTGTCCCAAGAGAGGCACAAAGGGGAGTTTACATAATGGATATAATTTCCCTGTGTCTTGTTATGTTTCCTGCTGCAAGAGCTTATTATCGCAGGGGAGGGGCTTTGCAGGGCTCAGGAGATGGGGGATGAAAACCAAAGGGAAATGCTAAATTACATGCCATGATGAGGTCTGGGCGGCGGTGCCTGGGCGGCGATAACAAGTCCCTGGAAAGGAAAGCCCAGATGGGCCAGGTAGAAGCAATGTTACCACCCCTTGTTCCTGCTTCCTTCTCTCCTCCCATCGCCTCCACCTTCTCTCTTCCTAAAGGGGTTACAGGATCATGATGTAATTGGCAGCAGGACCTTGGCATAAAACCCATGCCCAGGAGATGAGCTTCTCATTGTTTGAGTTTCCAAACAATGAGACATATTATTAAACTGGTTTGTTTTGCCCAAGCGGGTGGAGACACTCGTGGCTTGCCACCTGTCAATCAAAGGCTAACGAGTGCGTGTGCTGCAGAAACCCTGGGAGAGAAGAGCACGCGTGAAGAATCTAACTGTGCTCTGCTCTTCACGGGATCTTCTTTGGCCTGCACAGGGGAATCTTTTCATTTCCTAAAGACCGAAGCTCAGTTCAGAGTCATACCTGCTTTGGGATTATGGTCACTCTTCGGAAAGTTTCTCCCTTACAGCAGTATCCAACCTCAGTCAGACCCATCCCTGGCTACTTAAATACTTTGGCTCTTGGCTCTTGGGTTTAGCTGTGGATTTGGTTGCTGTAAGAAGGAACCATGGAAAGGGTGACTTTTAAATTGTTCGTAGAGCCACAAAAATTAGGGAACAATCTCATAAAACTAATGGACCTTTTTTTTCCCCTGTAAAAGATACATATAATTAGTCATAGACCAGATTTGGTTCTGAGTTTCCTTTTTGTTTCCATCATAAATAACTTACAACACTCTCATTTCATGCAGGTAATTATGGTGGTACATTAGATAATTTTAAAAAGTAACTATTGTGTATTAAACACTAAACTAGGGTCCTTTCCTTATCTCATTTTAATTTGGAAATAGACTCCATAATATAGGTATTGTAACACTGTGTTTACAGATGAAGAACCAAGGCCCGGCGAGGTTACTTACCGGAGAAGGTGTATTAGTACAGGAGAGGAGTCACACCTCTCCCCGGGAAGCTGGGGCCCTTTCCAGCACACCGGAGCCTCCATCTGCTTCCTGTTACCCCTCAGGCTTTGCGAAGCCACTGAGAGCCTTGCAGTTTCAGTTCTCCTCCCTAACTGGTCCGGGGAAAGTCACACAACTGCATTGAGCCAGACGCTGCACCTGTGGATGGGAACAGGAAAGACTCCTACCTCACCTGTCTCACAGGGTCGTGAAGAGGCTCAGGTGTAGTCGTTCTGGTGAAATGAGAAATCACGGGGAAGACTCTCCATAGCTCTCCAATGGAAATAGGAAGAATGAAGTGTAAATAATTTAACACCTGTGTAGCGTGCTGACCTTTATGTGTCTTTCTGGTGATGAATAAAAACAAAGCATGTAAGTGATAGAGAAACCAACTGGTTGATCACCAGTGACACTGTTTTGTAACTAATCTATCTTGGATTTTGCTGACCCACTACAGCTAGTTACCAAAGTAGATTTGTAACATAATTATGCTTGATTTAATTTCCCTGAAATTTTTAGCTAAATATGCATATAGTTCTTCAGTTGCTTCAGTGGACAATGGTGACTGTTTACACTTTTCAGAGAGGTGCAAATAATCCATGTCTTATAGCTGATCATTAAAGAGTAGCAAACCCATTATTTTGAAAGAAAATATCTGGGTAGTTACTGTATCTGTTTCATTTTGGAAATGTTTGTTTTTGACAATCATAAGACATTGTTTACTCACTGCTAACTGCTGTGACTAGTTTTTTAAGATATAATTTGGAAAGAAAATAACCCAATTTTGACCTGTATAACATTTCTTTTTTGAGAGAGGGGTCTCACTCTGTCGGCCAGGCTGGTCTTGAACTCCTGGGCTTAAGTGATGCTCTCACCTCGGTCTCCTGAGTAGCTGGGACTACTGGTGCACACCACCCTGCCCAGCTGTAACATGCTCTTAAACAAACATTAAAGGTGAAAAGGAATCAAGACTAAAGTTGTAAAGTAAAAATGTATTTTTATGAATACTCTAGCTGAAAGATCAGTAGCTTGATAGAGTGCATAGATTCCCATTGCTCGTAACGTTTCTTTGCGCAGTTTCAAGCTTTGTGTGTGTTCATCCTTTCCTTCTGCAGCCAAAGCAGGCGTGGCTGCCCCTGAGTGTCAGTAACCCCAGATGCCACCATGCAAGGGAGGCAGGAGGGCTTCGTGCCTAGGGCCTGGACCCTGGAGCCAAACTGTCTGCATTTGACTTCTAGCTCCACCAGGTACAAGCTATCTGGGGCAAATCACTGAGCTTTTCAATATCTCATTGTTCTAATCTACAAAATAGGGATAATGGAAATAATGACAACACTGACCTTGTAGGGTTGTAGGAATTAAATGAGCTATAGTGCATATAAAGCACTTAGCACTGTGCCTGGTGTATGGTCAGAACTTCACAAACACAAGTTACATGTAAGGTCCTGAAATACAAGACATTAGCTTCCTCAGAAACTTTCCTTGAGCATGACTACATCCATAGCTACATTTTCTAAATGTTAAACATCTCCATCAGAAGTGTCACTATTGGAGTTGCAAGGGCACAAAATTATTACTATGAAAATTGGTAAATAAAAGAATCAAGAAAAAAGAATAAGGAGCTACCAAAGAAGACATTCTTCCTTCACTGGATCTCGTGGGGGTGGCTGGCTGGCCTGCAACTGCTCGCACACAGCACCAAGCCTGGGTGTGAAGGTGACACCCCAAGGACAACAGAACCCCTGGGGCTGGGGACTCAGCCAAGCCTGGGGTGGCTGGGCTTCCAGGCCCAGGAGCAGGGTGTGGCCTCATTAGGGGAGGGGGTGGGAGGCAGAGCTGCTAACCATAGGTGACAGCAGCCAAAGGGATAACAGCCTTATAATCAGAACAAATGGGGGGGGGATTAAATATTAATCTTTCTGAAAGTCAAATTCCAGAATTGTACAATTATCCAATTGCTATATATAAATATAGAAATATACATTATATAGACACATTGCTTATATAGGAATAGAAGATTACCTGGGAGTTTACATAAGAAATTATTTACAGGGGTAATTTACCTCTGGGGAACCAGTGGGGGAGGGGGTGCTTTTTTACTTCTATGTTGAAAATATATTTTTCAGTAAATTTTTAAAAACTAATAGAGGCCGGGCGCGGTGGCTCATGCCTGTAATCCTAGCACTCTGGGAGGCCAAGGCAGGCGGATAGTTCTGAGCTCAGGAGTTCGAGACCAGCCTGAGCAACAGCAAGACCCCGTCTCTACCAAAAAAATAGAAAGAAATTAATTGGACAGCTAAAAATATATATAGAAAAAATTAGCCGGGCATGGTGGCGCATGCCTGTAGTCCCAGCTACTCGGGAGGCTGAGACAGTAGGATCGCTTGAGCCCAGGAGTTTGAGGTTGCTGTGAGCTAGGCTGACGCCACAGCACTCGCCCCAGGCAAGAGAGTGAGACTCTGTCTCAAAAAAAAAAAAAAAACTAATAGAAAAGTTATTCAGGGCCAGGCTTCCTACCACTAAAAGAAAACTGTAATCTCCTTTACAAAAGAAGAGAAAAATAACTGTGCTTGTTCAGTCTTCCCTTCAAGGCCATGGAGACGGCATAATTTGAGCTGTGTAGTACCAGCACAGTGTGTGAGCACAATATGGTAATTTTTATAGTAATTGAATGTGACTTCCATCTCAGAAAGTCATAAGTCAGGAATTCATTTTGTTCATTCTTTCGTTATAAAAAGTAAAGTTTAAGAAACATTTTTTTAAAACTAGAAAATAAAAAATTACATGACCTGAGTGTCTCAATGGTCTGTCCCTCAGGAGGCAGGGGCCAGGTCCTGGTCACCTTGGTGTCCTCATACTTAGCCCTTAACAAAGGTCCTATGTCCTTTCATACAGTAGCAAGCACTCGAGAGTCTACGTCACAGGATTCGTTAATCAGCCACCATGAAAGACGAGTATACTCAACAGGATATATCGTCAAGCTCCCAGGCTATCCCTGACCACCAAATATAGATCACCTTTTGGATGCAGTCACAAGTTGTGCAGGTAGAAATTACATAACCACTCAGAAAAAAATCCTAGAACATTCCATCTCTATTAAGTCAAGCCAATAGAAATTCCAGTTGTAGTAGCACTACCTTTTTTGTTGTTGTTGTTGTTGTTGAGACAGAGACTCACTCTGTTTCCCAGGCTAGAGTGCGGTGGCATCATCATAGTTCACTGCAACCTCAAACTCCTGGGCTCAAGCAACCCTTCTGGCTCAGCCTCCCAAGTAGCTGGGACCACAGGCGCATGCCACCACACCCAGCTAATTGTTCTATTTTTTTGTAGAAATGTGGTCTCTCTACATTACCCAGGCTGTTCTCGAACTAGGCTCAAGCAATCCTCCTGCCTTGGCCTCCCAAGTGCTAGCATTACAGGCGTGAGCCACCTCACCAGCCTATGATGACATTCATACTGGGCCATTTTCCTCATGTGTCATCTTACGGTTACTTGTATAATTATCAAAATGACCTTTGTTATAAACGATTCTGTTCCTCACATCCAAAGGAGGAGAAGGGAAGAAGCAGAAAAGAAAAGCCTAATGCCTGAGAAGACTTCTTTTTGTTTCCTATTTTCGAATCATCTTCTACTTTTACTCATCTATTTTAAAAAATATTTATTGAGGGTCTAATATTGCCAGGCACTGTGTTAACAATTCAGAAAACACTCTTGCTTAATAAAGACTTTAAATTTTTGAGTTATTTCCTCAAAAAGAAATTCTTTTTATTTAAATTATATCATCGCGTAGTTAACCATTATAATCTTTTTGGTTATTTTTAAAGTTTTGAAACATGGTGACATCTATCACGCACCTGGTGGAGGAGGGAAGCAGCGTATGGAAGGACTCTCCTCCACTTCAGATCAGGAACCGCAGGAACAGAACAGATATGCGTAAAAATGGTATTTCTTTTCTGAACCAAAATAAAAGTAGGTAATTTATTCAGTTGGAAAAGATAGTAGATTTCAGGAGAAATCAGAAAATAAATTATTTCGCAAACACTACAAAACTAATTCCAATATTTTGGCTAAGAAAATTATGATTGCAGCTGGGCGGGGTGGTGGTATGCACCCGTAGTAGTCCCAGCTACTCGGTAGGCTGAGATGGGAGGATCTCTTGAACCCAGGAGTTTGAGACCAGCCTGGGCAACATAAGACCCCATCTCTTTAAAATAAAAAAAAAAAGAAAGAAACACTCAATAAAAAAAAAAGGAAAGAAAATTATGGTTAGAAATTACGATTTTCTCACTTTATGAAACAAAATTTGTAATGATCTTTCTTACTCATGCCAAGAATATTCTTTTACTTTTAATGACTAGTTTTAAAAACATGACTATTTTCTCTTTATTGGTCTTTAATGTCTATTCATAAAGGCTATTGATAGAACTCGTCCTTTCTCCAAAATAAGGTTAACCTGAAACAGTAAAAATTTGGAAGTTTCATTATAGTTAAAATTAGGGTCGTGAAGGGCAAAAGCCCATGTTTTTCAGCCTTTGTAAAAGAATCCATTAATGCCGCGTGACAAGTAAGTATAATTTAGTGGCTCCTCAGTTATTTTAAGCAGGAGGCCTCCTTAGAGGGCACACAGATAAAGTCAACACGGATCACCACCGACCCCAGGCGTGTGGCCAGAGGTCAACTCCCAAGGGCCGTCTGGATTCCTTCGGCCCTGTAGTGCTGTACTGACTCTTGTCTGGGGGCTACAGTCCTTTGATGACAGTTTTTTCTTGGGAGAGAATTTGCTGTGAATGTATAAGGTCTTGTCCACATAATTCCATATTGTGTTGGCTCAACAGAAGTTTTATTTTAAAAGTAGACTTACTAGAGATGGCTGTTTATTCACAAGTCAAGGAGTCTCTCGGGTCTGCAGAGTCTATGTGGTTTCTTGTCTGTTGTTGCTTACCCCGAATAAGTAGTTGAACTTCTTGGAAGTGATCGTTGCATCATTGGAAAGGAACGTGGGAGTCTTCGGATTGAACTCATTTTTCTCTCGTTTGAAAGAAAGAAATTGAAAATAGAGGAAAGACATTTCACACTTTCTGGCATTTAACATTTTGGTGCATTTTACCTCCTGGTTTTGTGACAGAATCAGAATGACCAAAAGATGCACATTCTGGTTCACCACAGCTAGCCAGTATGACTCCAGGAAACACACGCATCACACTCTGCCTTTGTCTGTCTTTGTCTTTCCTCAACTGAAAGTTACTGGTGGAGAGTTGAGAGAGTGTGTAAACCAGCATGCGGTACAGGGGTGTTATCTATAATAGCATCTTCCACCAGGTAGCTTTGGTCACATGGGCCCAAATACACTGCCTTCAGGGTTCTTGTTGGGTTTTGTCACCCCCCCAGTGTATTTAAACTTTACCTGTCTCACACCTACCAACTTCTGCCCTAGAGTGAATAGTGTTGCAGCCTCAGGCAGCAGCAGAGAATCCAGACAGCCCTACTAGTAAAAACCATGCCTTTGACCTAGAGTGCTGACCTGAGGGGTGGGGCAGTATCACTGTGGCTGAATGTGATCATTTATTTCTTTCTCTTAAACTGTAAAATACTTGTTTTTTTCCAAATCCATAGCTCTACGTAAGTTATAGAGGCATCTTAAAATGCCATCTATAAATGCCATAAGATGCCTTCGAATGCCATCTCAAATGCAGTTAGGCAGGGAAACTGCTGTAGAGTGCCTGGTTTAAGTTGTAACCCAGACAACTGGGAAAAAATATGAACAATGTCCACCAGTGACCCTTGCGTTTGTCCCAGCACTAAAACAGTAGGTGGTTTTCTTTCTGGGGTCTCCTCAGTTATATGCAGCCACTGTAATAACCAGAGAAACATGTTCCTGCTAGGGACCTTGGCATGCGGAGGCTACAGTGGCCATCCACACGCCTAAAGTTTTAAAATACAGGAAGTCCTCGCCTACCAGCAGGTTGTGTGCAGAGTTTAGTTGTAGTTCATCGTTTGGAACCCACAATATGTTTTCCCATAGGCATGTTATAAACGGTACCTATATTCCAGGCAGGCCTCAAAAGCCTTTTTAGCCCATGATATACCTAAAGCACAGTCCTGTGCAATTAGCAAGACAGGAGCCAGCCACCATCCATCGCAGTGTTTTATGTGTTCCCAGCTCCCACTCTCAGCGGGCCCAGCGGGCAGGGAAGGGGATGGTTAATGAGGCCTGCAGGTGCAGGGATTTGCTGCCCACCTGCCACAACTGGGGTGGGGGTTAAATAGGCTTTCCTCTCCCTTCCCCCACAAGCTCCCTTTCCCAGTGCTGAAGAGGCGGGGCAGGGGGGTGAGGAGGGGAGTGGAGCCATCTGAAGCCAGCGCTCTTCAACTGCAGGCAGTGTGCACTCAAATCCCCAGGGCTTGGCTACGGTTGCCGATTCCAACCCAGCAGGTCTGGGGTGAGGTCTGAGACTCTGAATTTCTGACTGGCTCCCAGGTGATGCCCATGCTACTGGTCTACAGACCCCCTTTGAGCAGCAAGAGTCTTTAAACACCACGGTGGGAGGCGAGTATGGGGAAGGGGAAGTCCTGAGTCACCATAGAAAGGCAGTGGAGAGTGACAGAGCTGAGTTCTATTCTGCAGGCCTTAGGGGGGGTTCTGTTTGCTGGGTGGGAAGAAGCGATCAAACCCTAATGCCTTAAGCGCTGGCCACCCCACAGCTTCATCGCATGCGGTATTCTTGGCCTGGGCAGGTGGGGGGTCCTCGAGGCGCAGCATTAGCCCTTGGGAGAGCCGCAGGTATTTCCTCTGAGTGATTGCACTCAGCATGGCTTTAGCAGCGTCTTTCATTCGTATGAAATGCACGCTATTAAAGCACAGTGGGAAATGCTACACTGGAAAGAAAGTGGGTCATCAGGGAGCCTCCCAATCCAGATCCCAGAGCAGTGTTTTGGTTCTGAGAATCACTGGCTGGGATGCCAGCAGTTGTCCACGGTACACAGAGAGTTTCTGATACAGGCGGGCAAGGAGCACGTTCTGAAGATCTTTCATGCAGACTCAATGCAGCAAAGCAGTGAAGAACTGGTTTTAACCCTGTGTCCACCACTGACCAGCCGCATGTCCTTGAACAGCCTTTGTGTCTGAATGTCTTCTGTCCTCATCTATAAAGTGAGGCTAAAATTACTACCTACCTCATAGGATGCTGGGGAACTTAATGAGGTTATCTGTAAAACCCATAGACGGCCCACCAAGTGCCACAGTGGTCGTGGGGGTTGCTGCTGGTGGTGCCAGCGAGGTGGTAAGAGGTGAAATGAGTAATTTGAGATTGCAGGCATGGAGTCAAATTCCTGGTTTTGCCCCTTATACCTGTGTGACCTCGGCAAGTGACTTACCCTCTCTAAACCTCCGTTTCCTCCCTTGTAAAACGGAAATAATTAAAGTAACTACCTTGCAGGTTGCTGAGAGGGTAAAATGCATAAAGCACTTAGTGCCCAGCACAAAGCACGTTCTCAGCACAGCAGGGAGCTCAGGGTCTGGAGAACAGTTTTCAATCTGTGCTCCAGGAGCCGTTGGTTTCACAGAAATGTGTCTCAGGGATGAGGAGGAGACCATCCTTCACTCCACCCACACCCGGCGCCCCCTTCAACCAGAGGGAGTCATCTTTGTTGGGGTTCAGCATGAAAATTTAATTTAGAAGAGAATGTTCAGAAAGTCAGTTTTGCAGCTACAGCATGTTGTGGGACCACGGGGGAAAGTAAATGCTCTAAATTTCCAGGAAGTTGACATTTGCCTTTTCCATTTTACTTCCTTAAACAAAAATTGAAATAGCAGATGGCAAATTTAAAGAGATACATGTCTATATATACACCCTAAAGTTACATGAAGTTGTGTTCGATTATATGGGTAATTCGTGTCATCAGATGCACCGTGTTCCATATGATCACTTTTAGCATTTGCTGATATATAACATGTTGTTTTCTCCCCCAGATGAGCACGATGCCGGGATTGCCCACTCGGCCCTGCTTTTATGATATAGATCTTGATACAGAAACAGAACAAGTTAAAGGCTTGTTCTAAGTGAACAAGACTCTCACAGTACCCGATTCAGGTAAGCTGCTGTGTTTTGACTTTTTCTTTTCTTTTCTTTTCTTTTCTTTTCTTTTTTTGAGACAGAGTCTCTCTCTGTTGCCCAGGGTAAAGTACAGTGGCATCATCGTAGTTCACTGCAACCTCAGACTCCCAGGCTCAAGTGATCCTCCTGCCTCAGCCTCCCAAGTAGCTGGGACTACAGGCACACGCCACCACGCTCAGCTAATTTTTCTGTTTTTAGTGGAGACCGGAGTCTTGTTCTTGCTCAGACTGGTCTTGAACTCCTGAGCTCAAACGATCTTCCCACCTCAGCTTCCCAGAGGATTACAGGCATGAGCTACCACGCCTGGCCTTGTTTTGACTTTTTCTTTCTCTCTGTTTTTTTTTTCTCTTTCTTTCAGCTCAAAGCCTTTTTCCGTTTTGTTTTTCTGATACTTATTACAAAAGTGATCTGATAAGTCATTTCCTTTCCTAGTTACTACAAATTCCTACTTAATGACTACCCATGACTTAAGTCCACTCCTGGGTGCAGATATGAGTTAGATGGTCAGTACACAGCCCTTAGTGGACCTTGGCTTGAGTCCAGTGAAAGTCAGATCCTGTTGTCTATGGATCTATGTAGAACCCATACAAAGAACCCATAGAACCCATAGAACCCATACTCTACCCATAACGAAGGAACCCTGTAAACTCGTTATTCTTTTTCCAGAATTAAAGCTAATATCACATATCAATTGCAACCAATACCACAGACCTCTTGGTACAGAGTTAGAATCATGTGACAGAGGAATCTTGGGGTATTCATTTCCTAAGGCTGCCATAACAAAGTATCACAAATTGGGTGGCTTAAAGCAACAGAAAGTTTAAAACAGTTCTGGAGGCTAGAAGTTAACAGTCAAGGTGTCACTGGGCCCTGCGCCCTCTGAGACTCTGCGTAGAATCCTTCCTTGCCTCCTCGCAGCATCTGCTGGTGGCTGTCATCCTTCGGGTTGCCCAGCTTGCGGCTGCATCGCTCCAGTCTGGCTCTGCGGTCGCACGGCATCCTCCCTGTGTGGCTCTGTCTCCACATGGTGTTCTCCTCTTACGAGGATCCCAGTCCTCTGGGAGTCAGGCCCACCTATTACCTCATCTTAACGTGATTACTCTGCAAAGACCCTAGTTCCAAATAAGGTCACTGTCACAGGTGCCCAGGGTTAGGTCTTAAGCATATCTTTTGGAGGACACAATTCAACCTGTAACAATCGACTGTGGCACAACACGTGTATTAGGCTCTCATGCCTCTGGAAAGATGCATAGAGGTGGGACAGATCCACCTAACTAGAGACGAGTCCCAGGAAGGACGGGGCAGCAGAAGTCAGGCCTCCTGGCAACTCACAGGCTACACAGTTTAAGAAGGTCGGGCTTGACTTGGCGCCGTCTCTGGCAGCCCAGAGCCGGGGGCTCCCAGCTCATTCGTGTCCACCCCTTAGTACTGCAGCCACACCTGCTGGCGTCTGTCCCAACTCGCCATCTGGAGAAAAACGACCAAACTCCCAGTCCTCCTCCCTGGACGACTCCCAGTCAGAAGTTTGAAAGGCTGAGGGCTGCTTCTCCCCACCCCAGGGATCAAACGTGTCCTCAGCATGGTCTTAGAACACGTACCTTCCCCCGAGCACTGCCAGTTGCTTCTCCCCACTCGCTGCCATTCCTGTCCTGGCCCAGAACCTCTCCCTCTTGCCAGCATATTCTGGGCCTTCCAGATGAGCTTCCCTGACCTAAAGACCCTTCCCTGCAGCTGTCTGTGCGTCACGGCCCGAAGCCACCCAGGGTTCTCCTTTACATTTCTTCCCCTACCAGTGTCAACACAGGGCGTTTGTGTCGTAGTTTTTGTCTTTCTAAGTCTTTGTTACTAAAACCCTAAAGACCTAAGCGATGATGAGCAAGGTAAGTGACCACTAAAATGAAATTACATTAAAACAAGGTGTGGAATTGCTTGTTTTAGGTTCTGGGTGGGGTTTGTGTGTGGTTTTTGCCGAGGAGCGGGAACTGTGTTAAGTTTTAGCTACAACCACATCTTATATCTTTGTCATTTCTGAAAAAGAAAAGTCCAGAAAATGAAACAAAAGAGACTAGTCACTAGTTTAACAAAGAAACCCATAAACTGGACCTTTGATAACAGCGTTATTTTAGTCTTTTTGGTATGACTTTGTGTGTTGCGAGTTGGATTTCTCAGCTAGGCCTTGGGAAAATAACAGCATCGTTCCTCTTAAACCAAAAATCGACTCCTTGTCCTAACTGATCTCTCTTTTCATGTCAAGAACCCATTATGCTACATTTCTGCCATTTGTCATTTCTCTCCAGAACAAGTGTGCACAATTCTCTTCTCTCTCTTGGATAGTATTTTTCTAGCCTTTTGGTCAATTTTAATTTACTCTCCAAGTAGGTCATATGAGACCAATTATACCTTAATTATTGCAGTTAAGACTCAGGTAATGCCAAGGGAAATGTCCCTAGCTTTACTAACACATACACTTAAATCCTTTACTACCTAAGACACTGGTGTTCCCTAACAAGTACACTTCCAGATCTTATTCACAGACTGAACAGGGCCCTGCAGGTCAGGACACTGGCCTGTGGTCATGACCTCCCATGACCCAGGTACTGTGCTACTCACCTTGCCTGAGTGGTCACAGCACCTCTGGAGACAGGTGTTGTCCCGTAAGGCCACAAAGGCTTCGAGAGGATTGGGCCTTCCCCTGGGGTCACTGAGGGGTGGCCCTGGTGCACAGCACTGCAGAGCGACCTTGCCGCTGAGAGGTGCTGCCTCTCATTTCATAGCTGGCACATGTCATTTTGCCACCCCCCATCATGTGTTGTGCCAGCATGAACCCAGGGAGATGGGTAGTATTTTTATTTCGAAGCCGCAAAAACTCTAGCCCAGAGAGGTTGACAACTTGCTCAATTTGCACAGCCGATAACTACAAAAGCCCAGACTCAACTCAGATCCGTTGGCTGTCAGTCTCACCCCAGCCTTTATGCCTCCAACCCAAGGTGCCCTTTTTGTTTCAGTCACGGGTTCAACGAACTTTGGCCTATTCCAAAAGACGATACCAGCTCTTTGAACAGACAGGTACTTGGGGATAATGGGGTGATTTTTTTAAATACCTGAGGTAATTATTTGGGTATTAAAAGCTTTGTCAAAATTCTTTTTAGTCCAAGTATAATAGGGCTACTCTTACTTAATTCTCTGATTGAATGGCGTTTTTCCCCGCTCCATTGTCCAAGGCCTCTTTCTTCTTTGTAAATTGCTAAACACTGTTCTAGGCTTGGTGGGCAGTGGTTCAGAACCCATCGTTTGACCCTGCTTGAACAATCAAAAACAGATCCAGTGTCCTAAGATAAAACCACAATATAAAGCAAACGTTCCTTCTCGGTGACTCATCAATATAATGGTCCAGTGGATGTTTCTTCCATTTCCTTTGCCTTTCACATATAGCACTCAGGGACCTCTTCTACTGATAGTCAGAGGTCTGTGGCTGTTAAAAATGCATAACATAAAAATGTTAACGTTTGGACAAAAGCCAGCTTGGACAAATTTGGGCATCTGGAAGGAAATGTCTGGTTGGCTTACTTTGCTCACTCAGGGATCAGACTATAGAGGGTTCCGTTATTCCTCGAGGAACGGGCTGGAGACGTGTCCCACATGGGAAGATGCGATCGGTGGATGACCACTTTCCTTTCTTCCTTCCTCCCTCGCCTGTCTTGCCTCCCTCACCCTCTAGGAAGTTGTGTGAACTGAACATGGACTTGAGATGCCCCGAAATCACCAGAATCCGAGCTCTTGCTCCGCCTCCCCAAGACTTCCCTGTTGTGCTTTCGCTATTGTTGGAATAAGGGCATGATTCATTCTTTTGGATGTCACTAAATAGAACTAATTAAAATAAGTTGTTTGTCTCAGTGAAATTGATCCTGCTCTTGAGTCTTTGGTTTGAAAATAATTGGATTTGGGGGGTTGATTTTTTTTTTTTCCCTGTCTTCTGGTTTCTTATTCTTAACGTTTATCATATTTCCGAGCTCTGGCAGGATTCATTCAAATGAACACACAATAAAGTCTGGCAGATTTCCTGAAGAATTCAGGTTCTCCCTTACTTTATTCTGATGTGCAAAGTTCTGTTTAGTGCAGAATCAGATTCACTCTGCTCCTAATAATGTTTGTTATTTACCAGAGAATTGCTTTTCTCCAGTGACACACACAGAAAGTATAATACCAGCTCATTTCCTTCCTAAACTGTCTTTAGGGCAGAAATTTTCAGTTATACTTAATAATCATAAATTCATCCTGAGGAGGGTTGATGTGTGCCAGCCCTTCTGTGGACAGGCCTGGTCAACCCCAAGGTGCAAAGCACAGGCTTGCAAGGTGCCCTGCGAGAGCACCTGGGCTCTGCGATTTTAGTCTTGAAACTTCTTTTCATAGAGCAGCTCAAAAATTGTTCATCGCCGCTGTGCTCCAAGGAATAGAGTGTCAGTTCATTACCCCGAGCCATCTTGTGTACCTCGGGCCCCCTTCCCTCCCGTTTCCAGGCAGGGACTAGGTGGGATGGAAGCCCCAGGTACTCAAATAACCCTCACTGGCATCTAAAAGATAATGATAATTAAATCTCCCCTATCTAACTAAAATGGAATGTTTTGAAGTTTAGGTAACAATTGTGAAATTCTTAATTCCCCTTAAAAGAAACTTTTTCTGGGTACGTTTTGATTTCTTAGAATTCCCATACCAAAATAGAATGTTTCTTATATTGTTTATTTTCCAAGATATTTTCCCACTGAATAAACTTCTGAAATTGTTTTTTCCACTGAACAAGCAATAAACAAGAGATTCCTTTTCACATTCTCACCTTAGCTACTGCGTCTCTGATTTTCTTTACCTATAATCAGACTTTCTATATTTTGGGCAACCCTCGCAACGTTCCGTAAAACATGGGACCACAGACTCTATGCCCCTTTAAACACAAAACCGTAGGCTACAAAGGTAATGTGCCTAATCAGCTGGCCTCCCACTGCCTGCCTCTGGAGCACGGACGGCCTTGCCCAGCCTTGCCTTGCTAAGCCAAAGGTCATCTTCCATCTCCTGAGCCCACCCTCCTGTCTCCCAGCATCGCCTCGCATCCCAGGAGACACTGGCCCTCACGTGTAGGGTCACCAGAGCCACTAGCGTGAAGCTGGGCGTGTTTAAGTGCACTAAGCAAACCTCCCTTCCTGACATCTAAAATATTTTCTTTTTGTTAATATTTATTATACTTGTAACACTTCTGTTTTCTGTTTACTCCCCTGGATTGAGTCAGATGTTAAGGAAGTGTTTGAAGTTCCTCGTCCCCTCTCTTCACCACTGTCTTCTGTTTTGAAACTAATCGAGCATCCTCTCGGGCTCCAGACCTCTCAGTTATCTGTGGGAGGCCAACTCCCTGGATTTCAGCAGAGTTTGAACTGTCTCGGCCCAACAGATACGTCCTTCCATGTATAACTTCAGATTAAAGGCAACATACTTGTATTTACATTTTTTCTGGAGTGGCGAACACATTTTTCCCTGGGACTTAGATGTTTTGTTTGTGTGTTGTTTTTAAAGTATAGTTTGATTACTTCTTTTTCTAAAAGATTGCAGGATTCAAGAATAGCAAAGAATTTAATATTCTGTGAGAGAAAGCAACAAAGCTTTGATAATAATAAGTTCCAGGACCGCTAATTTCCATATTGTCCTAAGTACATTTTTTTAAACCTTGCTTTCTTTGCCTGCTGTATAAAAAACAGACAAAAATCCAAGGTGACAGGATCCCATATCCTAAGCATTCTCATTTCACAGGATCCTGCAGACTATAGATCCCAAATGTAGAAGTTCTGGAAATTATGCCACTGTCCCCAAGTAAATCTCTTGGGGAGTTCGGAATGCAGCATGCAGTAGCCATGCTGACTCGCGGTTCCAGAGTGGTGCGGAATCTGAGTCTCCACTTCCCATGAGTAAAATACTCCAAACAGTGATCCCACCAGCCTTCATCTTGTGCATAGAATCACTTCTCTGCTCTCGAATTTTCTTTGGGCCTCAAACTTTAGAGCTATAACATATTAACAGTTTAACACCAAAGGAGAAAGCTGTTCTTAAACCACTGAAACTTTTTTTTTTCTCTTTTTCAGGCTCCTGAAACACAAACTACTCCTTGCCTTTTTGCTATAGTTGGAGAAGAAAGTGAATTTGAAATATGTCTCTTATGCAATGTTGGAGAAATGGTTAAATAGGACAAAGATTTCTTCTTCCTCCAAGTCAAATTCTGTTTGCAACAGAGTATAGTGTTCAGCAAAAAGACCTCCACCAAGTCTGAAAGAGACTAATTTATTTTCTGTTTCTGCAAAGTTTACATTATTTCCACTGCTTACACTTTAGAATGTTTATTTTATGGGGACTAAGGGATTAAAAGAGTGTGAACTAAAAGGTAACATTTTCCACTGTGGAGTTTTCTACTTTGTCTTTGAAATGAAAGTAAACACATATCTAGAAAACCAACCAGCAAATCTTCAGTGCCAGATAAAACTCTGTACTCTCTAGAGGTAACTTCATGTGAAGCAGTTATGTGTGTCAGGGTTGTTACCTGGCACCAGTTTCTCAGAAAATTGAGAATGCAACCAGAGCTTTTTTTTTTTTTAGAGATACAGTCTCATTCTGTTGCCCAGGCTGGAGTGCAGTGGTGTAGCCATAGCTCACTGCAGCCTCAAACTCCCAGGCTCAAGCAATCCTCCCATCTCAGCCTCTGGAGTAGCTGGGACTACAGGCGCCCACACCACGCCCAGCCGACAAGAGCTTTTTAAATGCGACAAGAAAAGAAATAACACACATAGAGAAATATCTGGTCAATTGTGAAATCTTCCCACTGCTGGAGAATTGTAAGATCTTGGAACAAAGTGCATTGTATATCCGGAACTATTTTTCAGTGCCAGTAAAGTTTATATCTCTTACCTAAAATAAATGAGTTTATGCTAGTTTCTTCCACCTATGAATGGATCTCAATGGCCATTAAACTTTCTAAGTAAGGCCCCAAGGGCTAGGAAAAGTAGCTGTTAAAGGTCAGGTGTTTGGCAAATGTTTTTCCTTTGGCCCAACCCTTAATTCATAGTTGAGAATGTTCTGTGTCCTGTTCCCCCTCCCGGGAGTTCCTGACCCTTCTTTGTTTCCATTTTTTCCTACAAAAATATAAAATCATATAAAAGTTAAAACCAAGGATTGGGGAACCAACAAGAAGTGATTGTCCTCTCAACAGTGTAAGTAAAACAGTCGCCATAAATATCCTGACTGTCCCCCAGGCACATCCTGCAGTATCTTTCCTACATGCCCTTGTGCTACACTCTCCAGTGACCCTGCTTATTCATTGCTCAGCACATGATGCATCTTTATGCACAATTTCATTTGTTCCAAAACACCGTTAATAACGGAAATGCCTCCCCACTCAAAGGCTGTCTGTCCCAAGAATAATTTTACTTGGCAATTCTGAAGTGTCTCTTCCCATCACTGCCCTTTATTTGGGAGTACACCTCTTCTGATGTACAATTAACTAGTATTTTCTTTTTTCTTTTTAATAATTTTTTAATTTTATTTTTTGTAAATATGGGGGTCTCGTCACTATGTTGCTGAGGCTGGTCTCAAATTCCTGGCCTCAAATGATCTTCCTGCCTCAGCCTCCCAAAGTGCTAGGATTACAGGCATGAGCCACAGTGCCTGGCCCATTATTTTCAATGTGTATAAATCTAACTTAAGATTTTAAGGGTTCGCAGTAAATTTTTTCTCTATATGCTGTACTCAGAAACCGGACTTTCTCATTGTGAATTGATTTTTAAGTAGTCGCCTTCTGCTACTGATGTTTTTATTCTTTTCCTCTGCCATTTAAAGTCTCATTTTCTATTTTTGGAAATGTTTAAAAATACATATTTTAGAAATCTACACTCAAAGGGCTTTAGACTAGGGACTCCTTACCTACTTTCACCAGGCAACCCATCAACGAGGGGGAAAAAGCATCCTATGCACAGGTGTGGGCGAGTGTTTTATCACCACCTTGGAAGGACCTATACCCAGGTGTTGCTGGGAACCACTTTCCCATTCTGCGTGTTCATTTTTACTCCTCTGGGTGTCGTAGCTCAGCTCAGCCTCTGATCGTTGTGTTTTTCTCTTGTTCGCTGCCCTACTGGTGGCAGAATATACTCCTGCCAGGTGATACGCAGTCTCCACCTCAAGGAGGGGTCTCTGGCAGGTTAATTAGTGGGCCCATCAATTCATGATGACTTGAGGCATTCATAGACAAGAGGAAGGATTATTTGGGGGAGTATTAGGAGGAGCCAGTTCTCAACCATCTCTTCTGAGGCCACAGTGTGAGAAAAAAAATTACATAACCTTTGGTATGGTGGGCTTAGCTCAGAAATGTGCCCAAGAAGGGTGGACCCTGCTTTCTTTCTGCCTCTGTCATTGAAATATTAAAAAAAACACGAACAGAGCAGAAATGGTGAGACGCCCAGTTACCCACCATGGCACACAAACGTACGGTCACACTCCCTCTCTGCTTGAGAGCCAGTGGTGGCAACGCCAGCAAAGGTTAAGTCCCAGGCCAGAAGAATCCTCTCAGAAAGCTCCCCAGGGAACACACCATAGGGATTAACTGAGGGAGAGATGAACAGGAACTCAAGAAAGTAGCAGCAAGGCGATTAGCCAACCCATCCATTAATACTCTTTTCATTCCTCTATTGCCAGGGCTGGAATGTGCTGACTCCATTAAAGTACACAGGGGTATTCTTCACGCTAGATATTTAAAGGGAATTCTGATCCCCCCCCTCCGACAGTAGCCAGAGTTTAGTTTTTATCATAATTTACACATGCCAACAAATACGATGGTGTACTGAACTTACCTTATTTATTCCAGGAAAATCCACAGACATGTATTTGTACATTGCTTTTGGATAAATTTGTATGTACAAGGGACTAAAAATAATAAGTGTATTCTGATAGCAGCATTTGTTACAAATCTGTGATCTGTATCCTCTGAAAAAGTCGAGCATTGTCTGTGTTTTCACCGTCCTCTAACTGTAACGTAGCATTTCCTTCCACCATGAGCGTCAGCAACAAACCACAGCAGTAGCAACAGTACCTCTGGTCTTTGTCACCAGTAGGATTCATGGATATCTTAATATTACATGACAGTTTCTGCAGATATTCATAATCGCATTCATGCTCATGATTGCCTCAAAATTATGGTAGTTTTTATATCTGCCACTGTCCTTATTTCATGTGTCCTTATTTCAAGTGTAAAGAGCTATAACCAAATTTGGGTACCTTTTCTATGTTTTAATAGCCTTCGCTATCATTGGTTTGCTTTACAATCGAACGTGTTTTAGTTTCAGCATTTCAAAGTGTTCTGTGAAGCGGTGCATGGCATAGAAATGGTTCTAATCCCCTGGACTGGATGAAATTCTAACAGCCTAAATCCCGGTTCTGTGGCAGAGTTGCCTTGTCTTGGACGTTGCTACCTCTATATCTGTGTGCCTCTGGCCGGCCCCGAGACTCCCTGCTTCAGGGCGGCTGGTCTGCATTTAGCAGAGTCTTGGTCTCTATCCAGTAGTAAGACAGGCAGTGCCAGCCACCAAAGTTTCCCCCGATACAGATGATATATACTAGAAGCCGTGGACACTGTAGAGTGCCGTTATCAGCATACAGCTGGGTTAGCAACTCCACACCCTCCCCCTACCCCAGCCAGCTCCTGAGAGCCCACCCCACCCTGCTCCAAGGCCAGGCTCCCCCGCAACCCCTGGGGCTTTAGATGCTGCCCAGCAAGGGAGTCTCCACCTGGCCTGCCCCTCCCCCCAGCTTACACAGGGCCCCAGATTGCATCCTATTGGTCAGATACCATTGGTCACTGTAGATGGGACAGAGCTGGATAGCCAGTGTCCGTTCCTGAAAGGCCAAAGTCCCACTTGGCAACTGTGTGGAATGCTGCCTGCGGATGCCCCATGCCCTGAGCGTGCAAGTAAATAACCGTCGCTTCAGGGGATTGCCAGGGACCTGCTCTCGACCACTGCTGGACCTCCCTGAAAGTCTCAGGAAGAGGGTTGGTTTCTAGGACAAAAGGTAGATGTCAGGAACCAAAAGGACAGGAACATAACTTCACAAATTGAAGTAGGACTATGTAGCTGAGTCTTCAATAAGAGCAAAAAAAGGAATGAAATTCTTAGCTGTGCCACCCTCCTGTGATCGCGGACCCATCATTGTGGGTCCCCATCCTAGGTGATCTGATCCTTTCCTTTGTGCTGTGTAAGCTCTGGGTTAGCAACCTCCGCAGGGGCCTAGGTGTGGCCACCTAACCCGGCTTTGCTTTCCTGCGTCTGAGGCTGTGGGTGCCCTGTCCCAACCGCAGTGGGCAGTTTCAGACGGCACCGTGGCCGGCCCGTCGGAGTACTCACGTTAAGCTAAGTCCATGTGAGCTAGCTGAGCACAGAAATCTCTGGGCAATTATAGCAGGTCCCTAAGTTTTGAGGCTAGTTTTCACTTCTGGGTTTTAGAATTATGACTTTTTTTTAAAAAACTGGTCCTAAGACCATCTTCATTAGAACTACCTGAGATGCTTATTTAAAATGCAACTTCCTGTCTCCACTTAGACCTAATCAATTTGACTCTCTGGGAGTGATCCTGAGAGTCTGTAATTTATATAACAAGTTTGCTAAATTATTATTCTATATACTAAAATTTAAGAATATACCTAAACTCGAGGGCCGGGCGCGGTGGCTCAAGCCTGTAATCCTAGCACTCTGGGAGGCCGAGGCGGGCGGATAGTTCTGAGCTCAGGAGTTCGAGACCAGCCTGAGCAAGAGCGAGACCCCATCTCTACCAAAAATAGAAAGAAAATTAATTGGACAGCTAAAAATATATAGAGAAAAAATTAGCCGGGCATGGTGGCGCATGCCTGTAGTCCCAGCTACTCGGGAGGCTGAGACAGTAGGATTGCTCAAGCCTGGGAGTTTGAGGTTGCTGTGAGCTAGGCTGACGCCACAGCACTCGCCCCAGGCAAGAGAGTGAGACTCTGTCTCAAAAAAAAAAAAAAAAAAAAAAGAATATACCTAAACTCTAGTTTTGTACCGCCATTTGCCTAGCACGATGCTAAACACATAGAAGGTGCTGGACAAATACTTGTTGAGAGGATGAATAAAGGCTGGGGGCAGCCACCTTCTGGCCTTGTGTCCCCCTGCCCCACTCCCCGTCGTGTGATATTGATACATCCCCAGTACAGCCCTGCAGTCCCCGATACGCTCTCGTGGCATCTCTCCCCTGCCTTTCTCAGCTACGGCTTTGCTAGGCTCCCAAGCCCCAAAAGTTTAATTTCTATGCCACCTCGGCCACCACAGACCTCTTAGGAAGGTTCACTTCACAAAGAAGGAGGAATGGGGTCATCCGAGTTCAGAATCTCGCCTTCCAGAATCTTGTCCACTAATCCAGGATGGGCTGAGTGCCGCCCCAGCGGATTAAGGAAGAGGAACAAGCCTGGGGAGGGATGCTTCTAAAATGGTCCCAGAAGCCACTGAGAGGATCCTGGCCGGGTGGGGGCTGGCAGGGTCTCTCTCCTGCAAACAGCATGAGGCCAGCCCTGGGGGGTGACTTTTCACCCACCTGCCAGAGGTTTATATCCATGTTTTGAGTTCATTTGTACAAAATCACACTCAGTGGTTAGGCTTCTCTCCTCTTTAGCGCCCTAGGTTTGTATTTCAGTCTCATGAAATGCTTTAAAAATTCGAACTTTCAGATAGATTGTCATTTCATCCCATGATTAAAATGAAAACCAGCCCATGCCCCCTCTGTTTTGGCACGGCAGACCTCGGAGGAGAGCAGTCTAATTGCTCAGACCGAGTTTGTGGTTAGAGTGTTTATGTAACAAATCAGTTCAACTTAAATATTTCTCATGGTGCGGTCAGGGCTGCAAGCCTCGCCCAGCACACCAGCATGCATGTCATCTGTTTACTCGACCCTGTGCGGGCATCGTGTTTATGTGAGAGGACCCTGATCGTTTAAAGCCAGTTAATATTTTCAGTCATACATCACGTTGCTTACGTATTTTACAATAAGGATTGTGGAGAGACAGTTTTCCAAAACAATGAGATAGGTTACATTTGTGTATGTGCTTATGAGCAGACACATTTAATGAATGTTCATTTGGCAAAGTCTTACAATTAAGGAATTTTTCTTCCTCAGATAATTACATGAGCCCTGATAATTCTCCTCTAAGTCCGCCTGCGGATTACCTCCCCCTCAATAGAGATGACGTGTACCAGACAAACAGCAGAGACAGACAGCCCGAAAGAACTGCGAAGGCTCTCCTGGGTTCAGAACAAGCCAACCAGATGAGAATTGATGCTTTCCAACTTCTTTATGCAGTTAGAAGCCAAAGGATTTTTTCAGGGGCCAGGGGAAAAGAAATGCTGAATAACTCTCCTGCTCCTCCCAGGGCGTCTTAGATTGTGGCTTCATTTCTTAGTCTGAAATGTAAATTACCAGCATATTAGACACGAACTCAAATGTGAGTACAGAAATGCATTCCAAAGCCAAATGTAAATTATTTTTAAATTATTCATGCCACCTAGCTCGCCATTAGAACAATTAATTGTACTAACCGTAAATATGCATAAACAGAAGAGACAGAAACATCCACAACATCCAAACTACAGATGGACAGAAAGATCCACTTCAGCGCTAAATAATTAGGACGGAGGGAAGCCAAGGAAGGGGGCTGGGTGGGGCAGCTCTGGAGGGATGAGCAAGTTGGGGCTATTCTGGAAACAGCCGGAGATGGGGGCTGGTTCGGAGAGGAGGGGTAGGATCTGGAGAGGAAGCGGGCGGCGAGGGCTGGGGAGCAAACCTTGTGCAGGGAAAGACCAGTCGGGGTGGGTTCTGGTTTCTGACAACTCTGAACTCAGCAAGGCAAAGGTGACAGAGGCACGGCCAGCATGCAGAAAAGGAAGTTCACGATATACGAGATGGTTGAGGTCCCCCGGAACTATGAGACGGAGCACAGAGAAATATACCTAATAGCATCACACCTGCAGCGTTCCCCCCAGGACTGGCCCCACTGGCCTCTCTGCAGACAGAGCAAGGGGTAAAATGTTCTTAGTGAGTGGCAATTGGGGAGCAAGAATATGCTAACTGGCAAATGGTTGGGGTCCCCTATTTAAAAAAAAAAAAGGGGGGCCGGGCGTGGTGGCTAACACTTATAATCCCAGCACTTCGGGAAGCCGAGGCAGGAGGATGGCTTGAGGCCAGGAGTTCAAGACCAGCCTGGTCAACATAGTGAGACCCCTTCTCTACAAAAAAAAAAAAAAAAATTAAAAAAAATTAGGAGAAGTTACTTAGAGTACAACAGGTTTTGTGGGTAAAAGGATGTGATGTTCCCGCAGTCTCCTCCCCAGCCCCAGATCGCCACCACAGTGTGTTCCCATTCAAACACAAGAAGGACGTCGACAAAAAGGAACTCTGCACAAACCCTAACTCTGCACCCATGGGCAGCTCGAGAGTGAAAGTCCAAAATTGCCTGGCGATAGTGATCATTCCTACAGGACAAATTAATCATGAAAAGTTCGGCTCTTAACAGAGATTTGAGCAGATGTCTCTCATCTGTGCAGACGCCTGACAGTGGCTGGCAGGTCCTGTTCCAAGCCCACATCAGCTGCCTGGTGAGGGCTCACAGTGGAGACCAGATTCTTTGAGACGCCATCTAAGTGAAGGCTCCTGGCGACCAGATAACAATAAGAACAAGAAATAAAGCCAGTCAAGACAGGCATCTGTTTATGTAACATCTGATTATCATAGTTACCATTTACTGAAAGATTAATATCTTCCAGAAACCACCCCAAACATTTCGCACAGATTATTTTATTTAATCCTACGACAAGGTTAAGAAGTAGGCACACAGTTTTTAAAAAATTTTTCCACTCTTATAGTTGAGGAAACTGAGGCTGAGAGGGGGGGCATGTTCAAGGTGCCACAGTCAGCAAATGACAGCTAGGACTCTTAGCCTGGTCCGCCTGACCCCAGGCGCAGACCCATTGAGCACTCCTCCCTGATCCAACAGGGCTGCCCAAACTGGGATGAGCCTGTGTTCAGAAGGAATGAAAGCTTTGAGAAGCTCCCGAGGGTCCTTGGACTAGGGCCAACCCAGCTGTATGGAGACAGTCCGAAAGCTCAGAGAATGAGGCCACTTCTGTGCAGATAATTTGGAAAGTGGGATTTAAAAAACTTGGAGCGTGCAGTTGAGTGGCCCCCAGGCCACCCGGTCCCCACACAGCCAAGTGAGGAAGACAGGACTGACCCAGACAGACTGCTCATAACCACCAAATTGTGTCCAACACAGGTAAGAAGAGAGACTGGAGGGTGAGGGTGGTGGTAGACAGAGAATGATTCATCACTGAGGGTTCAGTAGACACTAGAATACAAGGTAAATCATCACCTTCCCAACTCTACCTTTAACCAGCTGTGTGACACTGAGCAAGATACTTAACTTCTCTGAGCCTTATTTGCCCCATCTGTTCAATGGGGATAATAATAGCACCAGCCTGGCAAGGTTGCTATGAAGGAATTACTTAGTTAATACTCATAAAGTGCTCAGTACTGGGGTTGGCACACAGTGCTCATTGAGCATTATTATTATTATTATTATTAGCATTGTCATTATTATGAATAGTAGCAGTATTTCTATTACTGCTTAGTAGCCTATAGTAGCTGCTCAAGAATTGTTTCACTGAATGAGTGAATTCACCAATTCATTATCAACATGCAGTTGATATCAGACTACAGTTGCCCAAGATGGCAGCAGGAAACAGGACAGAGAGGACCCCTGAGCCTGGTGTCGTTGAGGAAAATGAAGTCTTGACCTGGAGGTGACAGCAAGTAGAAGGGTGGATAGAATCGCCTCACATTTGCTGAAGCACGTCCCGGGTTCAACAGTAATGTAGGGTTGGTAATTTATAAAGTTAAAGGAATAAGACTTTCTACTTAAAGACTTGCTCCATCTGCTCGAATGCAAGTTGAGACTTGCTAAGCCCGAGGGGCAAAACCCAGCCAGCAATGTTGTCTTCACACCGGGAGAAAGGAGTTGGGCAGAGAAACTAGAGCCCAGAAAGCTCTGGAAAGTTCCTGCCTGTTCTGGGGCCCCCACCAGAGGTTGCCAGGAGGTATGAGCGCAGGTGTGGCCTGGGCATCCGTGGGCAGGGAACCCCACGTGTGGAGTTGACAGCTGAGGAAAGGGCCACAGTGACTCCCACTGAGTTCCCACCTCTCAGACTCCAAGGCCAGCGTGAGGGCCAGTACCAGAAACTGATGGCCATAGCGCCCTCCCCGAGGCAACCAACTCTAGACAATCTCCTCCTCCTTCTCCACCCACAGCACTCTTAGAAAAGAGCTGGAGAGAAAACTCATCCCTTGGAATGCTTTATTAATAAATTGAATCCTGGCCAGGCACCATGGCCCACGCCTGAAATTCCCAGCACTTTGAGAGGCTGAGGCTGGAGGATCACTTGAGCCCAGGAGTTTGAGACCAGCCTGGGTCACATAGCAAGACCCCATCTCCGCAAAAAAAAATTTTTTGAAATTAGCCAGGTGTGGTGGTGCACGCCTGTAGTCTCAGCTACTCAGGAGGCTTAGGCAGGTGGATCCCTTGAGCCCAGGAGTTGGTGTCTGCAAGGAGCTATGATCATGCTACTGCACTCCAGCCTGGGTGACAAAGCGAGACCCTGCCTCAAAATAAACAAATAAATAATTCAATCTGGAGTAATGCTATTATCCATTTGCTGAAGGTGCTTCCATTTTAATGTGACCTGGTTACAGTAACTCTCAGGGCAGAGGGGCAGGCAGCAGGCTGGCTGAGAGTGCACTTGCCAAGTCACTTCAGGCAGCTCCCCTCCCTGCCCCTACAGGCCTGCCTCCCTCCCCAGAGAGACATCCCCACCCACACTGTTGCACTGGTGCAAGCCGAAAAGATGCTTTGAACTGAACAAAAAGAACAAAGTGCTGACTCCAGATGTTCCAGAGGGAGCGAGGAATTTGAGGAGCCGTCAGCCCTCCTGGTCCCACCAGGACTGCTCTTACCTGCCTTCAGCAGTGGAACTCGGGATTTCTATAATGACCTTGCTCTCTCAAACTCCAGACCACCTGCAGCTCTGAACGACGTCTTCTCTGATCCACTGGTGGCCAAGGAGTGATTTCAGACAGAGTCCAGTTCATACAATAATAACTGTTTCATAGCGTTGTCATGAAGATAACATGTCTTGCAAGTGTAATGTGCTTAATATAGTGCCTCGCACATAGTAAATGCTCATAGTTAAGCTATTAATCCTATTAATGTAATCATCACAGAATTCAGGTTTTTAAATGGGTGATTGGGATTTAACAGGGGAAAATGATTAAGAAGTACTAACAATTCCAAAGGAAGGAATTGTAGAGAATGGCTCAAAAGCCTACCAGGAAACTCGGTCCTTGGAATTGAGAAAGGGCATGAAGCCCTCCTAAACATTCCCTGGTGGTGAGGCTGGGCCTGCTGGTGGCTCCTTGGGGAAGCAGGACAAAACACCAGTCCCCAGCAGCTGCCAATCACAGCTGCGGGCAAATGGACCTAGTGTCTCCCTCATCATTATGGTTCCCTTTGCTCTTATCATTGACACTTTGTCAGTTTCTCCTGGGATGCATCCCCATGCAAGTTTGGACACGTTAACCTCCCATTTTCCTTAGCCCCCTCACCCATCCCGCCCCAGACCCCAGGGACGTTTGGGAAGGCGTTTGAAACAGTTGGTCTGTGTCACCATCCTGCTTTGAAGGTGTCAGGTCTGATATGGAACCAGCCAGCAAGAGAAAAGCATGCTTGGGCACAGAAACAGTTTGTGTCACACAAACAGACCTCGCAGCCTGTGCAGCTCTTGTTTCGTGGGAGCTCAGCCAGTGGCAAGAGCTTTCGAGGTGCAGAGATTGAGCTTTAACTAACTAGTTCAGCTGTCACTTGTCCTGACAGCTTCCTAGGTATGAGTTGCAGTTACCGGTTTGAGGCTGTTTTTCTTGCCTACGAATCATATAGGATTCAGCCTGTTCCTATGAAAAGAGAGTACAGGTCTCACTTCCCTTGATCACTACGTTGGTGTCACCATCGAACACTCTGTACAAGGCACCACAGTGACCAAAGCATCCTGGAAAGATGAGGCAGGGTGGGGAGGAGGAGGAGGCAGTGTCCGGGAGTGAGAATACGTGTAAAGCCGGAGGTCCTAGATGGCGTGAGTCTCCCCTCCAGCCAGGCCCAGGACAGAGCAAGAGCCCATCCAGGGGTGAAGAGTAGAAAATTAAATCAAAAGTTCCCATGGTCCAAAAATGAACAAATAATTTCTAAGTAAAAGTGATCAAAACTGATGTAATCCACTAATAGTTGAAGAAGAAGAGGAAAACTTACGAGATTTTAAGTCATAACTATATGCTGAGTGCCTGGACATTTACTTTCCCGATTCAAAATATTTCAATTCTAACTTAAAAATCCATTGATTATTATTTCATAGTACAGAGTTTCAATATGGAAAGATGGGGAAAGTTCTGGAGATGGATGGTGGTGATGGCTGCACAGCAATGTCAATGGACTTAATGCCACTGAATTGTGCCCTGAAAAATTATTAAAACAGGAAATTTTATGTTGTATATATTTTGCCAAATTAAAAAAATGCTTCAAGTACTTTGATTATCAGACACCTACAAATCTTTTGATTCATTCGATACCAATCTGTCTCCTCATCCTTACCCAGAGTATCTCCGGGGACTAGGTAAGCCTTGTTCTGATTCAGGGTTCTACGCAGACTGCTTATGCAACCTTGCGTAAGTCTCTCGCCTTTCTGCTCTTCAGTTGCCTCACCTGTAAAATGAGAAATTTGAAAAGAATTGCCTGTGACGGTCTTTTGCAGCTCTGATGTTCCAGGATTAATAACAACTGCCGTTTATGAGAGCTGACCCCGTCCCAGGCTCCCCGACGCACATTTTATAAGCATTACCTCATCCACTGCTCACACGGATCCCATGGGGGTGGCAGGATTATCCTCATCTGAGAGAGAGGAGACTAAGGCTTTAGACGGCTTCTGTGACTTGTCCTTGTCCTTGGACTCTGGTCTGTGGGACCCCCACGCACTCAGCTGCTGCTCTGTCCTGCAGCAGGACAAACATCAGAACCAAACCACCAAGGACCTTTCTCCCTGGAAAAGCAATTAGCTGGAATACAAGACCTAGGTCCAGAAAAAGAGCAGCTGTTTCCACTGTGCTGTGTTTCCTACTGGGTGATGGATGATGCTATCGTCCCATCAGGGATGGATGGTTGAGAACAGGCCAGCTAGGCAGCCTATTGGCTCGTTCAAGGTTCCTTTTTTTGTCTCTCAACAAGTTGAAATCCCCCCAAATTAGCCCCGTCCTTATCTCAATGTAATTAAAGTATGAGAAGACAGGCAGAATGTTAGGTTATGCTGACTCCTATTCCCCACCATTAATGCAATCAACAGTTGACGCTCCTGAGCACACAGACTGTGAAGCAGACATTGGCTTACTCTCAGGTGTGCAATGAAGATCCATTGACCTTCAAATATTCTCTAAGTTTGTTTCTAACCATCATTCGCTCTGTCCCCATAAACCACAGCAATGATCAGGGCTCTGCCCAGAGACCCTCAGCCAGAGAAGCAGGAGAAAATGCAAGAAGAGGCCCCAAGAGTACAACTGAGCATTGGCCAGTTGTATTTATCTTCCTGGACCAAATTGTTGGAAATCAAACTAGGAATTGGATGACAACAATAAAAAGAACTTGGAACATCCATACAATAACATTATGCAGCCATTAAGAATGCATGGGATCTCTAACAGAGCAAATCATTGTCCAAATCAACAGAGCTTTGGAACTTGAAGCCAAATTGAGCAATCATCTTGCAGAGATAGAGACAAATTTCAAAATACTATTAAGGTCTTTAAAGGAGAGGTAGCCAATGCCACCACAAAAGCCTGTAAAAAGAATAGCATAGGACACAGTAGAGGAAGGAATAGCTCAAGTGCAAATAACAGAAACCTAAACCCAAGTGTGCTTTTCTCCTTCGCACCACGTTAGCTAAGGCCCCCCACCAGAATTTGCGAGGAGCAACCGATGCTCATAATCAGAACTCCACTGACTGTATTTATTTATGCATCAGATACTACAGACATGTCTACCCATTTCCTCATCAGGATTCAAATATTCTCTTTCTTTTTCCCACAAAGTCCAGAATTAAAAAGGCCTTTGGGGGTAACTTTATGTATAGCTTTCTGCATTGGATACTACCTGCTGATGACGAAGATCTGTTACCTGGAGTGGGTAAAACCAGGTGAGTAGCATTGTATTAGTTAGCTATTGCTGCATAACAAATCACTCCAAACCTTAGTGACTTGAAGCAACAAGAGTCACTTATTATCTCTCAGGATTTCTTAGGCCAGAAATCTGGAAAGGCCCAGAGGGAGCACAGATTTGTCTCTGCTCTACCGTGTCTGGGGCATCTGCTGGATGTTTGAAGGGTAGGAGCTGGGATCCCCTGAAGGCTTGTTCACTTGCATGTCTGACCATTGATGCTGTCTGCCAGCTAAGGGCCCAGCTGGGGCTGTTGGTTGGGACTCTCACCCGTGGGTCTCTCCATGTGGCCTGGGTTTCTTCACGAGGTGGTGGCTGAGATCCAAGGGCAAGCATTCCGAGAGAGAGCCAGACAGAGCTGTGTCCTTGCTCTGACCTATCCTGGAAGTTACACAGCATGGTTTCCAACAAACGCCATTGACCAGGCTGATCACAAGCCTCCACCAGCTTCGAAGGGAGGGAATGTAAACCCACAACTCCACGGAACGAACATCTGTGCCGGAAGAAGAGTGCATAGACTGGGATACACCTATAGCCTTCCCTTACAGAATTCTGCTTTCAAGCTGATTTCTGCAAGTATGTGCTCCACAGTACAATGACTTCATAAATGAGAGCGTCTTAGGCGGATCCTAACTCATGAACGCAGGGGAACATTTGGTTTCTGGTGACGTGGTAGGAGGTGAGATTAGAAAGATACGTTAGAGCCAGATTTCAGAGTTCAGAATGACATATCAAAAATGTGGACTTTGTTTCAGGGGCACTAGGGAGCCATAGAAGTATTTCCAGCAAACATTTCCTCCTGACCCTAGAGAGGGTGGATTAGACAAAGGAGAATCAAGAGTCAGGGAGACAAACTGGGAGTTAATTAAAGTGGCCCAGGTGAGAAACGTCGGGAGTCTGGACAATGAGATGTATCTGCACTTCTGAGCCACCAGCCTACACCACCTGTCCATTTTTGTTCCTGTCTAATTACATTTGCAGCTAGGACTCAAGTAGTTCCAGCATCTAATATTAATAGATTACAGGTCTTAAAGAGATACCTTGGAAATACAGTCATATGCTGCATAATGTTGTTTCAGTCAACGGCATCGGTGGTCCCGTAAGATTATAACGGAGCAGAAAAATTCCTATCCCCTGGTGAAATCCTGGTCATCCTAATCTCATAGTGCAGCACATCACTCATGTATTTGTGGTGATGCTGGTGTGAACAAACCTACTGCTCTGCCAGTTGTGTAAAAGTTTATCACATACAATTACAAACAGTACATAACACTTGATAGTGCTAATAAATGACTATGTTACTGGTTTATGTATTTACTATACTATGCTTTTTATCACTATTTTTAGAGTGTACTCCTTCTACCTATATACAAAAAAAGCTAATTGTGAAACATCCTCAGGCAGGTCCTTCAGGAGGTGTTCCAGAAGAAGGCATTGTTATCATATGAGATGAAAGCTGTATGTGCGTTATTGCCCCCAAAGACCTTCCAGTGGGACAAGATGGGGAGGTGGAAGACGGTGATATTGATGACGCTGACCCTGGGTAGGACTAGGCTAATGTGTGTGTTTGTGTCTTAGCTTTCAACAAAAAAGTTTAAAAAGTAAAAAAAAAATTTTTTAATTTTAAAAACAGGCCAGGCATAGTGGCTCATGCCTGTAATCCCAGCATTTTGGGAGTCTGAAGTTGGAGGATCACTTCAGGCCAGGAATTCCAGACCAGCCTGGGCAACACAGCAAGACCCTGTCTCTACAAAAAATCTAAAAATTAGCCAGGCATGGTGGTGCTCACCTGTAGTTCCAGGCACTCCAGAGGCTGCAGCAGGAGGATTGCTTGAGGGCAGGAGTTTGAGTTACAGAGAGCTATGATGACACCACTGCACTCTAACCTGGGCAACACAGTGAGACCCTGTCTCTAAAAAAAAAAAATTTAAACAGAAAAAAACTTACAACAGTGTCAAGAAGCCAAAAAAGTTTAAAAGTTTATAAAGTTGAAAAAGTTATAGTAAGCTAAGGTTAATTTGTTATGGAAGAAAGAAAAATTTTTTATATATTTAGTGTAGCCTAAGTGTACAGTGTTTATAAAGTCTACACTAGTGCACAGGCATGTCCTAGGCCTTCACATTCACTCACCACTCACTGACTCACCCACAGCAACTTCCAGTCCTGTAAGCTCCATTCATGGTAAGTGCCCAGGTGTACTGTATTTTATCTTTTATACCACATTTTTCTGTACCTTTTCTATGTTTAAATATGTTTAGATACACAAATACCATTGTGTCACAATTGCCTACCATATTCAGTACAGTACATGCTGTACAGGTTTGTAGCCTAGCAGCAACAGGCTGTATCGTATAGCCTGGGTGTGCAGTAGGCTGTACCATCCAGGTTTGTGTAAGTACACAACATGATGTTCAAACAACAACAAACTCACATAACGATGCATTTCTCAGAATGCATCCCCATCGTTAAGTGATGTGTATCTGTATAATTTTATGTATTTGAAATTATACACATATAGTATAGTATAAAGTAGTTTGCCTTAAAATGACATTTAGTTAACACTATGAAATTGTATAAAGCGTTGATTTTGCTTATAAACCCCACAAACTTCCTCCTTCGGCTTCTTCTTGGACTTGTTTTTAATATATAACTTGATTACGTTACTCCCTCCATCCTCCTTTCCTGACTTTGCTTAACCCTTAGCATAAGCCAAAACCACTGAAAAAATGATGTCCCTGGTTCTCTGAAACACTTGATCGATGGTTGAACTATGACTCAGGAGTCCTAGATATTCATGGGGCGGAGGGGCATGTCACAGACATCTGTAAGAAACTGATGAAAATTCACAAAATTCACAGCTCGTACGGCACTCCCAGGTGAGCTTGCCGTCTCAAGAAATGGGAAATAGCTTTGGGGTACTGGCCTGAGTCAACAGGGTCATATGCATCAGCTGTAAATTGTCACCTGGTCAGAGTGGTCACAGGTATTCCTGCCCCTTGAAATGAAAGCTCTGTCTGACTTGGAGCAGTCACTCATCTCTTTGAACTTCATTTTCTCAAGACAAGAATGATGATAATGAAACTTACCCCCTAGAAGCAGTATCCTGAGGTCCTGGCCATCTGCTTGTGTGCACAATCAAGACAAGTGTAACCTGTCCTTTCAACTGACCCTTCTGAGGTTGCTTTTACAACTATGACTTGTGGTTTAGTTTACTCTTGGATTGCTTTATTTAAACTCTAATCTACTTATATAAACACACCTCGGCACAATTTACAGGCTTGTAATTCTTTCTATCATGGCTGGCTTTTTATTTCTTCTTGAAACAAATTCTTGAGTCTAGACTTTGTCAGGTTGATGCATGAGTTTGGGGACTGTTTATATGAAAACCACATACACATTCCAGAAACCTGCCTTGTTACTGATCTGAAATAAAGATGATGAGCCTTTGACTCATAAAGAGATACTGAATAAATCGTTTGAAGTGTAAACCCTGATCTCCTACTGAAAAAAAGGCACAAAGAGAGTCCTCAAAACTTGCTTTGTTGCTTTAAGAAGAGGTGGATGTTAGTGAGAGAGCAAGTTTAGATCTATATGGGAGAGATCTTTCTCATGATGCAAACTGTTCAGCGATGAAGGGGGCTGAGAAATCTGTAAATAGTGACTTTCCTCTCAGGGGAACTGCTTAAGCAGGACTGATTGAACATCTTCGAGAAACAGTATGAAAGGGATTCAGTCGATCAATGGAAAAGAAGATGGACTTGTAGGTACCTTTCAATTCAAATACCCTATCTCAGATTTCTCCAATAAGCTATAAAGACAGGATTGTATTAATGACTCGGTCCTAAAGAACAGATCTTTGAAAATAGTGGGTGTGGCCATCCTACCATCGGTAATGTAAGGGTAGGGGTCGGGGTATATGTGTGGTGGTCCACTGGGTATTTTAGGACAAGTATGTGGTCCAAAGAACACATTTCTAAGTTCAAAACTCAGGCAAATTGTACTCAATAAATCAGTGTTCAGTGGCTGTTTCTTTCTAGCACAGAAAAAACAAAACTAGAAGTGGCAAAGGTTAACTCTGTCAACCTGTCACAGTCTACAGAGTCCTGGGAGGGGCATCCCAGTAAAGACCAGACCTAAAGCAATGAGGAGGGAAGGGGAGTTCTTGGTCCTTCAGAACTGGCAGACCTCTCGGTGTGATGACAATCAGACTAGTACTGACGTGCATGAGCAGCAAATCAGTCCCTGCAGCCTGATGGTACATATTCATCACAAATAAATCTGAATAGCGTTACCTGGTCTCTTCCGGATTTCATATGCATCAGTGTCTGAAGAGTGATAAAGTTCAGGAGCTGTGTCTTCTAATCGAAATGGCTATACAATTATACATATATATTGTTTTATTTTTTATTATTTATTTATTTATTTTGAGACAGAGTTTCGCTCTGTCACCTGGGCTAGAGTGCCGTGGTGTCATCCTAGCTCACAGCAACCTCAAACTCCTGAGCTCAAGCAATCCTACTGCCTCAGCCTCCCAGAGTGCTAGGATTACAGGTGTGAGCCACCGCGCCTGGCCAGATATACATATACATGAATATATAAATAATAATATATACATTATTTTGTACCAATGACTTCCTTCTCATTCAGCTACCTGACAGTAAAAATTCAGAGATGGAACAAGAGTGCTTTTATGACTCTATGTACTGATGACTCGCATCCTGGTATGTAATAGATATACTGCTTTTGCCTTCCCAGCACCCAATCCTCTTTGTCTAGAAACAATGCCTTAGTTTTCCTTTGGGAAACCACATCTCTCTACCCTTTTTTTTTTTTTTTTTTTTGAGACAGAGTCTCACTCTGTTGCCCAGGCTAGAGTGCCGTGGCATCAGCCTAGCTCACAGCAACCTCAAACTCCTGGGCTCAAGTGATCCTCCTGCCTCAGCCTCCTGGGTAGCTGGGACTACAGGCATGTGCCACCATGCCCAGCTAATTTTTCTATATTTAGTAGAGACAGGGTCTCGCTCTTGCTCAGGCCGGTCTGGAACTCCTGAGCTCAAGCAATCCTCCCGCCTCGGCCTCCCAGAGCGCTAGGATTACAGGCATGAGCCACTGCGCCCGGCCCCACATCTCTCTAGTCTTGAGTGATTCTGGTAGGGCAAACCCCAGCACTGGCTCCAGGCATGAGCTAGTGACCCAGGTCTGCCAATCACCAGGATTTGTTTAAGGATGAAAATGTGACCCAGATTAGGCCAGCAAAAGCCAATCCTAGGACTTTTCTGGGAATAGGAGATTTTGGAGGAACAAAGTACTAGTTTTTCCACTGAGGTTGCTGAGTTAGTAGGAAGTTAGCCTGGAGCTTCTGAGAGACAGGTATCTTGAGAATGAAGCCAACAGAAAAGAAACGATAGCAAAAGATGAAAAAGGGAACCATGTCCTGATGACATTTGTTTATGCCCCTGGATTCAGTCATGATGAAAGCCAAACCATTCCCTAACCGTTTCAGTTACTGAGCCAATAGAGTCTCTCTTTTACATTACATCCATTTGCATTTTGGTCACTTGCTCTCTCAAGAGATTTAATAAATCAGAGCAACAGCCAAGCTCCAATGGCACATTATAAAAAACCCAATCCTGTCCCCCACAGTGGTACACGCCAGGGGTCTGGCTGGGTTGCCTTAGACCCAGTGAGAAAAGTTCACCTTGGTGATAACTTGAGACTTTCTAATCATCTCTTGTAACTTCATTGTTTAGGCTTCAGAGACACAATTACATTTTTTAAAATATGATTTGCTTTCCAAAGGGGAAGGCTCCTAGATCTTTAGGAGTTTGGTCTTTTCAATGATTTTGGAAAACTAAGTGGTCCAACAGGTGATTTTCAGCACATCCTTGGAGATCAGCATTTTATAAGAAACACTGAGATATCTTTAAAAAGTATTGTTCATTTTAATTTGATTTTTTGCATTTGCTGAAATAAAGCACACTTGCATAGTCTTAAGCGAATTGGCTTTGGGCCTGGGCTAACCATCCTGTGCTAGATCATGAATAATGGGAGTTCTATGTTCTCAATTTATGATAAAGTGTGGGAAACTTAAGAAAATTATCTCATGCTAAGGTCTAAGGGAACTGGTTGGCCATTTTGAACATTTGGAAGTTTGTTTCCTCTGAGGGACTGTGGAGTTTCCAAATTCACTTTACTAAGCATGTATATTTAATTTGCATCCAATTAGAAAAAGCAGTTGGGTAGAACATGGGGCCCTGATATTAAATCATTAATTCAGGCATCAGCGTGGGAGGTTTTGTGCAGGCATCACCCAGACGAATGTATTTAAATTGTTCTAATATACAAATTGGAGCAAATTCTCTGTCCTTTGAAAGCTTGGAAACATTTCCATTACGACACATTTTCTGAAACACTCAGACTTACAGTGCTGATGCATTCTCACGCTATCTGAGCAGGGGAGTGACCCAATCAGTTTCACATTGCAGGAAGATCATTTTGATGCTGCTCAGAGGAGGCACCAGAAGACAGAGGCAAGTTTTATGATAAACCAGCTAAGAAACAACCAGGAAGTGATTCCGGACAGTGGCGGAGGGTTTCCAGGGGACATTTGTTTACCAGAGTGCCTATATTGGGTAGAAGAGTGGCCCCCTCCCCAAAAGATATGACCACCTGGAACCCGTGAATGTGCCCTTATTTGGAAAAAGGTTTTGCAGGTGTAATTAAATTAAGGATCTTGACATGAGATCGTCCTGGATTAACCAGGTTGGTCCTAAATCCAATGACAGGTGTCCTTATAAGAGACAGAAGGGGAGAAGACACAGAGACACACACAGAGGAGAAGGCCATGAAAGTACAGATGCAGAGATTTGAGTGATGCAGCTGCAAGCCAAGGAATGCCTGGAGCCCCCAGTAGCGGAAGAGGCAAGGTGCAGATTTTCTGCTGGAACATTCAGAGGGAGCTTGGCCCTGTTGACAGCTTGATTTCAGACTTGTAGCTTGAACTATGAGAGAATACTCTCCTGTCATTTTAAGCCACCAAATTTGTGATAATTTGTTGCAGCAGCCACGGGAAACTAAGATAGCGCCCTACCCAGGGGCTCTCCCAGAAATTACATTTTGGTTTCTTTTTTCACCTTGCCACCTGTTTTAGGGACTAAAGATCACCTCCTGAAAGCAGATCTGCCTTGTTCTACAAATAATTACTACAAGGAAAAGTTCCTCTCACTGACCTGGAAGAGGAATTCAATACAGCTCTTTTGCGGGTGGGAGGAAAATAGCTTTAAAAACGCCTTTCTCCTCTCGGAGCAGGAAGGGAGGGGTGCGATGATTTGGAAAGTCAGGGAGGTACTTGTTCTGAGTTACACGCAGAACACAGAATTTACTAGGCTAGGCCGCTGTATCAAGTCAGATTCTTGGCTACAAGACACAGAAAGCTCACTTGAGACAGGCTCGAACAACAGAGGGAATTTATCGGCTCACATATTTGAAAAGCCCCAAGGAAGGGCTGTCTTGATCCAGCAGCGCGGGCCTGAAGACCTTGCTTCTCCCCACGGCTCTGCCCCACCACGCACCTACGGGCATGCATGAGATTGCCCGTGATATTGGAGAATGGAAAGGAAAAGGGAGAAACCATGAGAATCACCAGCCCAGAATTATGGCTAGTGGTAGAGGAATCAGCAAAGAAACTAAGAAAAACCAGGAGCGTGTCTCTAGAGGCTAAGAGAGGAAAGGTTCAAGAGGAAGGGAATGGTTAGCAAAGGCAAATGCCACAGGAAGCTCAAGCAAGAGAATCGCAGGAAGCATCCCTGGGGTTTGGTACTGATGTTGACTGATGACCTTGGCAGGAGCTGGGATGGAGGTGGGAGGATGGAGACGGGAGACTGAGGGTGTGGGATGCAGGCTGGATGCAGGGGGCTCGAGGGATAGAGCACTTATGAACTGAGGAATAAGCAGAAAGAGAGAGAGCAAGAGAGAGTCTGACAGAGCAAGGTGTTGCTTGGGAAGAGATGCAAGGGCCACCTGAGAGTAACAGAAGTGAAGGATTAAGCTTGAACAGGAAAAGTACCTTTTCCTCTAGTCTCTGAGGTGTGAGAAACTGCAAGGATGGGCATGGATGTAAACACATTAGGGTGTGGGTAGTGGGTGTCAGAGGAGAGTGCAGGAGGTTGAGAGAATTCACAACTAATGGTCTCTATTGTAATCCACTGAATGTGTTCATTTCCTGCAGCTGCTGTGACAAAGGACCACAAACTGGGTGGCTTAAAACAATAGAAATTTATTCTCTCCCAGTTCTGAAGGCTACAAGTCAGAAATCAAGGTGTTGGCAGGGCTGCACTTGCTCTGAAACCCCAGGGGAGAGTCCTTCCTTGTCTCTGCCAGCTTCCGGTGGCCCCAGGCATTCCTGGGCTTCTGGCTGCATCGTCTGACCTCTCTGCCTCCGTCCCCACCTGAGCATCTTCCCTCTGTCCCTTTGTGTCCTCTTCTTATAAAGGCACCTGTCATTTTGGATTAGGGTCCACCCTAATGCCCTCATCTAACCTCGATTATCATGTGATTGCAAAGGTCCACAGTGCACCCAGGGAGCTACCTGTTTTCCAGCAGGCCATAGATCTGTGCTGTCTGTGCTAGATAGTAGCCACCAGCAACATATGGCTGTTCAAATTTAAATAGAATTTATGATTCAGTTCCCTAGTATACAATAGCCACACAGAGCTAATAGCTACTGTATTGGACAGTGCAAATTGCAGAACATTCCCATCACAGCAGGAAGTTCTATGAACTTCTGAGTAGACCCCTGAACTAATTTTTCATGGACTAGTATCCCGTTGAGTAAAATGAATAAGCCATTACATTTCTTAATTTCTTGTCCTTCCCTTGTACGGACAGATCCACAGCCAAGACCCAGCCTTCCCATCTGCTGGTTTCTGCTCCTACACCCATGCTGATCGGCACAGCTGGAAAAATGATTCAGCTGGGTGTACTAGTAGCACTTGATGCTTCTCACCTATGAAGTAAAGAAAACAACAGTATTCACATGACTACTAGAAGGATTAAATGAGATAATGCCACAAAATGCTTAACATAATATTTGGCGAATAGTAGCAGCTCAATAAATTTAGCTATTTTTATTATTATTTTTATTTCCAACCTCAGCTGGACCCATACACTGTTTAATCTTTCGCTTGCTCGTGGTGAACTCTTTCCCATTTCCTTCAGCGATGCCTCCGCTTCTTCAACAGTCCCTTGCGTCTCCTGTGTCTCTCTGCTGTGATTTGAACATCATGTCCCCCAAATTCATGTGTTGAAGTGCTGTACCTGTGAAAGTGACTTTTTTGGAGAGGAGGGTGTTGAATTAAGTTAGGATGAGGTCATTAGGGTGACCGGTGTCCTTATAAAAAGGGAAAATTTAGAAATAGACATGAATACAAGGAAGACGAGAGACCCAGGGAGAAGATGCCATCTACGAGCCTCGCGGAGAGCCTGGAACGGATCCTTCCCTCGCAGCCCTGAGAAGAAACCAACTTTGCCAAGAGCTTGATTTTGCACTTCTAACCTCCAGAACTGTAAGACACAAACCTCTGCTGTTTCAGTCATCCAGTTCATGATTATTTGTTAAGGTAGCTAGGGCTAGGTGCCTCAGGTAGCCAGGGCTACCTTAACAAATGCAGAGGACCCACAGAGCAGACTTCTTCCTCTCTCTGGAATTCTCTCAGAAACTCTGGACTGCTCACTTGCAGTTCAAAGAATTAGCTTCAGGCAAGTCATTGATCTTTTTTTTTTGTTTTGTTTTTGAGACAGAGTCTCACTCTTTTGCCTGGGGCGAGTGCAGTGGCGTCAGCCTAGATCACAGCAACCTCAAACTCCTGGGCTCAAGCGATCCTACTGTCTCAGCCTCCCGAGTAGCTAGGACTACAGGCATGTGCCACCATGCCCGGCTAATTTTTTCTATATATATTTTTAGCTGTCCAATTCATTTCTTTCTATTTTTGGTAGAGACGGGGTCTCGCTCTTGCTCAGGCTGGTCTCGAACTCCTGAGCTCAGGAGGATCCGCCCGCCTCGGCCTCCCAGAGTGCTAGGATTACAGGCATGAGCCACCGCGCCCGGCCCAAGTTCTTGTTCTCACACTTCGACCTTTTCCTCTTTCTTCCTCCTGGCCAGTAAAGAATGGTTCTCGGGCTGCAGTCCATCGTGAAGAGGCTGGGAGGGGAGACATCAAAGCAGTGAAGGACCCACAGAACAGTGTTATTTGAGCAATAGCCTCGAGAAGTCACTTCTCCTCTCGGACAGCCAGATGAACGAACCGTCCCGTCCGCAGTTGTCTTTGGGCGGGTTGACTAGGAGAGTGCGGGAGGATTCGTTGATTTGGTGAATGAGCATCCTGAATGCTGATTCTAAGAAAATTAGGAAAACGCCTTTGGTGTTTTTGCTCCTGTAACCCTCGCTGCTTCGCCAGTTTCTGGTGTGTTATTTTCCTCCCATGCTTTAACTGTCTCCCCGCAAGTAACCCCTACTTTGTGCGGGTCTCTGGGCAACGCAAGTGTAGAAGGCCCAGGGCCAGGCTTGTCTGTCCCTTTTCCCTTCCCCCACCTGCCCTTTCTCTTCCCTTTCTCTGGATCCTCCGCTTTAATTGAGGGACCCTGAAAGCTTAACTGCACTTTCAAACCTCAGAGGAAGATAACGGTGATGGCCATTAGAACACAGTTCAATCGCCTCCGGAGAAAAATCAGGAATATTTAACGTCTGTATTGCTGTGGCACCGGAAAACAAATCTTAGATGACAGATCACTGCTTAGCATTACCTAGACGATTATTTTCTCATTGATTTGTCTGCAGTTAACATCACACAGACCATCAGGAATTACTAGAAAATTGATAAAACGGAATTGAAATGCACTTGTAAAATATGAGGTTCTGTGTATGTCGTAAATCACCTTTCTTAGCGGAGGTTGCTCTTCTATGTCAGCTTTCTTCCTCGGTGTCTCTCCTCATTTCTCATTTTCCTTTCGGGGAACGCAGCAGGCGGTCCGACGCTGGGTTCTCTCCTTCAACTTTTGAGCCCCGGATGCTGTGGTTATACAGCTGAAGGAGCTTATTTTGCAGAAGATTTATGGAACCTTTGGGAGTCATCTGCATTGATAGAGCCCTTTGTGGAATGAGGGAGGGAGTAAGTACACAGTCATGGTCGCTTAACGACAGGAACGCGTTCTGAGAAATGCGTCATTGGGTGATTTCGTCATTGTGGGAACATCGAGTGTGCTTACACGAGCCTCCATGGTATAGCCCGCCACACACCTAGGCTACACCTGCGCAGCATGTTACGTGCTGAATGCTGTAGGCAACTGTACCCCAGCGGTCTTTGTGTATCTACATGAATCTAAACACAGGAAAGGTACACTAAGAATATGCTATTGCAATCTTGTGGGACCTCTGTCCTACACGCAGCCCCTCTTTTACCAAAACATGATTATGTGGCACATGATTGTATAGATAAATGCTAGGCTTTCTGGCCCAAGGATTTTATACACACACACACACACACACACACACACACACACACACTTGAATACAAACCAGGGCTTAACAAACTTTTTTAGTAAATATTTTAGGCTTTGTGGGCTACATACTGTCTCTGTTGCATATTTTTGTTTTTATTACAACCCTTATAAATGTAATCACCATTCTTCACTCTCGGGCTATCCAAAAACAGGCCTTGGGCCATAGTTTGCCAACCCCGATATAGACCATCTAGATGAAAACATTTGTTTGTATTTGGAATTTAATGGAAAATGTTACCAATGATGAGTCTGTATCATAAATAGGAAATAAGAAAATAGAAATGTTTAAAATCTGATAAGTAATAATAATTTGCAATAATCTAATCTGTGCATTTCAGGACCAATTTTTTTTTACTCTTTCATTTTTTTATTTTATTTATTTAATTTTTTTAAGAGACGGGGTCTCGCTATGTTGCCCAGACTGGAGTGTAGTGGCAATCACAGGCATGATCACACTACTGATCAGCACGGCAGGACCAATTTTTTAAAGTAAATGCTTTACATATTGAAATATTTAAATTTTTCAAGCTTTTAGCTTAGGGGGGAAATAACTTCATTTGGCTTTTCTCATAACAAATTAGAATTTTATCCTAGCACTCAGAGGCCAAGGTGGGAGGATTGCTTGAGCTCAGCAGTTCGAGACCAGCCTGAGCAAGAGCAAGACCCCATCTCGAAAAAAAAAAAATGGAATTTTAGCTTCATTTTCAAGTGTGTATTTTTGTCATTTTGAAAGAGAAATGTGATACTTTCTTCCTCACTGATATTTCTTTCACAATAGGCTTGGTTAAGTAGTTGAGGAAGAAGGACTGTGTTTTATCAAACCCTGTTTGCTGAAAGCAGAAAACTGCTCAACGCCCAACAGTAGCAAAGAGATTTGGCTTCTAACCCGCCAATTACTAGCCCAGTGAACTTGAGCAAGAAACTTGATTTCTTTGGGGCTCAGCTTTTCTCTCAAGGGTATGTGAGGATCGGATTAAAGCTCATGCAAAAGGACTTTATAAATATTAAATGGATATATACATATAAGTTATCATCTTCTACATTTGCCATTCTTCATGCTTAAAAACGCCAGTGCTCAAAATGATTTCCAACAGGCCATTTGAACCCCAATGAAATATTCATTCCTTCTCATCCTGGGCCCATTCTTTAAACAAACATTCACTGAGACCCAGGCACTGAGCTAGGCACTGGGGTCGCAGAGGTGTGAAAACAGAGTTGTCTTCCGCCATTGGGGAGCTCATAGCCCCAAGAATTCTTGCAAGTCACAGCTCAAAGAGAAGGGGAGGCGGTGTTGGGGCCCACCACGGGTTTTTGATGCCATGCTTGGTTTAGGGATTTTGAATCTTCTGCATTTAAATGGGGTCAAATTCAACAAATAGGAATCAAGTACCTAGTGAATGTCTAGGAATACATTTAACATGCAAAATTCAAAAGATATGAAAGAACCTGCAGCCAAAAGTCACTGTGCTGGGATAGGGTTAGGCTTAGTGTGGGATGCACCTGGCGGTGGGAGAGGAAGCGCCCAGAGGTTAAAGATCGATGCAAAGGAAGATTTAATTCATAGAATGAAATTCTGAAGGACACAGAGAGGAATAAGATTCCAAACACAGGTGGAAGAATTGGAATTGGGCAAGGATGACAACACCTCTTCCCCAGACACAAGAGGGGAGGATGAGTGTGGATGCAGATAACTATGCCATGGGTGGGTGGTGGGAGGCGGGAAGCGTTCTCTGTGCAGCGGGAGGCTGCTCAGCTGCAGAGAGTGGGTTGGGGTGGGAATCGGAAGGGGGCCCGGAGCCAGAGCAGAGGCAAAGGTTTGGAAGAAAGGACATGGGGAGGGGAGAGAATATCGTCTCAGCCTTGATACCAAAGATCTTCCAGTTCCAAATTTGTATGTGTTGTTGATATTCTGTAATCTATGTTGGTATTTTTCTGTTTCTGAAATTGTTCCTGTAATATGGTGCTAAAAGTGCTTGCAAATGAGGATTTCGGGCCAGTCAGTAGGGTGTGTTTTGCGAAGTTTCTGGCTCAGTGATCAAGTCAAAAGAAACATGGTTCCCCCTCCCCGGCGCTGCCTCCCTCCCTCCCATAGAGCCTCCCGGGCTCTTGGTGCCCTGGGGCAGAACGTGCCACAGGCAAGAAAAAGCGCACTGGGGTAAGCCGTGTATGTGGCAGGTGGAACATCTACCCTTGAGCTACCATTTTGATTTATGAAGCTTTTGTAATTCTACATTTTATATGCAAAAAATTTTTTGTAGTTACATCGCACTGAATTTTTATAGCTTTTTTATACACATCGTTTTATTTTGAACTTCCATTACCTACAAGTCTGTTAATTCCTAGTATTATCCTCAATTAAAAGCAGAAAAAGTAAAGCTCCAGAAATTACAATTATATTTAAAAACCTCAAGTCAAACCAAGAATCAATGGGGAAACTGAGATGAGATCCTCGGTCGTTCAGCCTAACACGCTTTCCTTGAATAGCCGGGGGTGTTCGGTGTTCAGGAGCCGCCCCCCTCCCCCTCCCCCTTCTCCCCTTCCTCCTCTCCCTCCGCTTCCTCCTCCTTTCCCTCCCCTCCTCCTCCTCTTCGTCCTCCTCCTCTCCGTCTCCTTTTCTTGGCGCTGATGTTTACAGAGCGGCCCTTGTGTGCCAGGCCCTGTGCTGAGCTGGGGGTCCAGCGGCGGCACCGCAGGCACTGTCCAGCCTGCCTCTGGGAGCCCAGGAGACTGGCAGGCAGGCAGGAAGGCAGCGGCTGGAGCCTGGTGCTCAGGGCTGTGACGGGGTAAGCACGGGGGACCGAGGGGGCATCAGGCAGCGCAGCCAACCCAGCCCTGGGTGGCAGGAAAGGCTTCCACCAGAATCAACCTGTGGAGGGTCAAGGACAGGCAGTGCCAGCCCAGGGAAGGTCGGCGGGAGAGCTCCGCAGAGCCCCCGAGAGCCCGCTTCAGGGTCACACAGCCCTCTGGAGCAGCAGGCGCAGGATTTGTGTCACCAGCTTCTTCCTCAGGCAGCTCCTCTCCTGGGTGCCGGCCTCACAAGCCATCTCTTGGGGGAGGACGCTACCAGGAGAACCAGAGGCCTGAGTCTGCGGCGCCTGTGCCGCTGGTTATTTAATACTCGTCTCTCCCTGCCCAGACGGGCAGCGACAACAGGGAGAGTCTCTGCCTTGTTCACAGCTGTGGCCTCAGTGCCTTGGGCAGTGCCTGGCACTTTGTACCTGGGGAATACCCTGCCTCCGTTTGAAAGTCTTTCCCTGATAGGAGAGACTTAGGTCTAGTAAACCCAAATGGTAAAAAAATGGGGACATTCGGACAAATTCAGCTCATGCAACAGTATTCCTTACTTCGCTCATCCACTTAATGGAGGCTCTGCCGTCAAAATTGCATGTGCTCTCTGCGTGAAAGAAGACATGCGTACAAAGCACTACTAATCAACCAGTAATTATTGATTGACGATGATCTGCATAGAATATCGGGCTGCTAAAAGAAATGTTAAAACCAGGTTTCTTTAATCTTTGAGAAATCCCCTGCGAAGAGGATCTTCCTCCTTCTCTGCATTGCTGTCCCCACCACACCAGCTCCTCCTGCTGTATTTCTATTTACTTTGTCCCAAGTTGAGTGCCAAGATCGCCCTGGTTGGGACAAAACTTGAGAGTGGCCATTGTCCAAGCCTCAAGCTGTTTCCAGCTGGCCCTAATGCTCCAGATGCTTCTCTGCAACAGCCCAAATCACAGAGCCAGGAGTTTGGCTACACACTGTGCTTCAGAGGTCTCCAGTTAGAGATGCAGCCCTTGGACCATAGCAGCTACTAGTAGTAATATCTGCTGAGTACTTACTATGTGCCAGGCACAGTTGCTCATTTAATACTCCACGATCCCCAGGGAAGAAGTTACTGCCGTCATCCCTATCTTACAGATGAAGCTCAGAAAGCTAAGTCATTTGTCCAGCAGTGTCAGGAACCAGACTTGATGCTGGGTGGTCAGGTGGCAGAGGCAGCCCGCTTAGCTGTGACGCTACGTTGCCCTTGTCCAAGTCTTGCCTGTTTTGTTGTCGTGGCCATTTTTGTTTTGCCAACACACCAAAAAAGTTTAATACTTGAATGGTGTCTAAAGTCACTCATACCTTCTTGCAATCTAGAAACCAAAACTGGAGAAAATTCCAATCAAGGCAGCCACTGCACTCAGACATCCTCCTTTTAAATGCAAATACCAGTCCCTGAGGTGGCTCACACCTGTGATCCTAGCACTTTGGGAGGTGGGAGGATTGCTTGAGAGTAGCCTGAGCAAGACCAAGACTCTCTAGGAAAAATTAGCTGGGCGTGGTGGCACACACCTACAGTCCCAGCTACTTGGAAGGCTGAGGCAGGAGGATCACTTGAGCCCAGGAGTTGGAGGCTGCAGTGAGCTATGACGACACCACTGCACTTTAGCCCAGGCAACAGAGACCCTGTCTCAAAACAAACAAACAAACAAACAAACAAACAAGCAAATAAAAAAAGCAAATCTCTTTAAGAGGAGTAACTCAGGACTAGAAGGAGAGCTTTATCCATATGCCCAGAACTCAGCAGGATATCAAGTAGTGGGTACTGAATAAGTATTTCTAAATGAAATGTGGGGTGTAATTAATGGTTTTGTGTACATTGTTCTATGAGACAAACTTTTGTTGAGTGATTGCCTTGGCCTCCTACTCTGTTAGGCTCTAAATATAGGAGAGGGTAAAAATCTAGTCCCTGTCCTAAAGGAGCGTCCAGACTGCTGGGAGAAGATAGAGACTAGTAAGCAGACAATGACAGAAAAATAAGGCCAGAGTGGGGGGTGTACACATTGCCCTACGGGAGCACATGGCAGCATGGCCCAATCCAATCTGGGGGCCGTGGGGGTGCAGGTAAGGGAAAGCTGAGAGCGCAAGGCGCATTGAAGGACCTGCGAGTAGAACAGGGAGGCTGGAATCCAAAGTTGTGGCGGGTCCCAGGAGGAGAGACTTCAGAGGAGGCCGGAGAGGTAGAGGGCCCGGGTCACGGAGGGTTTACATACGGACAGCGCGTCCTTCCGGGCTGGCTGGGCCACGCCCTGCGTCTTAGCATGATTAACAAGCCCCCGTCACTCACTAAAGCATCCCAATTTGGACAAATCAATTATGCAGACATCCTATTTATATTTATATCCTACATATAATACTGTATATATTTATATACCATAGACTAAGGATTTGAACTTTATCCAACCAGATGCGTTGGAAATGAAGAGGACATATTTGAGAAATATAAAGATGATAAAATAAATAGGATTTAGAGTCAAGCTGGAAAGAGGGGAATAAACAAGAGTTCAGTTGTGCACATATGTAACTGATGACAACCTACTGTCACGGGTTCTGTGTTAGAACCACTTGGGTTTTCAAAAAACAGAGATTTGTGCTCCCTGACTCAATCTGACTCTCCGGGGGAGGAACCGGGAAACTTCAGGGTTAACAAGCTGTCCAGGTCATATTTTTCTCTTTTTTTTTTTTTTTTTTTAGGGGGAGGGATGGGAGATGGGGATGAGGCAGGGTGCCCAGGCTGGAGTGCAGCGATGTGATCACAGCTCACTGCAGCCTCCAGCTCCTGGGCTCAAGCGAGCCTCCTGCCTCAGCCTCCCAACACGGTTATTTCCATCACTCTGAAGGGTGGAAACCGCAGGCTAAAATCGATGGCTGAGAGCAGGAGCCTGAATAAGGCAGGGGTGGGGTGGGCGTGAAGAGGCAGCAGCTTTGCTCTAAGCCTGTGTCTGCAGAGGGACAGGCCCCACGGCCCCACAGGGCATCCGCTCCTGGGGTGGGGAGAGAAAATAAAGAGCCGTAACAAACTAATCGCCACTTTTACAAAAGCACCGGGGACTTTGATCATAGGAAACGTCTTATACAAAAAAAAAAGGAAGAACAGAGAGCAGAGGAAAAGACGACGGGATGGGGGCAGCAAAGGTCAGGACTCCACCAGGAGCAAGGGCACTTGGTTGGGGGGGCGGAAAGTTAGAATCCGGGAGTGTCCCACCAGTGCAGGACGTCCCATTGCATTCCTTTTGGTAAAGACCCCCTGCGTCCTGTATCCAGCCCTGCCCGTCCCTGCGCCCTGGCAAACCTGCAAGACAGTCAGGCCTCTTGATTACTAAGGCTCACTGGGAAAGGAAAAGAAAAGAAAGAAAGAGAGAAACAAGAAAGGCAAAAGAAAGAAAGGAAGGCAGGCAGGGAGGGGACCAAACCTATTACTGGTGTCCATTTGAGCAGAAAAGGCAAGGCCAGGTAAGCCCCGCTGCCACGGAAGCAGCAGTCTGTAAGGGCACCCAGGGAACGCTTGAATGCCGAGGTAAACACTTGGCGTCAGCGTCTTCAGGAAAGGGCTGGTTTCGTAACCCGCCAGTCGGCACAAGGAAGGTCTCTGCCGGCAGGTCTCTCATGGACACTAACGCTTGGACACAGAGCGCGTTTGAACTGTCAGCTCACGCCTGGGAAGATTTCCATTCCTTCTGGCTCTGACTCTCCTCTGCGGCCTCGACACCACCATCCTCAGGACCCTGTCTAAGATGTCTACATTCCTCCTAACACACAAAGCACAAGCAGCCACAAGGATCCCCTCAACGACAGGTTCCTTGTCCTTACTTGCCAGACTGTTAACATTGTTTCAGGACATTGTTACTCGCATTCAGTTTACAGCTCACGGTTGCTTGTGTTCGCCTTAGAGCAGCCTGTCTTTCTCAGCAGTATGTAAACTGAAAACATTCTTCCTCAATTTGTGTCTGGGTAGTTTTTGCTCTTAACTCAGTTGAACTGGTTTTTGTCAAGTGGTATTCCAAAATTTCCCAAAGTGTGTTTCTCAGAGCAGGAGTACTATAATATGTTCCTGGATCAGTGATCAAATTAGGTAGGAGGGAAATTGTAACTCAGCTAACTCTTAGAGATTTACGACGACGACATTAGCATGTATAAGGCTCTGACAAGTCCTGCAGCTGTCTAATTCAGTATCCCCTGCGTACTAGCCTACTCCTGACACTGCAACTCTCCCGGGACAAAGGGCTTTCCTGGGGCTGGATTGACCTGTTTCCCTAAATCCTCCACATGGCGAAATAACATTCCCCACTGTGTTGCTGATGACAAGTTTCAGAGTTTTTGCTCCCCATAAATGAAATGTCTTTGATTGCTTTTCATTATTTTTACAATTACTTTTCAATATTTCTATAAAAAGACGACATAGGAAGCGAAAGAACATAAAGCACTCACTCTCTCAAGGAAAACCACTGTTCACATTCCCTTCTAGATTTTTCTAGGTATATATACAAAATACATGTCCTTATGTATTTTTTTTTTTTTTTTTGAGACAGAGTCTTGCTTTGTTGCCCAGGCTAGAGTGAGTACCGTGGTGTCAGCCTAGCTCACAACAACCTCAAACTCCTGGGCTCAAGCAATCTTTCTGCCTCAGCCTCCCGAGTAGCTGGGACTACAGGCGTGCACCACCATGCCCGGCTAATTTATATATATATATATATTTTTTTTTTTAGTTGTCCAGCTAATTTCTTTCTATTTTTTTAGTAGAGACGGGGTCTCACTCTTGCTCAGGCTGGTCTGGAACTCCTGAGCTCAAATGATCTGCCTGCCTCAGCTTCCCAGAGTGCTAGGATTACAGGCGTGAGCCACTGCGCCCGGCTACCTATGTATTTTTTAATGAGATCAGACCATGATGTATTTTTATACGAGTAAATTGGTCACATCTTTCCATATCAATAGCTGCATTTCTGCAATGTTATTTTAACAGCTACATAGGATTCTTTTGTTTGACTGCACCATAATTGATTAAATCGATAACCTAGGGTGAGACATTCAGATTGTTTCCAACGTTCCTTTATTCCAGACAGCACCGTGATGAACATTTTTCAAGTTATATCCTCACATGTACTCTTAGTTATTTCCTCAGGATAAATTCCCAAAAGTAGAAAGATAATGTTCCTTTTGACACAGTGCTGAGATTGCCGGACAGGATGCACCATCCCCTCTCACGGCACAGCACATTCAAATGGCTCATGATGTCTCTACCTAGGGCCACTGTGACAAAGTCCCACAATGTGGTAGCTCAAAACAACAGAAATTTATTCTCTCAGTTCTGGAAGCCAGAGTTTGAAAGGAAGGGATTGGCAAAGCCACACTTCCTCTGAAGGCTCTAGGGGAGGGTCCTCTCCTCCCTTCCTGCTTCTGGTGGCTCCAAGCATTCCTTGGCTTGTGGCTGCATCATTCGTCTCTGCCTCTGTCTTCTCATGGCTTTCTCCTCTTCTCTCTGTGCCTTATCCTCTTCTCTCTCTTACAAGGACACTTGTCATTGGATTTAGGGCCCACTGGATAATCCAGGGCCATCTCAGCTCAAGATCCTTAACTTAATTGCATCTGCAAAGATTCTTTTTCCAAATAAGATCACGTTACTGGTCCCAGGGGTTAAAGCAAAGGGCATGTCCTTGCAGCGCCACCATTCAACCCACTACAATGTTCTTCCAGGTCATAAAGAGTGGTTCTCAAACAGATTCACACGCACGTGTGTATGGTAGCAGTTGACTCTCTTTTCAAAGGCAGTCTCATGTGGCACCCCAATATGTAAGGCTACATTGGGTTATCTGGCTGAGATGGGGTGCAGGGGACAGTGTAGGGGGACCAGCATCACTCAGTCAAGGACACGTAGGATTGCAGGGAGCTCAAGGACTCAAGTCTTTGATGTCTTTTTAAGGATGTCAGAGAGAGGACCAAGTTGTACTTACCGTCTTCAGGGACAATATCCTGTTCCCTCCCTTTCTGGCTCTGGGTGTCAGCTCTGCAGGTCTGTGTCCCCCCATGGGAACAATCAGTGCCCAGAAAAGCTCTGCACGTGATAGGCAGGACTTGGGCGGGAATCACACGGAGGTCCTGATTAACAATTTTTTGAAAAGCAAATCATTCGCATATCTCAGCAAAAGTGCTCACAGGACATTCCTGAGTTTCAGTGGGAGGAAAAATGAGTTGCTTTCTGCGCTCCTTCGGCATGTTTCTGGACAGCTGAATGTTCCAAAATGCTGCAATGTTACAGCCTTATCTACAAACTGGGCCTGAGTGTCAAACACGGACTGTCCCTGAACTCGCACATGACTATGTATGCCAAAGGTTCGTTTGCAGGGGAGTTGTTTGCATCTCAGAAAGTCTTTTTTTATATACTTGCAGAACTAGAGAGCTCAAAGCCTGTTGATTCTTACTGTAAGCAAGACACAGCTATCACAGCTCCCTGGCCTTGGCCCTGGGCCTCACGGAGCCCTCAGACTGTGACCCCTGGGCAGCATCGGGCCTGAAAGCAGGGCTGGAAGGGAAAGGTGAAATGTGGCGAGGCTCCCCCAGGGGTTCAGAAGCCACGAGCATTGCTGGGGAAGGCTACACAGACAAGGGGGTTGAGGGCAAGAACGTCACCCTGGGGGTGGCTGTAGAAGGCCAGAGATATCTGTATGTCCAGACGATTTTGTGCGGCAAGCCTGCCTTTATTGTTGCCATCAATTATAATAAGGATCAGAGGCTAAATGGGAATGGATTTTGGTGTATTAATTTCCTAGGGCTGCTGTCAAAAAACACCACCAACTGGGAGGTTTCAAGCAATAGAATTGTATTCTCTCATAGTTCTAGAGGCTGACGTCTGAAGTCAAGGTGCCAGCAAAGCTACGCTCTCTCTCCTTGCTTCTCACCATTGCCAGCAACCCAGGGCATTCCTTGGCTTGCCGTTGCAAGACTCCGTTCTCTGCCCTCCACGTCACGTGGACGCCTTCCCTCTGTGCATCTGTGTCTTCACATGGCCTTCTGCCTGTCTATGTGTCTCTTCTTATAAGGACACCAGTCATACTGGGTCAGGGCCCACCCTAATGACCCCAACATAAAGTGATTACATCTACAAACACCCTATTTCCAAGTAAAGTCGCATTTACAGGTACTGGGGGGTTAAGACTTCAATATATCTTCTGGGGGACCATTCAACTCATAATGGAAAGCATATAATTTATCATCTCACCCAGAATAAAAATATAACCTACAATGGCCATGATGTGTAGCCACAGATCATCTGCTTAAATACTGCCAATGACAGCCAGGCAGAGTCCGTCCCATTTTTAGGTAGCCCAATCATGAGCTACCTCATTTCTTAATAGGATCCAAAATCTGCCTCTCCTAAGTTTCACCTCTTTGTTTGAGTTTTCCCTTATTGAACCACATAGAATAAATCTAATCACTCTTGACAAAATCCTTTCAAATATAGAGAGCCCTCCCAGCCAGTCTCCAAATATTCTCTTAAGGCGAAATTCGAAATTCTCCAGATCTTCATATGACATTTTTTTTTTTTCTGAGACAAAGTCGTACTCTGTTGCCCAGGCTAGAGTGCTGTGGCATCACCCTAGCTCGCAGCAAGCTCAAACTCCTAGGCTCAGGCTATCCTCCTGCCTCAGCCTCCCAAGTAGCTGGGACTATAGGTGCACACCCCCACGCCTGGCTAATGTTTTCTCTTTTTAGTTGCCCAGCTAATTTTTTTTCTTATTTTTAATAGAGACTGAGTCTCGCTCTTGCTCAGACTGGTGTCAAACTCCTGAGCTCAAGCAATCCTCCTGCCTCGGCCTCCCAGAGTGCTAGGATTATAGGTGTGAGCCACTGCACCAGGCCTCATATGACATGGTTTTAAGACCCTTTTAGGATCCTAGTCCCTGAACTCTAGACATGGTCACTGGTCTCAACTCATCCTAAGAAGAGGCTTCCAGGACAGAAACCTACAATATAGATATGGTCTGATGGATTCAGGAATCAAGAGTTGCGTTTACTTCCTGGATGTGAGCATGATATCTCTACTGCAACATAAAGTTATATTGAAATTTCTGTTTTGTTTTATTTTGGGTTTGTTTGCTTGTTTGTGTTGCAGAGGGTCATAGAATGTATTGGCCAAGCTGGACCGTTAACTCAGATCACATTTGCAGTCAGTTAAAAATCTTTGGGTTTTCGTAACAATTCCTCTTAAAGCACATCTCCCACTTGTTACTTGTGCTATTTCTTTTTGAGTCTCCTGTGTATCGATTCCTATTAAATTTCATCTTATTGCTCTTAAATTTCATCTTATTCCATGCATCGTGTTGAAACTCTTGTGACTGTAGGTCTGTCATTCCTGCATCAGCCACCAAACCCAGCTCTGGTCATCTGCTTCCAGCAGAAGAAGACAAGGATGAAGGAGAACCAATATTTATCATCTTTATTAAGACCCCACTAAGTGAGACGAGACAATCGTTCCTAATTGTTTAAGTGACGTCAACACACATACAGAAAAGTGCATGGACATAAATATACAGTTCAATGAGTTGTCACAAAGCAAATGCCTGTGTAACCACCCATGTCAAGAACGAGAACATTTGACTGGGAATGTTTTAATAAGCATTTTTCTCTTTAAATCCTCAGGCCTATTTGGTAATAATTATGAGACCTAGTTTACGGATGATAAAACAGACTTAGAAAGATTAAGCGGTGTGTCCGGCACCCCACAGCTGGGAAGTAAGAAAGCCCAGAATGATCCCACCCACTCATTGTGCTTCTCCCACTGCTGATGCTGGACTTGGAGAACAAGAGGTGTGGCCGCCTACCCAGGTGAGGAAGGCAGAAGGGCCTTCCAAGCAGGGGAAGCCACAAGAACAATGGCAGGCGGGCAGGAGGCAAACAATGGAGCACATAGTCTCCTACTGGAAAATATTGGCTGGAAACTGGGCAAGATTTAGTGGACAGGCTCACAAATCCGGACTTCATGCTGTAGTCAGGGGAAAAGCCACTGAAGCTTTTGAGAACTTTGCTTTAGGATAAAATAACTCATTTTAAAGAATAGTGTCTTGGGTGTTCCGTCCTACTGAGTTGGCGGGCTGTTCTAACTCTGCTGCTTACTTAATCAGTGTTTCTGGAAATCTTGGAAAATTGAGATATGAGACTTTAGGGGATCAGATTTTTTAGGGTTAAAGTGAGCAGAAAGAAATGACATGAGAAGCTCTTAGGAGGCTTGTTGAAGAGGCGGGAAGTCTAAGAGGCTGTAGAAGGCTGACTAGAGGTGTCCACCTTCCTGCCAGGAGGAACGTAACTCATGACAAGCTGAAAATATGATGTCTTGTCTTACACTTTCAGGTACATGAGTGAAGCGGTTCTAGCAAAGTAAAATATCAACTTTGACCTAAGTAACTTCAAATTAATATCAACACGGTAATACTGTAAATACAGAAGACTTATTATAGCAGTATGTTGTATAAAACCAAACAAAATGGACAAGAAAACTCCCATGGTGACCTGGGTCATCTGACCATTTTTTCTTGGACTGGTGTGGAGATTAATCACTTTCTATCCAGATTAGGGAACTGATTTAACAAAGGAAAGGACTAAATGGGCATTTCCCTGAGTATGCAAAAAATAGGGACCAGTGATACAATTGTTTTGCTTTTTTTTTTTAAACAGTTTTACAAATTGTGGAAATAAAGACCCACCAAATAAGAACAGCAAAGGCTATTTATGAAGAGTTTGCTTATAGCAAGGGAGTTGGCCACTGTCACTTGCATTTTGACAGTGACTCAAACACAGGCAGAGGAGTGGGAGAGCTTTACGGTGAGCAAAAGGGAGGGCTGCAGGTGTGCCCTGACTGGAGGCTGCTGGAAGCTGCAGGCGGCTCACTGGACGCAGGGTATCCTATGTGGTTGGTTAGGGGTCCACATTTGGCTTTCTCTGGTTGGTCCTGAATTGGAATTAGGGACAAAAATTAGGGAAGCTTTCTGTTATTAATCAAGTCTTAACCATTTGTGGCAGCGGTTATTGTTTAGCTTTCTATATTGTTACTAGAGATAGTGGTCTGACTTCCTGCCAGTCTGACTTAGGGCAGGCTGGCTTCCTAGGCTGTCGATTGTAGATAAGGGGTTAGTTTCCTGGGCAGGTTGCTAGAGGTTGTGGATCTGTTTTTATATATGATCTGGCCATTACCCATTTGTATATCCAGTCTCTCTAAATTAACTAGAGGAAGATGTGAATTTTTAAAAATGGAAGCAGGGAAGGCAATAAAGGCAAGTGGTATGGGACAGGGAGAGAACTGCAGGACGAGAGAGGGAAAGAGTCTTGGAGAAGGGAGAACACAGCTTTTGAAAGAAGGACAAGATTTGGCTGGAATCCTAGCACCTTGGGAGGCCGAGGCAGGAGGATCACTTGAGGCCAGGAATTTGAGACCAGCCTGGGCAATAGCAAGATACTGTCTCTAAAAAAAACAACAACAACAACAAAAATGAGCCAGGTGTGGTGGCACATGCTTGTAGTCCCAGCTACTAGGGAGGCTGATGCAGAAGAATTGTTTGAGCCCAGGAGTTTGAGGTTACAGTGAGTTATGATGATGCCACTGCACTCTAGCCTGGGGGACAGAGAGAGACCCCATCTCAAAAAAAAAAAAAAAAAAAAAAAAAGAGTCAATAATCCATTGTGGCCAGAGCTCAGGATGGGAGGCGACAAGTGACAGAGATGGAGAGATGGGTGAGGTCACCAAAGGCCCTGAATACAAGACAAAGGACTTAGGATGTTGCACTGAAGACATCTGCTACGAGTTGTCAAATTGGGGTAACACCGGCTCTCAGGCGTGATTTCGAAAGATAAGTCTGGAGGCAAGTCTAAAACACCAATCTAGTCGTATTATTCCCTTTCTTAAACTGTCCGAAATATTCTCTCCCTCTCTTCCATCCTTGCTTTTTTCTGATAAACTGGTCTTCATGCCAAATTCAGCATAACTCCCTTTGTGAAGCTTTCTGAGACTCCCTAAAGGTTGAGCTAAATCAGTTCCCCTTTTGTGACCTTCAGGTGATTCCTAGTCTTCTAGTTAGAGCACCTTTCTCGTGAACAGAATTCTTTTTGCTAGATTATCTCCCTTAACTAAAGAGTTATCTTGAGAGGAGGAGTATGGCTTATTCATCCTTGTACTTCTGCTGTTCAACAAAGTGCCCAGAAAAAATAGGCACGTGTCGTGGTAACTGTTGAGGGGGTTAGAAGACGACTAGAGGCATGGAGAGACCGAATGCCGAGGCGGGGCTGGAGGTGGTGGGGGCTGAGCTAGGGTAGTAGCGGTGGGGACGGGGATACTTAGACCGTGGCTCCTAAATCCTGGTCATCATCAAATCGCCTTAGGGGGCTGGGGAGCACTTTTAAAATGCAGATACTCAGGCCACTTCTAGATGTACTGAGGCAGAGTCTCTAGGAAGGGGGCTCCCAATCTGAATTCATTTGAAAGCACCTCAGGGGATTCTGGTACTCAGCCAAGTTTGGGAAGAACTGATTTAGGTAGTGCCCTGGGATGAAGGGGAAATGAAAGAGATTGGGTCCTAGACTGGCTCAACAGAAGATGGTAATGGCATTGACTGGGCGTGGGGGAGTCCTGGAGAAGGTATGGGGCTAAAGTGCTTTTGCACAATTTGGGCGTGAGGTGCCCACATGTACCCAGAGGAAGATGTCCTTTTGGCAGCTGGGAATCAGGAGAGCCATCTGTCTCTTATGACCTTGAGAATTTGACGTTTCAGTAGGAAAAAGATCATGTTCCCATACTCACTCTTTTCTCTGTAGCTTAGAAGAAAGAGGTAAAGATTACTTTTATTTTCTAATTGATTTAACCAAATAATCAGTAGTGATAATCTAGAAATAGGTAAATATATTTAATGCACTTACTACGGTCCTGGAGTAAATTAGCATTTGCATAGTTGCTTGTTTCTCAGTTAAACAAATGCTTTAATAGAAATTAAAAGAAGGATATCTTCGATAAAATATGTACTTTAAAAATGGTTATGTTTAAACTCCAGTGGATGTTAGTAATTGACTTAAAAGTCCGTTTTGACAAATAACTCCTGGATTCATAAATGGATATTTAACACCCCCCACCTCAAAAGGGCAAAACCATGTCTGCAAAAACATCCGACCTAACCCATTTTCAAATTAGCCTGAAATCACTATTTGAAGATTTAGTAAATGTCATAGGTCATTTCCCCGGGGCACAGATATAAACCTGATCTACCAAGTGACACAAAATAGAGAACAGAGCAATTTCTCTGCTGAATATAAATATGCACTGGAACCCATCTGGATAATTTACATAAAAATTGGATTTTCCTCTCTTGAGTTATCCTTTTATAGTGGACATCTATAATATCATCTGCTCAGTCCTGTTTCACTTGTCCTCATCCGTGAGGCTACTGTGGGGACTACCTTGTTTTTACCACAGTCCATCACACTGGCCAAAGTTCACTGTCGCTGATTAGGTGCCCTGTCCCTAAGAGAGATGCCTCTCTCCCCCAGGGCATGTGCCCTTGGGATCCAGCCCTAAAGGCAGGCCTTCTCTGGTGCTAGAAAGCCTTAGAGCAAAACGCAGGAACTGACAACAGTCACATTCCCTGCCGCTAAGACACATCCTGGCCAGCTGCGGGGGCTCACACCTCTATCTGCATTTTGGGAGGCTGAGGCCAGAGGATCGATTGAGCCCAGGGGTTCGAGGTTACAATGAGCTACGATGGGGCCACTGCACTCCAGCCTGGGAGACAGAGCAAGACCCATCTCTAAGAGAGAGAGAGAGAGAGAGAGAGAGAGAGAGAGAGAGAGAGAGAGAAATCCTTTCAACAGAGAATGAAGCCCAAAGAAGAGAATAAGGATAATTCCTGATCCACTTGAGCCCCTTGTTCCAGTTCTGAAGACAAGCTGCGCCCGATTGGTTCATTCTTTTTTAGACTGTGTGATCCAAGAACTCCTTTTAGCCTAAGCTAGAGCAAGTTGGGTTTCTAGTTTCTTGAAACCAAGACTGCCAAGAGTAATAATGTACCATTTCATACAAATTCACAATCCAACTCAACCTCTGAGATCCTGATTTCCTTAAAAACAAACAGCTATAAAAGGAATGAGTAAGAGGAGAGGGTCTCTCTTAATGGCTTCAATTGTACCCCCACCCCCACCAAAAAAAGGTATGTTAAAGTTCTAATTCCCAATACCTCAAAACGTGGCCTTGTTTGGAAACAGTGTCGTTGCCAATGTAATTAGTCAAGATGAGGTCATATTGGAGTAGTGTGGGCCCTTTATCCGACATAACTGGTGTTTTTATAAGAAGAGAAGAGACACAGATACAGAGAAACAGAGAGAAGATGGCGGTGAGACCACAGGGGCAGACAGCGCAGTGAGGCATCTGCAAGCCCGGGAGCACCAAGGGTTGCTGGGAATCTCCACAACCCAGAAGGGGCAAGGAAGGATTCTTCCCTACGGATTTCAGAGGAGACATGGCTGAAACTTTGACTTAGGACTTCTGGCCTCCAGAATCTGTGAGAAAGTAGATTTCTGTTATTTTAAGCCACACAGTTGGTGGTACTTTGTTTGGGAGCCCTAGGAATCTAATCATCCCTAAGATACTTTCTCTCTCAAAATTGTTCTGCTTCTGTGCTCTGACGTGGTTAAGAAGGGGTATATTTCCTTGGCAGACTCAGAAACTGGACGCCCAGATGAACAGGGCCGGAGGGATCGGGAAGGAGAAGAGGCTGAGGATTATAGACTTCAGCGCGATGCTTTGTACCCGACAGCTGCAGATGGAGGCTCAGACCGTAGGCCTGGCTAGGTGAGCACTTCGGGCAGTGCCTGACACAGAGCAGACCCTCAGGAAAGGTTGCTTTTCTGGATATAGTGTACAAAGAAGAGCTGAAGAAATACAGCCAGAAGAGGTTGGCTGTGGGCTCTGCTGCCGACTCCACACCCCAGCCCAGTTCCATGGCGCTTTCCATTCCTTTTTCGGATTGTTGCCAAAGAGCCAGGATGAAAAGGCCTCCTCTTTAAAAAACATTTATTCAGAATATCTTGCTATACTCAGCACAGATCCCTCTTGGTTGGTACTATGTTGTCTTAACCAGAGGAAAACCCAGTTAGCGAAAAACAAAAACAAATAAAAATCCCATTTTGCCTCCACAGCTCCTACCCCTCGCCCCAAAGGGGCAACTTTTCATACATTTTTCAGTGTTTAGAGGCTGAATGAGCATGATCACAAGTAGGTTTTCACAGAAATGTAGGTGTATGGTGGTTTATTGTCCTGTGACCGAATCTTCAAACCCATGCTCTTTCATTTACTCTCATATAAGAAGTTAACTGTATTTGCACGAGATAAATCTGGATGTTTCTATAAATCTTAAATTGTTCATGCTAATCAGGAGTAAACATGTCAGGAACACACAAGATCTCCAAAAAAAATTGGGAGACACATTGGTAAAGGCGTTTATAGCTTTATTCTAAAACATTACTTTCACCTGTTTCCAAAGTGACTAAGAAACCAGTATGTCCATTAGTTTATTGGAGCTTCTCTTAGAGATTGTATTAGTTTTCTAGGACTGCCATTAAAAAGTATCACAGACTGGGCGGCTTAAACAACAGAAATTTACTTTCTCACAGTTGCAGAAGATCAAGGTGTTGGCAGGGTTGGTTTTTCGGAGGCCTCTGTCCTTGGCCTGCAGACGGCTGCCATCTACGTCCTCCCACGGCCTTTCCTCTGCGTGTGCATCTCTGGGGTCTCTGTGCGTCCAAATTTCCTCTTCTTATAAGGACACCAGTCAGATTGCATTAGAACCCACCCTGATGGCCTCATTTTAACTTAATCCCCTCTTTAAAGGCTGTCTTAGACCATTTTCTGTTGCTGTAAATGAACACCTGACACTGGGTAATTTATAAAGAAAAGAAGTTTATTTTTTACAGTTCCGGAGGCTGGGAAGTCCAAGACAAGGGCTTGCACGAGGTGAGGGCCTCGTGCTGTGTTATAACATGGTGGAAGGGCGGGGAGGGTGAGAGCATGCCAATCCGGGTCTTTCTTTCTTATAAAGCCACAAGGGGGGCCCCACCTTGATGACATTATATATAATCCTAATTACCTCCCAAAGGCCCCACCTCTTATTACTGTTACAATGGAAATTAAGTTTCAACGTGAGTTTTGGAGGGGACATTTAAACCATAGCGAAGGCTCTGTCTCTGATGCTCTCACATTCTGAGGTACCGGGGTTAGGATTTCAACATGGGGATTTGGGAAGAACACAGTTCAGCCTATAACAGAGATCTTGGAGCAGTTAGAATTAGGTTCAACCTCACTGAATAATAACAACACTAAAATCAAAATCACAGTAGTTTAAACAAGAGAGAACTCTTTCCTGATAGCCAGATGGCAGCCCCACGATCATCAAAGGCCCCGGGTCCTGCTGTTCCACCTTAGCAGCTCTGCCTCGAGTGCCACTGTAGGGTCCAAGATATTCAAGCCTCAGCATTTGCATTTGCATTTGCATTCCAGCCATCAGGAACAAGGCCAGGAAGGAGAGAGGAAGGAAACTACCCCTTCCCTTTTGAGGGAGACTTGCTAGAAATACGACATCACATTTCTGCTCTTATCTCACTGGCCAGCCATTCCAGCTGCCAGGGAGGGTAGGAAATGTAGCTTTTTTGCTGGGCAGTGGTGTGTTCAGTTGAATAAAGATCATGATTAATTTACAAAAGAGGTTCAATAGGATAGGTATTACTATGGACAGGTTGATAGAATGGATATCGGGAAGCCACTAAAATTCTCTGCTATAAGTTTTGTAATAATAATGCCACCTTGTATTTCCATAGCTTGTCCAAGAATATACATTTATTTATTTTATTTTCTATAATTTATTACTCTCTCTGTATACATAAACACACACATATATAATCTTGCAACAACAAACAAGGCTATCCATTAAGATATTTTTATAGTAGTAGGAATTATCGGGGGCAGATCCAACCCCATCGGTCAGTAAGGCACCAGGATCCAGTGACCTTCATTTGGTAACCTGGCCAGAGGCAGAACTGCCCCTGGAGCAGAGCCATGTGGAGGTGGATGTTGGCCTCACTGGCCTGTGCTCTGAATCAACCACACTCACAGAGGCCCAGAGTCTCCAAGACCTGGCGGTCATCCCAGCTATGGTGAACCATTCAGCGTTAATCGGATTCACACCTGCATGCCTTTGTTCAATTTGCTCACTCCCCAAAGAACCCCATACCCCTCACCTGCATCTGCCTGGAAAACACCTGTTCAAGCTTCAAGACTCAGGCACTTTCCCTCTCCAATGAAGCCTTTTCTGTCTTCTACCTCCAACAAAACTCCCCTGAAATACTCTTTTTGCATTTTCCTCATTCACATCTACCAAACTGAACAGATGTGTTTTGGGGTTTTTTCCCCATACATAATTGTTTCTCATCTAGTCTGTGAACTCCTTGAGATCAGGGACCATGTCTTACTCATTATATTTCCTCAGCCATGTGTATCTGATCAACAAGTGAATCTCAGTATTGGAAGGAATCCAGACATGAATGTGCTCTACCACATATCTCACAAGCAGTCACCTAGCTCTACTTGAATGCCAGCAATGATGGGAGCTCATTACTCCATGGCACCCATTGTATTGATGCTAATGAGTGAGGAAACAAATTATGTTATGTCTGCACTGGGTCTCTGACTGAGCATTCCATTTATATTAAGATACGAAGTTTTACCTACACCAGAAAAGAAAAGTAACATATGCCTTAACTGTATTTTCAGAGGATTAAAATAAATAAGCAAATGCATTTCTAATTCTATGCTTGCTATTTATTCTTTTATTCATTTAATAAGTATTTATGGAGTGCATACAAAGTATAATAGCACTGTGTTGTTGAAATAGATGTGCATATATGGTTCTTGCTCTCGAAGTGTTTATAATCTAATTCAAAAATCAAGATGAAGGCTGGACACAGTGGCTGACGCCAGTAATCCGGGTACTTTGGAAGGCTGAGGCAGGAGGATCATTTGAGATCAGGAGTTCAAGACCAGCCTGAGCAACAGTGAGACCCCCGTCTCCACAAAAAATAGAAAAATTAGCCACATGTGGTGGTGCGTGCCTATAGTCCCAGCTACTCGGGGCATATATTAGGAATATTATATAAAATCCAAAGATAAGCTTTATTATATAAGAAAATTAAATGTATGATAAAAAGGCCATCATAAAAATCAAGGGGAAAGAAAGACAAATGGATTATTCTTTGTGAATAATTGATAGGTCATGTGGAAAAAAATCCTATCAGCCATTCACTACAAACCTATACCAAAATAAGGTCCAGATGATTTCGGGTTTTGATATTTCTTTTGGTTTGTTTTTAATTCTTGTTTTTCCAACCCCTAAGTGGAGCCAGACTAATATATTTTAAAATATAAAAAATAATAAAATAGAATTAAACAGGTAGTAAACATCTGGATAGAAAAATAATATTCTACACTGGGAAACACTTAAAGAAACCAAAAGATGACTATATTTCATTAGATACAATGTTAAATTGCTCTAGGTCAACAATAAAAATAAAACCAATAACCAAAACTAAAACACCAACAGATGGAAAAATGCAAAAAATAAATATGATACAAAGTTAACAAACAGCCTTTCCATATGAGTTCATAAAGTAAATAAGAAAAATCACTAAGACCTTCTCTCCCCACCAAAAATTTAGTAGATAACCCAGCAAATAAAATCAGTGAACCCATATATGGAAAGATGATTAAATATATTAGTAGTTAGAGAAATACAGAAAAACTCTTTTTGTCATTCTAGCCAATTGACCTTTACTAAGCAAATTATTATGAAATTCCAGCTAGCCTAAAAATAAAAGGATTTTTAGATATCTATCCTAAAAATAAAATAATGCCGGCCAGCCACAATTGCTCAGCCCTGTAGTCCCAGCACTTTGGAAGGCTAAGACAGGAAGATGACTTGAGCCCAGGAGTTCAAGGCTGCAGTGAGCTGTGATTATGCTACTGCACTCCAGCCTGGGTGACAGAGTGAGACCTTGTCTCTAAAATAATAATAATAATAATAATAATAATAATGCTAAGACATGAGAATAGCTTGATATACAAAGATATTCAGGGCATTATTATTTGCAATAGCAAAAAGCTAAAATGTAAATGAGTGAATAAATTAATCCACAATGGAAGATTAGTTAAGTAAAATGGAATATACCAACTTGATGGCAGATTATGCATTCATTTAGATTATTTTATACAAAAACCATGTAAAATGACTTTATGTTGAGTGGAGGCAAAGTGAAAGGTGAGTTACCCCAGCTGCATCCGCAATGCTCAGCACAGTGCCTGATCTACAGTAGTGATTCAATACAAACTTAGTAAGTGAATGAAAACCGCACACACACAGTATCATTTTGGACAATGTGAAACAAGACCTATTTATAGAGAAAAGAATGAAAAGAAATATAAATAATGGTAGGTGTGTAGAATCTATGCTCCTATCATTAAATATTTCTTTTTATTTTTTTAAAAAAAATGAAGAGGTAATGTCCTAAATATTATATAAGACATACTTATCATTATTTATCAACCTTATCAAATTTAACCTGGTGTCTTGTATTTTAAATCTAGAAACCCTACAAGACATCAGATTTGATATTCTTATAGTTAATTTTTGAAGTCTATTGAACAGAGCATTTTCCTTGGTGTGTTTTTTTCTTTTTCATATATATGTAATATACTTATATTTTTTCTGTATAGAAAAAGTACAAACAGTGAGAAAAAATCACCCCAAATCCCACTACCAGAGATACACACCATTTACATTTAAGACATTCCATACATATATGTGTATATAAATTTATATATGTAGTTTTACATATGAAATCATGCCACATATGCTGTCTTGTAATCGTGCTTTTTGCTGTTTATGTTTTCCTTGACTGCCAATTTCACTGCCTGTTCAGAGGTCTGAGTTCCATAAAATCCCATCTACTTACTATTCCCGGGGGCCAGGAGTCCATGGACCACATATGCAGATGATTAACTAGTAGTTTGTTTGTTGTTTTTATGGCAAACCACACAGCGCAAGCTTACAGAGGGGCCTCGCTTGAGAAGGCAAGCCCAGAACCTGTTATCTAAGCCCTCAAGGAGTCTTGAGAAGGATACACAATTTTGTGAGAAATATGTTAATGTGGATTATTAGTATTTACTAAGCTTTGTTTATTTCATCCCACTTTACCAATTCTCTTCCAGAAACTGCCTGAAAAGCTATGAAAACGTGAGACAATGACTACGGATACCTGGGAGAGATGCTGACCATGAAAGGCAATCTTAACAGGTGCGTTCAACATTTATTGAGCAGCTACTATCAATTAGACACAGCACTAAATACATACAGATTAGGAAATCCAAGAAAATGTACCCCGGCCTAGAAGCTTCAACTTACCCAATGTAATATGAAGTAGACATTCATCTGGAGTCTACCACTCAGAAATACGACTATTAACATTTTGGTGAACATCATTCAGCTATAATAAGTATGATGGCAAACACTACAGAGCTCTTTTATTTATTTATTTTTTAAGCAAGTCCCATCACTGCAGAATTATAGAGCTCTTATACTTTGTTCTAAGAGTTTTGATAGTCCCTCCTGTAATTCTCAAAATAGTACTGCAAAGTACAATTCTTATGCCTATTGTACAGATGAAGAAACTGAGGCAAAGAAAGATTGTTTAACTTGCCTTAAATTACACAGCTACAAAGTGGCAGGGCTGGGATTCCAATCCAATGTCTCTCAATAGACAGAAAGAGAGAGAGAGACAGAGAGACAGAGAGACAGAGAAGGAGAGAGAAAGGGAGAGAGCAGATCACACTGTTTTGGAAACCAGATTTTGAAACAAATAGTATGTAACACTTGCTATGTGTCAATCAGTTATGAGTGTCTTAAATATATTGACTTATTTTATCCATAGAGCCAGCATGTACTACTTACTTCCTCCAGACAACTTAATGACCGCAAGTGACTTTAGAACTTTACCAAGGGGTAGACTGTCACGGCAACCGGGGATTGCCCTGCGTTACATCGGAGCTTCTGCGAGTTAAGTTCAGGGAGTTCGGCCTCACCTGAAAATCAAGATTGCTTAAATGCAGCTTTTCAAATCTGCTTTCCCAGCCTCGAATTTCATGGTCATGCCTGAATGAGTTTATCTTTGGACCCATCTCAGGGAAGGTTCAGGCATGACCGATAAATGCCCACGTGCAGGTGAGCAACAGCCCCAGAGCTTTAGATGTATAATTGCATCCACACACCTGCAAAATGTGAACAATTTCCCTCCGAGCCGTGAGGTGGTTTCACGTGAGCAGATTCTCAGGCGATCAGCGGAGCTGTGTAAAAAACACGATTGTCAACCTGGGGAGAAGTGAGCTTGCGCGCAAAGGGTGGGAGGCCCGAGAGGCGGCGCTGCGCAGACCTCTGCACTCCAGACCCGTCAGCTGCGTCGACAGAGGCTCGGTGAAAGTAAAGGCGCCAGAGCACAACTCTAATTTCCTCTCATCCTTTTTTTTCCTCTTGGGCAAAAGGAATCGTAAAGTTTACATTCATTTTAGTATATGCATTTTAAATATACCCTATAAAACCATAGGCGTAATGAATTCAAGATGCCCACATCATAGTAATTCCATATAAAAGCTGTGTTTTATGATTTGGATCCAGCCTTTTTAGGATTTTTCAATAGGAACAGACTTCAGACTCCAGGGAAATGAAAAGAAAGCTAGTGATACGAAGTTTCAGATGACTGCTAACTTTCCAACGCTATTGTCCTGTAGCCGGAGGGTGCCAGGAGGTAAGGAACAAAGTGAGTGCATTTCCCTGTGCAGGGAGGGATCGCTCCAAGGAAAGAAACGCACAAGGAGGGACGCTAGGCCCGGCTCTAGGTGTGCCCTGTGATTGTGATTGGTCACAGGAGCACGTGGCCCTGTGTACATTTCTGCATTTCTGGCACAGCCCCGCCTTGCAAGTGCCAGAGGACCCCGTTGGTTTTTCAGCGGGGTGGGGGTGGCCGAGCGGCTGTGCTCAGATTGAAGAAGGAGGGGCCTCCGGAAAGACTCCAGCATGCAAAGGTGCTTTCAAAACTCGGGGAGCTCAGGTTCCTGGGTCAGTTATCACAACTCTTTTTTTTTTTTTTTTTCAAGACAGAGTCTCACTCTCTTGCCTGGGGCGAGTGCCGTGGCGTCAGCCTAGCTCACAGCAACCTCAAACTCCTGGGCTTGAGCAATCCTACTGTCTCAGCCTCCCGAGTTATCACAACTCTTGGTCTTGATCACCCACCCCAACTCCAGTAGGGGGAGAGGGGAGAAACTTCCAGGGCCAGGCAGGGGACAGTTGACTGAGTCCCAGCCAGACCTCACGCCATCGGAGTCCTATTCGCTCACTCCAGAGCGGGCTTCACTTACTCCTTTGAGGCAGCGGGGCAGTCTGTCCAACACAGGGTAGGTTTTAGGAAGTGGGGGCGAGGAGGGGTCACATTTTTGGCCTCACCTGCTCTGCTGCTTTCTCACAAATGCAGACTAATTGTGCACAAATGTGGTCAGGACACATGCTTTTTGCTGTGAGTACTCACATGAAATGTAAGGATCTCTTGTTTCCTGTAATTTTAGACGAGGTTTCAAAACACAGAATCCACGCTGGAACCTCCAGGCCTGCAGCGGGAGGTGGGCTGTCTCCGAAGCAGATGGAAGAAGGATTGGGTTCCCAAGTTCATATGGTAAGACAAAAGGTCAAGATGTCAACCCAGGACCACCCAGGGAAAATTAAATACAGATCGACTTTTGATGGCTTATGTTAACAGAGGGGAGATGGGGTTTTGATCTTGGGGAAAAACAAACATCACAAAACTTTACCATAATCACTGTTTCTCACACCCTACTCTAGGGTAACAGGAACTGCTAAGTAGCCACAAACACAAAAGTGAGGTGGGAGCTTCTGTTTCTTCTGTCATTCAGCCTGTCCTCTGTGGGCTGGAGTGCAGCAGACAGGACCAAAAGAAGGAGCCTCAGGGTTTCCCAGACTAAGCAAAGAGGAAAAAATGGGTGGGTTCTCCGGCAGTCACCTCCCCGCCCCAACCCCAGATCTGGAATCAGAGGCCAACCTTGGATTGGGGGGCTGCCCAGACACCTCTCCCGCCTGTCCCCCCACAGTGGTGTCACCTCTGGGTTCCTACCCACCCTGGGATTACAGGTAGAATGAACATTTCTAACTCTCAACCCAAATCTTTTTTCAGCTGTTATTTTTTTTAATGTATTATGAAAAGTTTCAAGTGTACGTGAAAGTTCAGAGCATGCTGAACTTCCAGGTTCGATAGTTACCAAGATCTGCCACATTTCTTCGTCTAGCCCGATTTTCCTCTTTCTTTACAGCAAATTCTGGACCTCATGTCAGTTTAGCCCCTCCTACTTCAGGAAGCATCTCTAAAAATATAGACATTTTCTTTACATAATTACAATGTCATTGTCACGCCTACAAAATTAACAGTAATTCCTCGATGGTATCTAAATCACAGTCCATACGAGATTTCCCCTAGTTCATAGAATAGTCTTTTTTAGTTGATTTGAGTCAATAGCCAAAAAAGTTCCATACATTTCATTTGATTGTTATACCTCTTAAGACTCTATTGATGAATTCCCTAGTCAATTTTTTTTAATGCCATTGACCTGGTACGGAAATCAGGATGGTCGTCTTTCAGTCCTAATCTTTTAATCTACCTCTGTGATCTCCATGCTCATCTCTCACCCTCTGATAGGAGGTTGACTTGAATAAGAAGACATTATTATTTTGCACTGTGTACGGACACCCTACTCCAGACAGAAACGTGGCACAATCTGGCCCCAACTTGCACATGTACAGATCTTCTATTCTAACCAAACAGGATTCCTTAACATTTCTCAGCCACCCTTAACATTTTCCCACCTCTTTGCTTCTGCTTTTCCCATTTACCTTGCTTAAGAGCTACTTAACATTTTCTTACGTGAATGTTCCATAGTTTATTATGGCATGGCCCTCAAATCTCACACTTCAAGTCCCTCCACTGTGACCAGAATCGGAATTTCATTCCACCATCCCATAACCCACAGTCTTCAACCAAATCCAGACCTCCAGCTCCTCGGCCCCACACTTTCCCCCAACAGCAAGCTCCTCCTGGCCTTACTACCTTCTTTCTTAGTCTAAAACTTTACTACTCTCTGGCCCTCAAGTCCCTGACCACCCATTTCACTCCCTGTACAAATCCAGGATCGATTTGCCCTGTCTTCTCTGCTCTTATCTCCAGCTGCGTAGAGAAAAGAGCTAAGAGCACAGATTGCTGTCGCTGGAAGTGCCTGTTTCCCCATCTCAGCTGGGCCTCATGCCACCTACAGATCCTTTGACTTGTTCCTGGTTGGCTCCTAGCACTGGTCAGTATTTTGTAGGAAGTCCCTCTTTTGGGATTTGTCTGATGTTTTTCTCACAGTTAGACTGCGGTTATGGGTTATTGGGAGGAAGACCACAGAGGTAAAGTGCCATTTTTATCACGTCTCATCAAGGGTATGCTGTCAACGTAACTATTGCTGTTGATGACGCTGATCAGCTGGCTGAGATGGTATGTGTCAGGTTCCTCCATTCTGAAATCACCCTCCCCCTTGCCATATTCTTTGGAAAGAAATAGCTAAATGCAGAGAGTTGTGCTCCACCTCCTTGAGGGTGAAGTATCTACATAAATTATTTGCAATTCTTCTGCATGGGAGATTTGTCTCTTCTCCTCAATTATTTACTTGATCATTTATTTATAGCAGTATGGACTTATGAATATTTATTTTATACTATTTTATTCATTTGGTTGCTAAAATTGTTCCAGTTTTGGCCACTGGGAACTCTAAGTTGGCTCTACTACTATCCCTTTTATACATCCCCATCGATGTAGGGTTTTTGTTGTTGTTTTGGGGTTTCATTTATTTGTTTGTTTTGAGCACTTCCTTATTTTCCAGCACTACAAAATTCTCCAGGTTCATCTTGTATGTTTCCTGCCCCACTTCTCGAATCAGCCATTCCTCTAAGAATCCTCGGTGCCTTTTCTTGGAGAACAGTGATAGAAGCCAAGATCTAGGCCCCAGGTGTGCACATTGCTATTGGGGTGTAATTGCTTCTAAGCCTTTCAGCTGACAGGGCAAGGAAATATACATGCATATGCTATGCTTTCCCAGGTGTATACCTATATTTAAAAATATTTCTCTATGTAGCCATTTGTGTCTGTGCCAAGCTAAATGAGCTTGTGCTGATCTCTAACTCTAATCCAGTACTACGTGAATCATCCTCGTGTTCTCTTCTTGCTTACCTGTGACCTCCCACTCCAACAGTGAGAAAACTGGCTTCCAACATCCACCATCCATTTACCCTTGAAATTATTTTTAACTTACATCCCCCTCCCAATAACACAAATCACTACAAACCCTTTATAAGCTATTTAAAACAGAAAACATATTTATTAAATGATATTAATAAATATATTACCAAAATTTTTGTGAGAGTCCAGGAATCAGGTTTGGAGGTTCTGCAGCCAGCACTGCTCCAGTATAAAAGTTCCTGCTGCTGTACCAGGCCAGGGCACTGTGTGGCATGTGGCACCAGAATCTCTGCTGCTGCTGTCCCAAAGCCAGGGCCAACAACACCGCCCTCCCCACAGAACCTGTTTCTTTTTTCACATTACTCTTTCTAAACAAGTGTTGGCTGGTAGAGCCTGTGTCAATGCCTGAGCCCTAACCTCAAAGGAAAGTGAGTTTCTGGGGTGTCAAGATTCATAAGGCATAAAATTCCCCAAAGATTGGAAGGTTGTTCAAAAGATACTGGGTGGCCACTTAAAAATTTACAAAGTAGGATTTTGTGTCAACAAAAATCATTCCTAAGAAGCTACACCCTCATCACCAAACCCAGGGCTCTCTTCACACTTTATCTTATTGGCCTCACTGTGCTATGAAATGATCTATGAGTTGCTCCAGGAGAGGTTTTGATCTCATTTTAGTTTTGTGTATCTTGTATTACGAGTTAGGTAAAGCATCACTTCATGTATAAGAACCAGGTGCACTTCCTCTTCTGTCGCTTGTCCCTTCGTATCCTTTGCCACCTTCTCACTGGAAAGTTAGTCTTTTATATTGATTTATAGGAACTCTTTATAAATTAAGGAAATTGTACACTTATATATCTGTTTCCCTACTAGAATCAAGGACTGTTCCAGCCATGTCTGTGGGCTCACGCAAAGCAGAGTGCCTGGCAGATGACAGATATTCAAGAAATACAAGAAATACATTCAAGAAATACCAAGGAGTGTTCATATGGGTTTATCCTTTGGACATTGAAGGACAAAAATGTTAGACTGCAAGGGAGCAGAAGACTGAGCTAGATGTCCTTGAGAATAGTTGAGGGTGGCTATTGGTTCTTGGAGACAGGTGTAATTTTAAAAAGCATCTTTCACTATTGCTTTCTTTTTTCCTTACACACACTGGAGAAAGTAAAGCTAAAAAAAGTCTTTCTTGGTTGAGTAGTAAGTGTAAAAAAAGAAGAAAGAAAATACATTAGACAGATTCAAATGTAATTTAACTTAAAGACTTCATCAGACCATATGTGCAGACACTTGAGATGATGACGGAGTTAAGCTTCCTAGGGTCCTAGAGTCAAAGAAACTCTGCTGACGCCCACTGCTAAGCAGGTGCACTCCTTCCACAGGGGGCAACATCTGCCGATCGGTCATGGTCCCACTCGGTGAAGACCCCAAGAAACTTCCTTGGGAAGAAACAATTTTCTCAGGACTGGCAGCCAGTTTAGGGGAGGTGGAGAAGTTATATCCATACAAGGCACAGGGGCTGTGTAACCTGAAAGTGTTATAGGAACCCTGATGGGTCTGGTTAGTAGCAAAGGCGTTGCTGGAGGGTGAAGGCATGATATACGGGAGCTGGGGGGACATCCCCGAAATCTGCATGGACAAGCTGGTCTGCGGGCAGCTGAAGGTGTCCCCATCAGTGCCACCCATAGACATGTTCACAGATGTGCTGCTGCTCACGCCCACATAGGAGGGAGTCTTGGGCGGGGCGAAGGTCTCGCCGGTCTGGTTGGTGAGCCTGTTGTAGGTCTCGGCCAAGGACGTGCTGTACCGGTTGAGGGTGAGGCCCGAGCGGGCACAGGCGGAATAGTCAGCCGGAGCCAGACTACACAGTTGGCTGGTGTTGGGCCCCAGATGGAAGGCTGGAGAGGAGCAAGAGGAGCCAGACAAAAGGTGAGGGTGGGTGGTGGGACCACCATTCCCAGAACTTTGGAGTAAGGTGGAGGAATTCGCATTGCCTTGCTTGGGAATTCCAGGGATATCTTCAAAGGTGAGAGTCCGTAGTGAAGGTCGCCAGAATGCGTATGACTCCACCAGGGCTTCCAAACCCATTCTGTTACACCCAGAGGCTTGGAAGCCTTTGGCAAATGGATTCCTATCTATCTTCAAGCAAGTAATCTGCTGATTCTGATAGGCAGTGACAGTTGTGAAGACAGTTTCTGGAAAGGAGAATGCCTTCACTCCCTCCCCAGAGGGAACAGGCTTGATGGGAGAAGGATGACATGTACTCGCGGCTGGTATTTGTGCATAGAATGCAGAATAATACGGCCTTGGTCATCCAATTCATTGTTGGTGAGCTTCAGCTTGTTGAAGCTGATCACTTGTCTCATCCAAGTCTCCCCCGAGGCAGGCGAGTCCGGATGAATGTACACCCGGGGTGGCACAGGGGAGTGCCAAAACCAAGCAAGCCACCCAGCATAGAAACTGTTCTAGGACAAATTATAATCTGTTGTTCTCCCCTCCTCCTTTTTAGTGAATCTTAATCTTCTGAGGTTACAATCCCTTGGAAATGTGGTCATTGTAGATCTTTCCAGAAATATTTGCATAAGGTGAATATTTTTCACATACAATTTCATGGAGTTCACAGAAACCATGCAGCCCAGCCATAGGTCATTGGGATGAGGGTTCCTAGGCTGGGTCCAGGGCGAGGGTTCACGGGAAGGCTGCTACTCACCTCCCGCGTGGCCTTAGGTGAGTTACTTGTCCTCCCTGTGCCTGAGCCCCTTCAGCTGCAAAACGAAAAGTTGACCATGTTACCTGCCTCACAGGACTGCTGTGAGGACCCAGTGAGACGTTATGCATAGGTGCTTAGCCCAGTGCCTGCACCTGGTCACGTTCAATAGCTTCACAACTACTTGTTAATTGTGCTAGGTCTACAGGAAGAGACGCAACTGTAATTCACTGGCACGTCTTCAAAGAATCCCAGCCCAAGAAAATCATCGTTGTCCAAGTGGGAGTCCTAAATCATGCTGCCTCACTCACCAACAACTGCAAAATGCCTTGTCATGTTCAACCTGATGAGGATCGATCTTCTCCACCCTATTTGGCAGAACCCAGGCAGTTGTAATACATCTTTTCCAGGGCCTTGTTCAGAGGCCCATATTCGTCTTCACTGTCTTTCTCTCCCAATGTCATCAAATACTGTAATAAGATTGTATAGAAGTTTCCTTGAAAAAGAAACATTTTCAACCAATCCCGAGGTGGTTTACCTCAGCAGCCTCCTAACACAAGTTGATGAGATGCGACCAGGCAAGAAGATTTCAGATTCTCAGACACCAGTCAGCAGGCAGAGCATCTGAGGATGAGGGCTTTGAGCCAAAATTCTGCAGAGGAGCCTTCCTTGTGGGTTTTACTAGAGGGAGCATGAGAGATAAAGAGGGTCAGCGAAGCTGTTGGTCCTGCCTGCTCTACCGCACCAAGGAAAAGTGCCCAGAAACTTCAAGGCCATTGCATAAACATTCACAGAGATTCCATCTACTGAAGTTCTGCTCCCTCAAGACCCTGAGACCCTCTGCTTGCTTCGGCTGCGGGATCAGAGACCAGGCTCAACGCAGTGCCAAGTTCCTGAAAGCCTAGAACAATGAGCTATGCATTTTCTAAAACAGAGAATTATTCATTCATTCACAGATTTTTAGTAAGCACGCACCAAGTTTCAGAATGTTCCGATCTCTAAAGATAGAGCAGTAAATGACACGTGACACCCCCAGTCTCATGGTCTCATTCCAATTGGAGAAGACAGAAAATAAAAAAACACATAAGATAAAAGCAGATAATGATGGATTCTAAGGAAATGAAAGCGATGATACAATAGGAAAACGTGAGGCAAGCATTGCTCTAGACTGGAAGGTAAAGCAAGTCTCTAAGGTGTCATTTGAGCAGTGACTTAAAGACAAGAAAGAATCAGCTGGGCGAAGATGTGGGAAAGAGCCTTCCAGGCAGGGGAGGTAGCTGGCACAAGGCCAGGACTGAGAAAAACGTGTCCTGGAAACAGAGCAGACGTAGCTCACTGAGAGAAGTGGGGAGTGTGCCAAATGACATCACAGAGTCCAGCAAGGGCCACGTCACATAGTGCCTGATAGACTGTTGTTTTTTCTAACTGTAACAGGAAGCCACTGGAGGGTGTTAGGCAGAATTCAATCGGTAGAATTTGGATTTGGGCACCTGGATGGATGGTGGTGATATTTATTATGGTGAGGAAGATGAAGGAAGCGTGTGTTTATGGAAAGCTTAGCAATGGATAAAAAGTTCTACTTGAACTTGAGATGCCCCCTTACCCAGCCTTGGAGAAGTCCAGCAGGCTGATGGACTTACAGGTCTGGCATTCGAGAGAAAGATCAGAACTACAGACAAAATTCGGAAGTCATCAGCATATGAGTGGCATTTACAGCCTTGAGATGGTGAGATCACTGAGGGTGAAAGTACTGGGGAGAAGGGGCTTCGACCTTCAGGACACAGGAGGAGGAACCAGCAGTGGAGGCAACAAGGAAGAGCCCCCGAAGCAGGAGTGAAGCCAGGAGAAGGCGCAGCCCACGGAGCCAGGGAAAGGTCGTGCTCCAACAAGTGGCCGGCCACTAAATGCCACAGTGAGGCCAAGCAGACGAGGATTGACTACTGGTTTGGGCAAATGTGGGTCAGTGGTAACCTTGACAATGGTAATTGCAGTTCTGTGGTGGGGATGGAAGCCAGAGGGCACTGAGTTGAGGACAGAGTACGTGGAAACACTACAGACAGTTCTGGAGAACTCTGGTTGTGACGAGCAAGAGCAAAGAACTGGGGCAGTTGCTGGAGGGGAGTATGGGCTCAGGGATTTCGTTTTTTGTTTGCTTGGATGGTTGGTTGTTCTCAGGGATACTCGTGGATCTATTGATCAGAATGACCCAGTGGAAAGGGAGGAATTGATGGTACCAGGGACAGGAAGGAAATTGCTGGAATGAATCCTGCAACCCCTTCTCAGCTTCTTTTGGGGATGTTTACGAATGGCTTCGTCTGAAGTAAGAATAAGTAGTGTGCGGAGTGTCCCCAAGCACTAAAGGTACACTGAGGGCTAAATGTGGGGGAAGGGAGAACAGGCAAGATAAAAGGAAGAGAACTTAGCATTTATTAAGCAGTAAACCAGGGCCAGGCAGACATATGACTTTAACAGTACTTTTTTTTTTTTTTAGACAGGGTCTCACTCTGTCTCCCAGAGACAGTGGCGTCATCACGGCTCACTGCAACCTCCAACTCCCAGGCTCAAACAATCCTCCTGCTTCAGCCTCCTGAGTAGCTGGGACTACAGGTGCGCACCACCACATGCGGCTAATTTTTTTATTTTTTGTAGAGATGGGGGTCTCACTGTGGCTCAGGCTGGTCTCGAACTCCTGACCTCAAGCTATCCTCCCACCTTGGCCTCCCAGAGTGCTAGGATTATAGGCGTGAGCCACCACACCCAGCCAGATATACATATACGTTAATATATACATACATTATTTTGTAACCTCAAACTCCTGGGCTCAAGCGATCCTCCTGCCTCAGCCTCATGCCCAGCCAATTTTTTTTGTATTTTTAGTGGAGACAGAGTCTCACTCTTGCTCAGGCTGGTCTCAAACTCCCACAGTGCTAGGATTACAGGTTTCAGCCACCATGCCCAGACTGAATATGCTAAAATTTAACACTTTACGTGAAGGAAGAGAAGTCATCATGATATCATGTTAATAGATTGGGCTAGGAAACTTTTTTGTAGAAAACAAGTTAAACAATGGAATTACAACAATTTTTAATAGCTAAGATTTCCTGTAAACTATGATAGTCATAGGATAGTTTCTTCTTTTTTTTCCAGACAGGGTCTCGCTCTGTTGTCCAGGCTGGAGTATAGTGGCACAATCATAGCTCAGTACAACCTGGAACTCCTGGGCTCAATGGATCCTTCTGATTTAGCCTCCCAAGTAGCTAGGACCATAGGTACATGCCACCACATCTGGCTATTTCTTTTTTTATTTTGTAAAGATTGGGTCTTGCTATGTTGCCCAGGCTGGTCTCAAACTCCTGGCTTCAAGCAGTCCTCTTGCTTCGGCCTCCCAAGTGCTGGGATATGTAGGTGTGAGCCACCTCACCCAGCCAATTTCTTCTTTAAGATAGAGAATTACCTTGTGATCCAAAAATAGCTGGTTTCAGCATTGTTCCAGCAAAGTTTCCCTTAAAATAGAATTTTGCTTTCTTTTTAAAATGTTATGATCTGCATGATTCTACAGAACTTAGTTCTTGTCACAAAGATCACTTCTGGAATAAAAGGCAAATTTACTGGCCCACAAAGAAGAATTTTTTAGCAAATATTTCTGGCTCCTTTCTGAATTGCGACAAACCAGTGAGGACCCCAGAATAAATCCTTTGGTGGGTATGGGTGGGTAGCAGAAAGGCTGGAGCTGGGACTTAAATTTCAGAATAATAGGCCATCCCAGGGTCACAGACTTGCACTGTCACGCATAGACAAAGGTGGTACACTCGCCAGTGATGGGCGCGTTGACGTTGGATGGTGGGGTGCATTTTTCTTCTTTTTTGTCTTTCCTTTCAACTTGGTCTTATGAACTTTAAACTGATCTCAAATTTAAACTACTTCCCTAACACGGTATTCATATATTCTGTCTCTTAATCATTAACACACGAAATACTTTTCCTGGAGTTTTTTTGGTTTCTGTTTGCTGGTTGGTTTTTGGTGAATCTTACTTGACTTTGCCTAGAATTTTCCCCATTTCAGACTTTTGTTGTTGTTTTAAGATTTCCCAATTCTCTTTCTGGAGGACTTTATTGCCATTATATTTTTCAATTTTCTTTTTCTCCCACGCTTTTTAGATAAATATTTTCATTTTAGCTTTCAGATTATATTTTCTTGATAACTCTATAAAACTACTTCTTCAAAATATAAATAAAGAATAAATCAGTGTTTGAATGATTATAGACTTCCCATTGCCATTTTCAATTTTCTGTCCTCCAGAGAATCAGTGGTAAAGATTATAACTGTGAAATTCCTTATGTTAAGCACTTGTTTGGATCCCTTTATGTGGAAAGATCCTTTATCTATACCATTTAGATTTCCCCATGTAGTATACATCAAAATTATGAAAGCTTTTAAAAATAATGTTTAATTGCTAATTCTACAAATATGTTCTTTCCTATTGAAGTCAGGAATAAAGTGAGAATAGTCCCTATTACATTATTATCAAAACTCTTCTGGAATCCTGGCCAATGAAATGAGCCCCAGGAAATAAAGAGACATAGTTATTAGAAAGAAAGAAACACAAAAACAGCAATTTAAAGATGATGTGTTTCTAGCCTGGGCAACACAGCGAGACCCCATCTCTACAAAAAAAAAATTTTTGGTGTGCCTATAGTCCTAGCTACTCAGGAGGGTGAGGCAGGAGGATCACCTGAGCCCAGAAGTTAGAGGCTGCAGTGAACTATGATCACACCATTGCACTTCAGCCTGGGAGACCCCTAAAAAAAAAAAAAAAAAACATATTCGACTACCTAGAAAATCCAAGAGAAGCATTTAATTTTAAAAGGACATGTTTAAAGTGGAAACTTCAAAAACACAGAAAATCAAAGAAAATAAAAATCACCCATAATCTCTCTAATCAGAGGAAACCAATGTTACAAATGAACAATTTTGTTCATATGTTCTATTATGTTTTTGCACATATATGTGTATGTTTATGTCTGTGTACACATATTTATTCCAAACACCTTGTATCTATTTATACTGCCACTTACTGTTGGGTGAAATATAAAGTGACTGGACAGAAGGACTTCTTGAGTTACCCTGAGCAGAAGTTTAGTCCCTGCTGTGAGAAGGGTGGTAAGGAAAGAACGTCTCACCTGGGCCAGAGGACAGGGACACAAAACCTGGCCATAATTCTAAAGCCTAAAAAGTTCCAGAACACAAAAATGTTTTAAAACTCCTTTGGTAGCAAACCTTAACCTCAAATGATGCAAAGCCATTCAGTCTTTATTTACCCCAAGTAATGTTAATATGCACGTTAATGAAAATATATCACTGCATTACATTACAGGGAACTTCCGGAGGACCCACTGGGGATTTTAGTGCTCTGTATTGCCCTTCTAAAATCCAGAATATTCTGAATTCTGAGGATGGCCCCCGGGGCTTTGGGTAAGGGAGCATGTATCTGTTGTCCGGGGAAAACAAAAAGGTAGACATATGCATGCTACAGTCCAGGAGCTCACAACCAAAATTAAGATAGCACAGGAAAAGCGTTAAACCTTTCAAATAAGCCTTTAAACAAATATATAATACATATAATCCTAGTCTGTACTAAAACGAAGGGATCTATACTACTACCTGTGAATGTTTGTTTAAGGTACGAGTGCCCATAACTGTGCAGAATCATGTCTGATGGAGACAGCTCTGGCGTAAAATACAGAAGAGATGTGCTTGACAAGAAGGGGGGAAAAGATTATTTATAATCCCTGTGTATTAGGCCCTTCCAGTTGTGAGCATCCGAAACCTGATTTAATATGAATGAGGGGAAAAAGGAAACTATTGGCTGCTGTTCATGAAAAGCCCAGGCTTGAATGCACCAGCTGATGCTGGGCACTCCCCCTCGCTCAGTTTGCTTTCTTCTGGATTGTTCCTTTCCCAGGCAGGCTCTTTCTGCATGGTAGGGAAGACGCCACTGCCATGCTCAGGCGGCAGCCCCTGCAGGCTGCAGTCCCAGAAGGGAAGAGAGAGCATCTCTCGTCTTGCATCCACCTCAGTCTCTCAAAATGACCTAGTCTGCGCTGGACACAGTGGCTCACATCTGTAATCCCAGCACTTTGAGAGGCTGAGGCAGGAAGATCACTTGAGGCCAGGAGTTCGAGACCAGCCTGGTCAACATAGTAAGATCTTGTCTACAAAAAATAAAAAATTAAAAAATGACCTAGCCTGGCCTTGCTGGCATCTTGGCCCATGGCTGAACTGATGACTGTACCTTGGGAGTGGGAACGTTGACCGGCACAAGTCACATCTTGGTGCAGAGGGGATGCAGGGCTTTGTAACTGACAACAGCACTCTAGTCACAGGGGAAAGGAGAAGGGCAATTCCAAAACCAAAGGGGGCTGGGGCAGATTAATTCAGAAAAAAAAAAGAAGAGGGACCCCTTTGCGGAAGTGGTCACAGAGCGAGAACAAGATGGAGTCTAAAAGAACCCCATCACTTCCTGGTCACGGTGTTGAAGTTCCTGCGTGTGGAATAGGACAAGTATTCACAGGTGGATTCAAGAGAAATGGCATAAGAAAAAGCTTTGGAAGTGCCTTGTGCTAAATCAGGTGAGTCTTGAGATGATTACGAGAGAGAAGAGAAGTGCGTTGGCGGAAGGAATGGGAGAGACTATTATAGGTGGGCGGGGAGTGCAGCACGTATCTGTGCAAATGATTTTGCCCCTGGCTGAGTCTAAATTAGAATATTCTTGTGAGTAGTTCTTTTCTTCTTCTAAATATGAGAAATTTCTGGCTCTCTTCTGGATTGAGACAAGCTTGTGAGAACAGGCTCATGATTGATGGATATAGCTCTGACCTAAAATACAGAAGAGATGTGCTTGACAAGGAAAAAAAAGAACATTTGTAATCCCTATGTATTAGACTCCACTCGTTGCAAGCATCAGAAACCTGACTACTATGAATTTAAAAAATTAATCCGTTGATGCTTAGGGAAACGTTAAGAAACAGCAGACAACAATTTCCCAAGAGTTGATCCTATTATAATTCTGATATCTTAGGACCGAGAGCCTTCCATGTACAAGCTGCAATAACTTTCTAAATAATTTGCTGAAAGTCACCAGGGAACAATTTGTTGATGTTCCAGAAGAGGGAGATACAAAGGCAAAGAGACTGTTCCCGGAATTTTTCTGAATAATTAAGTTACAGATGCTATTTGCAAGTCATTGCAGAGGAAATCTTCCAATAAATGCTACTTACTCAGTCATGTGTGCAAACCTAGAAACTTCTTACATTAACATTGTAATTACGTTTTGAATCACCCTTTGTTTTGCTCAAGACAGTTTTTTTTTTTTTTTTTTGAGACCGAGTCTCCCTCTGTTGCCTGGGCTAGACTGGGCTGACTCTGTTGCCTGGGCTAGAGTCCTGTCCCATCAGCCTACCTCACAGCAACCTCAAACTCCTGGGCTCAAGCAATCCTCCCGAGTAGGTGGGACTACAGACGCACACCACCATGCCCAGCTAATTTTTTTTTTATTTTTAGTTGCCCAGCTAATTCTTTTCTTTTTTAGTAGAGACGGGGGTCTCACTCTTGCTCAGGCTGGTCTCAAACTCCTGACCTCAAGCAATCCTCCCACTTGGCCTCCCAAAGTGCTAGGATTACAGGTGTAAGCCACCATACCTGGCCAAAGATTAAGTCTTAACTACATAAATCACAGAAAGAGTAGACACATTTCTGATGCCCTGCAGGGGTGAGGAACCTGTGGCCCTAAGGCTACATGTGTCCTTCTAGGTCCTTAAGTGTGGCCTTTTGACTAAATCCAAATTTTACAGAACAAATCCTTTTATTAAAAGGGGTGCACCAGAGAAAGAGGAAGATTTTCTTGCCTCCATTGGTACTTAAAAAAAGAACATTTTTTTTTTAGATTCTCTTGCTCTGTCACCTTGGGTAGAGTGCAATGGTGTCATCATAGCTCACCACAACCTCCAACTCCTGGTCTTAAGTGATCCTCCTGCCTCAGCCTCCCAGAGTGCTAGGATTATAGGCATGATCCACTGAGCCCAGCCAAAAAAGAACAATCTTGAAATCAGAAGGCTGTAGGTTCCCCATCCCTGTGCCTGGAGTAAACCACCCTGCTGAGTTAGACATACACAGAGACTGAAAACTAAAGAAAGGAATAAATGAAACCCATAGCGTGTTGGGCAGTTCACACAAACCATCTTCGGAATCCTCACAACACTGCAAGGAAGAGATGATCCCTGCTTTAGTAGATAAAGAAAATAAGGCTCAGAGAGCTTTTACTCACTTTTCCATGACCATCTAGCTCTGAAGAGGTAAAGCCAGGATTCTAGAACTGAACCATCTGATTTCAAAGCCTGTGCAAATGTGCAGTGATTCACGCCTGTAGTCCCAGCTACTGGGGAAAGTGAGGCAAGCGGATCCCTTGAGCCTGGGAGTTCAAGGCCAGCCTGAGCAACCATGTCTGAAAAAAACAGAAACAAAACCAAAAACAAACCCTGAGCAAGACCATGGGCTCAGCTTCATGCTGGGTGTTCTCTTTGGGGGACAATTAAGCTGTGCAATCAACACCTAGCTTTTGGTTTCCTTTTACATCTCCTCCTCTCCTTAACACCTATAGATTTATTGTCACCAAAATACAATGTACAAAGCAGGATCCAAGGAGCTGGGAGTGCAAGGGAGAATTGCATACAACACTTGCTGCCAGGCAGAAGAGAGAACCCAAATATGAAACAATAAATGACCTAAGGGTGGGGTTGGCTGAGCAACCAGTGCCAGAGACTCCTGGTTTACCTTTCTTCTTTTTTTTTTTGAGACAGAGTCTCACTCTCTTGCCTGGGGCGAGTGCCATGGCATCAGCCTAGCTCACAGCAACCTCAAACTCTCGGGCTCGAGCAATCCTACTGTCTCAGCCTCCTGAGTAGCTGGGACTACAGGCATGTGACACCGTGCCCGGCTAATTTTTTCTATATATATTTTTAGCTGTCCAATTAATCTCTTTCTATTTTTTTGGTAGAGACGGGGTCTCGCTCTTGCTCAGGCTGGTCTCGAACTCCTGAGCTCAGGACTATCCGCCTGCCTCGGCCTCCCAGAGTGCTAGGATTACAGGCGTGAGCCACCGCGCCCAGCCTTACCTTTCTTCTTTAGTAAGACAGCCCTCCTGCTGCTGGGACACAGACTACCTTTCCTGGCCTTTCCTGCAGTTTAGTGTGAGTACATTCTGTCCAACGGGATAAAAGCAGAAATGATGGTGCTTTTCCAACAGAGATTCTTAAAGGAAAAGAAGAATCCATTCCTCTTTCCTGCCAGTTGGAGCTGCAGCAGCCTCCTTGAGTCAGGAGGTGAGTTTGGCAGTGGCAGTCGCTCATGGCAGGGGTCCAGATGGAAGAAGCCCAGGGATCTGAGTACCTGGGGCACAGCCTCCGCCCCGGACTGCCAACCCACATTCTTTTATGCGAAAGAGAAGTAAGCTTCTATCTAATCTAAGCCATTGTTATTTTGGGGTTTTGTCATTGTAGGCAAATTTAATCCTAACTACTAAAAGGGCACATTTCTATAAGCACCTCCTCCTCCTCAAATCTTACTATAGGACCTTCATTCAGCAAGTGACTTAACCTTTCCCAGGGTGGCGGGGAGAACCCAATGACATAAACCATTGAGAGATGAGGAGACAGCACACAGGGCTTTTAGTTGGCCTGCTGTGATACAGGATGGCTGCGGGGCGGGGGAAGAAAGCTAGTACACAGGACTAAACTCACCATTTGCTGAAGTGCTCCAGCAGTAGCATGTGCAGAGTAACATACAGAATTGTGTCACACAGACTGTACAATCTTTGAAGATGCAGAGCTGAGAAAGTCTGCGTGCAGGAGTCAATGATTAAAGGTTTGTTGAAGGAGATGAAGTATGACCTGGGCATGAAGGAATGAGTCTGATTTAGTATGGAAGTCATGACCCTTTCAGCGACAAGTTATGGAAACTCAACCTAACCCTGCTTGAAAAAAAGAGTGGGTGGGGAGGAGGTTGGTGGTTGGATCATGTAATTAAAAAGGCAAGAAGTCAGCTCAGAGAAGGCTGGCTTGAGACCAAATGATGTCATTAGGATGTGGTCTCAGCTCTGCTTTCCTGAGCTCATTGCATTTTCTTAATGCAAAGGGTGGCCTCTGGCAGCTGTGGGTTTACATCCTATCAGTTTAGCCATCCAAGAAGCATACCTCCTTCCTTAGAGCTGCAGAGATGTCCACAACCTTCCCAACTCCTTGTGACTCTGGATGGGTGGGGCAGAAGAATGTCGCCTCGGTCCCACCCACGCTACAGGAATTCAGAGTTCAAAAGGGTGGCTGTTCAAAAAAAAAAAGTGAGGTGTTATTGGTAGTAGAAGGGGAATGGTGCTAGGAAGAATGTTAGTCAAGTTTTAGGGCACAAAAGAGAAAAAGCAAAGCTGTAAGGTCTAGAATGTGTAGAATGGGATGGGCTGAATGGAAGAGAAAACTCGTGGAGACAAGAAATGTGCTGGCAGGGCCGCCCTTCTATGCTGCATTAGTTTGCTTGGGCTGTCACAACAGAATAGGTGACTTCAACAACAGAAATTCATTCCTCACAGTTTGGGAGGCTAGAAGTCTAAGATCAAGGTGCCAGCTAGTTGGTTTCATCCGAGGTCTCTCTCCCTGGTTTGCAGATGGCCCTCTCACTGCCTCCCTTCTGTAACTTGCCCCTGGTGTCTCTTCCTTCCCTTAAAAGGACACCAGTCACATTGTTTAGGGCCCACCCAGATGACCTCATTTAACCTTGATTACCCCTTCAAAGGCCCTATCTCTAAATACGGTTACAGTACGCAGCACTGGGAAACAGAATTCAGTCCATATCACTCACCGTGGTCAAAAGGGCAATAATGAAACACATAGATTTTGGATTTCTTTTACATTTGTAGAAAATGCAACAATTACAGCTGAAGGGTGTGAGCAGCCAGTTCTCGGCAAATATTCTTTATGACCCTGTCAAAAGACCAAATTACAACAAATTTAGTTTAAAGGTCTCAAAAGTGGCTTTAATTGTGATTCTAGAATTGGGCAACACTTCATTCTGTAAAATAGAGTAAGTGTTCCAATGAGTTGAGCAGAGGAGGTTGGCTTCATAGACAGAAAAAGGGCTGAAGAAAGCAGTTTGAAACAAAGAACAAAAGTGAATCGGTCATTTCAAAGTTAATCTCCTTGTAAGGTGGGTACATGGAGACAGAGCAACAGAAAAATAACTGATTGGTTAACATCGGGTTACTTCCAGTGAAGGATTAAAACAGAGGGAACGTCATAACTGTGCCAACTGAAGATGGAAACTGGCCTGTTTGGGAAATCAGCTGTTACCTCTCTCCTGATTTCTCCGAAGGTCAGACAACAATTTAGTTTGGAAATCTGGAACTTCAGCATGAGCGACTCCATTTTTATCTTTAGTCTGGTCTGTTGGGGCCTAGTGCAGAGCTTAGTCCAAAACAATGGCCTCCTATAATTTTTATTTAACACTCTAAATCAGTAAAACCTGCCATCTTGAAAGATAACTCTGTCCTTTCTAGAAACTAGGCTTCTAAAACCTCAGCCTTCTGGAATGGCCATGCATAGCCAAAACCAAGCAAATTAAACAAACAAAAAGAATCCAACCAAGGAACCCACAAATCAAGGGTGCATTTACACACACAAACACTCTGCAACTAGCTGGTTACCTGCAGGAAGGTCAGTGACACTCAGCTATCCAGCCTTATTGGGCGAAGCCAAGACATGCAGCGTCCAGATGAGCTGGAAGACCCATTGCCTCATGCAGTGTTCTGTGCAGAGCAGACACACTGGAAGCAACAACTAGACTAAATTTGTGAAAAATGAGCAGAAGGAGAGAGGATCTCTGTGGTGTTGGTGAGCTGACTTTGTTCTGACAATAGGCATAGAGCGGAGAACCCCTAACTTCTGGGGCAGCAGGATGGAGTGGAGGGGTAAAAGCCACCTGCACTTGGATTCGGAAGCCCTTGAGAGCTTAAGTATGACATAAGAGATAAGATACCCCCAGAGAGTGCGTGTGGTGGGGGTGGCCGTGGGAGGAGGAGCAGGCAGTGGATTATGTTCCCGGGTCACCCAATCAATAACAGATTATCCCCCCAACACACACACCGCTGGCCTTATCCTATGTCACCTATTTGCCTGCCCACCCTATTTATTTATTTCTTAGTACTTATCAACGTATAAAATTGTCTTATGTAATTGCTTAATTACTTCCACAGTCTATTCCCCCACAACCTCCAGAATATAAGCTCTAAGACAGGAGGGACCTTCTTGTGGTCCTCGCTGTGTCTCTGTGCGCAGGACAGTACCTGGCACAGATGCTGAGAGACATTGTTGCATGAATAAAGGAGAAAGAGCAAAGGATATCAGAGGCTTCTTTAATAAAATGAAGGTAGCCAAGCCCAAGTCATCAATCACTCTGTGGGGAGTCTGGCAATCCAGAATGCTTCATTCCATGAAAATTACACGTGGTCAATGTATACTTTTGGGTTAGAAAGTTTGTGGTGGCCTCATGAAAATCAGCTTTAATTGTTTCCCTGTTCTTTTTTGCAGTATTACTAGTAAAAATATGATCTCTTAGGTGCTTGGCTAAACTTTTAGTGAATGTATCCATTAATCGCGTATTTTATTTTCTGTGTTGTGATGCTTGACATCTGGGGCCTTGCTGACCCTGGAGGCACTGCCAATTCCTAGAGATACCAAACAACTCAGCCACGAGCCTCCTTTCCAAATGCAAACCCAAAACTTCAGGGCTCACAACTCAACCACCTCTTTTGCAGAGCCCTCCTACTCCAGGCCACTAACCCCCTGTCCTCATCACCCAGGGCCAGGGATCAGACTACTGGGGATGGCACCTATGCCCCAGAGCCCACAGAAATGATTCAAACTAGTCAATCCTGAACTGCTTACTCTGCTTTATCTGTTTCTTCCCACAGAAACCACAATAAAGGCTCTTGCCCACAGTTCCTGCTGCCCCTCTGCCTCTGGGCCAACCCTGGCGTGTCCACGTGTGGCCCCCATAGGTGTGGCATGTCCCGTTCTCTTGGGAACTGTGAGTTAACAAACCATCTTTTCAATGGCAGTTGTGTCCTGATCTGTTGGCCTTACTATACCTCAAATTTTCTATTAATACACTATGTTTTAGAAACAATAGAGCAATTAAGATATGTTCAATTATAAGTACAAAAAAAAAAAACCAATTCAAACTGCCTTAAGCCACGAAGGAGGTGTGTTATGAGTTGAGAATGAGAGCAGCCTCCAGGATTGGCCTGTTTCAGTGCCTGGTGAGGTTCTCCAGGACCCACTGTCTAACTCTCATCTGCACTCTATACGAGCAGGTTCATCTCGCCCTCCCAAGCCCATGTGTGTCCTTATCCAAGCCTAGGGAGAGAGACCAGGGCTCTTCTGGATACTGTCTCAGAAGAATGGACAGCTTCATTCCCAAGAGCCCCAGCAAGCCTCTTCGCAAAATTGGAGCATATGCCCAGCCGTGGCCAAGAAAGGAATTTTGCTGATGCATTTGGGCCTGAGCCAGGTGACTTTCCTGGAATTGGGGGGCGAGGTCCGTCCACTTCCCAGGAAGCAGATGAACTGTGAAGGGGAGGTGTGAATGAATCCTGAGCAGAGTAGTTAGCAAGAAAAGGGAAAATGCATGTTGAGTGATTCCATGATGTCCAATGCAATAATATAATAGCAAAGTAGTATGAAAAATAAAGAAATGGCACAAGACAATAATCTGTGTTGAGGTAGACGGTGGTTTAAGAAGAGAGGGGAAAACCACACCTGCTTGCAGTAGGTACCATATTTGCAAGTAAAATCTTCTGTCTTTGGTGGCTTTTACTACAACATCACTTCTTCTGAGATATGATTCTAATTTTGAGATGGCCATATGAAAAAAAACAGTGATTAAATTTTTATTTTTTATTTCTGTCTTACATTTGCCTGCCTTATCTTTGAAGGCTGTAAACTTGATGGGAAAAGAGGTCATATATTTTTATAGCATATTGGTATTTAAAGTGTCAAGAAAAAAATAAAAATAAAAAAAATTGGGGTACCATTTAGCCTGAGAATTGTAATGCATGTCCATTGCTTCTCTTCATTTCACATGTACACGTAGATATTACTGCCCCAACCCCAAGACACACATATTTAGTCCTGGAAAACATGTGGCATCAAAGAAGAAGCACTAGAGTAAAGAAGACAAATTTAATTAGCGTCTAGCCTGAAAGGAATGAAAACGGCATCTGTAATGTAGAAAGGTTGTTTGCGATCTGCTTGTTGGAAAAATGTCTGCTTGATTTGTATCTTGCTGCTGCCCTCAACAATAGCAGTTTGCTCTCGTCTCTGAAACAGACACATTTCCAATCACCAGGCTCCTGTGGATTTATGCTCTCTTCCCGATTTAAACACAACTCACAGAAGGCAGTTACCTTTCAATATTAGAAGATGGAAGGTTTTTAGACGTTCCTCAAGCATGTATTATATTTATTACCCAATTAGAGGTAATTGTGAGCACAGAAGAAAAATTATCAAGTTCACAAATTATGCTACTGATTTACCCAACTACAATTGTGTTTAATGTATGCATTTTGCCTCGATTTTGCATTTGGTGGAAGTAATATACGTTATGAAAACAGGACTAGCAAGCAATATTTTATTTGTGACTTCTAATAAAAACAGAATGAGAAAATGGATAGGAAAGCACTTTGTAAATCCTAAAGCGTTATACAGATGTGAGTTACTCTCAGTAATTTCATTGTTTATTAAGTTTTACTTAAAGGAAAAAAAGATACGAAAAGAACTGCATGTTAGCTCCTTTTCTTCCTTTACTGGCACTCTAAATGCATTAGAATGATCTATTTTGTTTTCTAGGTATTTTAACATGTTAGGATGGAAAATCTCACCCTGATGAATGTTTTCACCGTCTAAAAAGAGGTATTCTTTCAACCCAATTTTTTTAAGTGGGCAAAAGACTTGAACAGGTACTTTATAATAGAGGGCATGCAAATGGCCAATAAACATGAAAGAGCGCTCATGATTAACCCCTAAGGAAATGCAAATTGAACCCACATTTATTGACCACTACGCACTCAACTGAATGGCTAACATCGACAAAAGCTGCCGGTACTGAGAATTGTCAGGGATGTGAAGCAACTGGGGTCTCCCACACTGCTGATGGCAGTGTAAACTGGTACACTGAAAAAATTACTACTATTGCTACTATGCTGGTTGAATTGATACACGCCCTGTGACCCAGAACTCCCGGGTATACACCTGTGGCAGTCAGAATACAGTCTGCCCTCTGTATCTGTGTGTTCCACATTTGCATTTGCAACCAACCTCAGATCGAAAATACAGTCATGGTATTGCTTAATGATGAGGATATTCATCATTGGGGAATTTTGTCATCATGTGGACATTATAGAATGTGCTTACACAAATCCATATGGTATAGACAACTACACATCTAGCTGTATAGTATGGCCTATTGCTCCTAGGCTACGAACCTGTACAGAACCTGTACAGCACGTTGCTGCACTGACTATTGCAAGCAACTGTAACACATGGTATTTGTGTATCTAAATATAGAAAAGGTACAGTCTGGGCCGGGCATGGTGACTCATCCCTCTAGTCCCAGCACTTTGACAGGCTGCGATGGGAGAATCACTTGAGGCCAGGAGTAGAGACCTGCCTGAGCAATAGGGAGACCCTGTCTCTCCAAAAAAAAAAAAAAAAATAGAAAAATTAGCCATGCATAGTGGCTCACACCTCTAGTCCCAGCTACTTGGGAGGCTGAGGCAGGAGGATCACTTGAGCCTAGGAATTTGAGGTTGCTGTGAGCTATGACAATGCCACTGCACTCTAGCCTGGGCAGAACAGAACAAGACCCTGTGTCAAAAAAAAAAAAAAAAAAAAAAAAAAAAAAAAAAAAAAAAAAAAAAAAAAAAAAAAAAAAAAAAAAAAAAAAAAAAAAAAAAAAAA
>RJWJ010000124.1:0-260630 GCA_004363605.1 Indri indri | reverse complement strand
AAATTCCAAAAAAAATTAAAATAACAATATAACAATAAAAATAATACAAATTTTAAAAAGTACAGTATAACAACTATTTACATACCATTTACATTATATTAGGTATTATAAGTAATCTAGAGATGATTTAAAGTATCAGAGGATATGCGTAGGTTGTACACAAATACTATGCCATTTTATATCAGGGACTTGAGCATCCATGGATTTTGGTATCCTTGGAAGGTCCTGGAACCAATTCCCCACAGACACCAGATACCGAGGGACGACCATAAAGACCATCCCTCTCCGCCTAAGATGTCCATGTCCTAATCCTGGGGACCTGTGAATGTGTTACCTTACACAGCAAAAGGTACATGGCAGGTGTGATTAAGTCAAGGACCGCGAGATGGGGAAATTTACTGAATTAAATGGGGAGGCCCAATCTAATCACCTAAATCCTTAAAAGCCAAGAACCTTTCCTGCTGCTGTCAGAGAGATGCTACGAAGAAGGAATGGTTGGAGACACGTGAAGGGAGAAGGGCTCAAAACCTCCATTGCCGGATTCGAAGGCGGAGAAAGGGAGCCAGGTGCCAAGGACTGCAGAGGCTTCTAGAAGTTGGGAATGATCTTCAGCAAGAGAACAGGGACCTCAGTCCTACAGCAACAGGAAAGAATTCTGCCAACAACCTGAATGAGCAAGGAAACAGATCCTCCTTTAGAGCTTCCAGAAAGAAACAGTCCTGCAGATGTCTTGGTTTTAGCCCGGTGAGACCCAGGCTGGACTTCTGGCCCACAGAACGGTAAGATAATAAATGTGTGCTGTTTTAAGCTGAAAGTTTTGTAGTAATTTGTTACAGTGGCAATAGAAAACTAATACAATACCTGATAGCAATGTGTACCTGTCTCAGTTTCTTTTAGCATTGCTGTAACAGAATACCTGAGGCTGGGTAATTTATAAAGAAAAGAGGTTTATTTAGTTTATGTTTCTGCAGGCTGGGAATCACACAAAAAATGGCACTGGCACCTGCTTGGCTTCTGGCGAGGGCTCATAACATGGCAGGGAAGGTCAAAGGAGAAGTGGGCAAAACCCAAAGGGCAACCAGGCTTTATAACAACCCACTCTCTCGAGAACTAATCCATTCCCAAGAGAACTAGTCCAGCCTCTCCAGCACAAGAATGACACCAAGCCATTCATGAGGGATCCACCCAATGTCCCAAACACCTCCCAACTCTGCCACATCGGAGATCAAATGTCAACATGAGTTTTGTTGGGGACAAACTCAAACCATAGCATTATGTATGTGCACCAGAAAATGTGCACAATGGTGTTCATAGCAGTATTATTTGTAAGAGCCCCAGGCTGGAAATAACCCAGATGGCCATAAGAGGATAGTTAAATAAACTGGCATAGCCGTGCAATGGGAGAAGATAGAAGATGGCAGCCACGTGGGTGAGCCTCACACAGGCAGGGGTGGAGCGTGTTAAGTACTCACTGTCATACTCATCATACTCATCATACTCGTCACACTCAGGCAGTCCATCAGACAAAAGGCAGACCATGCAGTTCCACGTATTAACATATAAAGTTCAAAACCAGGCAGAACCATTTGCCAATGATAGAGGTCAGGATAGTGGCCGCCTTTTTGAGGGAAAGGACTGGGGAGCTGGGAACATTCTAAATCTTGATCTGAGTAGTGTTTACTCAGGGTTTGTTTATTTAGACGATGGGTGAGCTTGTCTGCGTGAATGTTCTGCTTCAATTAAAAAGCTCACGTAATAAGAAGTCTGTTTGAATTATCAAACTTTAAAAAAATTTAAACTAGAGCCGAATTTATAATAGTGATTTTTTTTCTCTTTTACTACCCTCTGAATTTTCATTACAGAATGTTCCCCTTAGGCCAGAAGAATAGAAAAATCCAGTGAAATACCACGAAATATCATGGTACATTTGAATAAATGTAAAGGTATACCCTTTCACCCGCTCTACTTTTAAAATTTATTTATTTGCTTATTTAAAGACCACCGTGTTCTTCTTCTTCCCAGAAGCAACTGTTGCGTTGTTACCATTTTCTTCTGTTTACATTCAGAGATTTTCTATCATATCGTGTGTGTGTGTATATATGCATATAAAATTTTCTCTTTGTTTACATGAAAGATAGCAAACTGCACATGTGAATCTGTACTTGCTTTTCTCACACATAGGCGAAGTCCTAATTTTAACAGCTGAGTGACTATAGCAGTATCCTACATTTGATCAGTTCCTCTATTGACATTTAGGTTGCTGCCAGTCCTCTGCTATTGTAAACAACGCTGCAATAAATATCCTTAAATATCTATTATTTTGCACAATCACAGGTTACCTTCCTGTAAATTTACTTTAATAAATATTGATTTGAAGCTATGGTAAATGTTAACATTTTTTTTCCATTTTTAAGATGGGTCTATCTACTGAGAATATGCTTATTAATGAATTCATTCATCCAATAGATACTTCAGTGTCTAACTTCAGGCTAGACAAAGCTAAACAAAAAAAATTCATGTATCTGTAAAGGGTTTTTTAAAACAGTGTTTTAGTTTCCTAGGGCTGCTGTAACAGAGTAGCACAAACTGGGTGGCTTGAAAGAACAGAAACGTATTGTCTCAAAGTTCTGAAACTGGAGAGGAGAGGAGAGGTGTGCCAAGACAACGCGGTGTCACAGAAGCTGGGTGGGGTGGGGTGGTGGGATTTTCAAGGAGGAGGATGAACACATATAATGTGAAACGTAAGTGGGATGCAAACTGAACAGGGACAACTGGATTTGGTAATTAGGAGGTTTCTGTTGACTTTGGAAGTCAGATTGCAGTGGACGGAGGAATGAAAGGAAAGTTAGTAAGTAGGGTAATATTATCTGAAAGGAAAATAACTCCATCTTCTGACTTAATAACATGTTCGAGGTTGATAAATCATGGTGCTGACTTCTCTCCCTCCTCCTGTTTGGAGATGTCTGGGTCTTCATTCAGTGCTTCCTTTTGGTGGACACTGGCCTTGCGGTTCTGTCTGACATGCGCAGCATTGATGCTGACCTCTGTTCTCCAAATGCCCTTGTCCTTCACTGGTTCGAATGCTGCCCACGGCTCGTATCCAAGCTCAAATGCCATCTCCTCCGGGAAGTCTTCCCCAGTCTTCTCAGCTTCAAGCCATCTTTTCATCCTCTGAATTTCTGCAATATTTATCTGCATATCTCTTAACCTACACTTTATATTAAATTTTACTCCTTTTGTTATAATTATTGGTGCTTTTCTTCTTGTCCTCTCTATGAAACTAAAAGGTCTAGACAGGATCCATGGCTGATTCACCTCGATATTCCCAAGGATATCATATTTCTTCACATTTGCACTAGCTATTAACGTCAAATGCCTACTGGCTGTTCAATAAATATTTATTGAGTAAATTATTAATAATAAAGGCAGATAACTGGACCGAACAGGACAACATAGAGTCCAACAACCTGACACAATGTATGTATCTTTAGGTTAAATGGCTTTTGTGGATAAAAACAGCAATTTGGAAGTCAACAGAAGCAAACAATTAGAGGCCAAACATCGAACTCAGTCTAAAGTATCCAAAATCTAGGAAATGACATAGATGTCAACCAAGGGTGGGATTGCTGTAGTGAACCATGGTAGTGGGGAACCACACTACATGGTGGATGGGCATGGCTTTGGAATGGTACGGACCAAGACTTAGTCTTAGCATATAACTTTCTATGTGATTTTAAGGAAGTAACCTTGCCTCTCTAAGCCAGTCCCCATGTCACTGCACCAAAGACAATAATTCCTATATGGTTGTTATAAGGAATATATATACAAAATATATATAGAGAGAATACATAAAAATAGCAATTTGTCCGGAACGGTTAAGTGTTATCCTTTATTAAATGCTCCTCCTGTTTTAGGTGCTATGTATATAGTATATCATATATACTAGCATCTACTATAGGCCAACAAATTGGATAATCTAGAAGAAATGGATATATTCCTAGAAACATACAACCTATCAAAACTGAATCAAGAAGAAATAGAAAGCTTGAACAGACCAGTCACAAATAAGGAGATTGGATCCATAATCAAACACCTCCCAACAAAGAAAAGCCTGGGACCAAATGGTTTCACAGGTAAATTCTACCAAACATTCAAAAAAGAATTAATACCAATCCTTCTTATTTTATTTATTTATTTATTACAGAGACGGGGCCTCGCTTTTGCTCAGTCTGGTCTCAAACTCCTGAGTTCAAGTGATCCTCCCACCTCGGCCTCCCAGAGTGCTAGGATTACAGGCATGAGCCACCGTGCCTGGCCTTGACCAACCTTTCTTAAACTCTTCCCAAAAACCAGAAGAAGGGCTGGGCATGGTGGCTCATGCCTGTAATCCCAGTACTTCGGGAGGCCAGGAGTTCAGTACCAGCTTGGGCAACACAGTGAGACCCGTTCCTACAAAAAAATTTTTTTAATTATCAAGGTGTGGTTTTGTGTGCTTGTAGTCCCAGCTACTTGGGAGGCTGAGGCGGGAAGATCACTTCAGACCAGGAGTTGGATGTTGCAGTGATCTATGATGATGCCACTGCACTCCAGCCTGGGCAACAGAGTGAGACCCTGTCTCAAAAAACAAAAACAAAAACAAAACAAAGCAAAACAAAACCTAATAAATAAATTCAGTAAAATTGCAGGGTACAAAATCAGCATACAAAAATCAGTGGTATTTCTATACACAAACAACCAGCTATCTGAAAATGAAATTAAGAACACAATCCCATTTAAAATAGCCAGACATGGGAGCTCACACCTATAATCCCAGCTACTGAGATGAGATGATCACTTGAGGCCCGGAGTTGGAGATCAGCCTGGGCAACATAGTAAGACCTCCATCTAGTAAAAAAAAAAAAAAAAAAAAAAAGAGCCAGTCATGGTGGCACCCATCTACAGCCCCAGCTACTCGGGAGGCTGAAGTGGAAGGATGCTTGCTTGAGTTCAGGAGTTGAGGCTGCAGTGAGTTATGATGGCACCATTTTACTCCAGTCTCAGTGACAGAGTGAGACCCCAAAAAAGGAAGGAAGAAAGAAGGTGGGAAGGAAGGAAGAAAGGAAAGAAAACAGGGCCAGGAGCAGTGACTCATGCCTATAATCCTAGCACTCTGGGAGGCCGAGGCGGGAGGATCCCTTGAGCTCAGGAGTTCGAGACCAGCCTGAGCAAGAGCTAGACCCCATCTCTGCTAAAAATAGAAAAAAAAAAAAAATAGCCAGGCAACTAAAAATAGAAAAAAATTAGCCGGGCATTGTGGCACGTGCCTGTGGTTGTAGCTACTGGGGAGGCTGAGGCAGGAGGATTGCTTGAGCCCAGGAGTTTGAGGTTGCTGTGAACTAGGCTGACACCACAGCACTCTAGCCTGGGTGACAGAGAGGAAAAAGAAAGGAAAGAAAACAATCCCACTTAAATATAGCAACAAAAAGAATACAATACTTAAGTATATACTTAACCAAAGGACGAAAGACTTGTACACTGAAATTATAATACATTGATGAAGAAAACTGAAGAAGATATAGATAAATGGAAAGACATCCTTCTGAGTTCATGGATTGGAAGAATTAATACTGGTAAAATGTCCATACTACCCAAAAGGATCTACAGATTCAATGCAATCCCTATCAAAATCCCAATGGCATTCTTTACAGAAATATAAAAAACAATTCTAAAATGCATATGGAACTATGAAAGACCAAGAATAGCCAAAGCAATCTTGAGCAAGCAGAACAAAACTAGAAGCATTACACTTCCTGATTTCAAAATATACTACAAACCTACCTTAAGCAAAACAGATGATACTGGCATAAAAACAGACATATAAACCAGAGTAGAAAGCCAAGAAAAAAATTCACATATTTATAGTCAGCTCATCTTCAACAAGGATGCCAGGAATATACAGTGGAGAAAGAATAGTCTCTAATAAATCCTGTTGTGTAAACTGGATATCCAAATATGCAGAAAGATGAAATTGGATCCTTATCTCATATTATACAGTGAATCAATTCAAAATGGATTAAAGACTTAAATGTAAGGCCTGAAAATATAAAACTACTAGAAGAAAACATACAGAAAAAATTTCTTGACATTAGTGTGGGCAGTGATTCTTTTGGTTATGACACCAAAAGCACAGGCAAAAGCAAAAATAGACAAATGAGATTTCATCAAAGTAAAAAACTTTTGCACAGCAAATGAAATAATCAACAGAGTGAAAAGGCAACCTATGGAGAAAATATTTGCAAATCACATATCTGATAAGGATCTTATAAGGGGTTAATAACCAAAGTATATAAGGCACTCAAACAACTCAATAGAAAAAAAAAAATTAAAAAATGTGCTAAGGACCTGAAAGACTTTTCTCAAAAGAAGACATAAAAATGGTCCATAGGTATATGAAGGTGCTCAACATCACTAATCTTCAAGAAAATGCAAATTAAAACCACGATGAGATATCACCTCACATCTGTTAGAATTGCTATTATCAAAAATACAAGAGATAATATAAATTGGTTCTTTACCTGGTGGAGAGAAGAATAAAAGAAAAAAAAAACCCACAAAAAACAAAAATACAAGAGGTAAGTGTTGGTGAGGATGTGGAGAAAAGGGAACCCTTGCACACTTTTCATGGGACTGTAAATTGGCACAGCCATTATGGAAAACAGTATGGGGGTTTTTCAAAAAATTAACAGTGGAACTACCATATGATACAGCAATCCCACTTCTGGGTATATATCCAATGGAATTGGAAGCAGTATGTTGAAGAGATAGATGTATTGCCGTGTTGATTATAGCACTGTTCACAACAGCCAAGATAGGGAAACAGGCTAAGTGTTGGCAGATGAATGGATAAAGAAAATGAGGTAGGGGTGTGTGCGTGTGTGTGCGTGTGTGCGTGCGTGTGTGTGTGTGTGTGTGTGTGTGTGTGTGTATGGAATATTTTTCAGCCTTAAAAAAGAAGGAAATTCTGCCATTTGCAACAACATGGATAAACCTGGAGGACATTATGCTAAGTGAAATAAGCCAGACACGGAAAGACAAATACTGTGTGATCTCACTTGTATGTAGAATCTAAAATAGTTGAACTGATGGAAGCACAGAGTAGAATGTTGTTTGTCAGGGGTTGGGGGATGGGGGAAATGAAGAAATGTTGGTCAAAGGATACAAAATTTCAGTTACACATGATGAATAAGTTCTGTATATCTAATGTACAACATTGTGACTATAGTTAACAATACTGTACTGTATACTTGAAATTTGCTAAGAGAGTAGATCTTAAGTGTTCTCATCACCCACACACACACCCTAAGGTAACTATGGGAGCTGATGGATATCTTAACTAGCTCCATTGTAATGATTATTTCGCAGTGTGTATATATATATCGAAACATCAAGTTGTACCCATAATTGTATGTAATTTCTATTTATCAATTACACGCCAATAAAGCTGGGAAAAAAAAGTTTTGTTTAATGTTGAATCAGTTAGGACTCTGTTACAGGGGGGAAAAAACTGAACTTGAACTAACTAGTCCAAAAATGGAATTTATTTGCTCCCAGATGAGGAGGCATTGAGCAATAAAGCTATGGAAGAGCGAGAATCCAGCTGGCCTGTTGGAACAGCAGGGCCCGGAGTTTCGACATCTCGGAGAGTCTCTGTCCATGTCTGTATTTGCCGCTGGCCTCATTCCTGTTCACTGTCATCGGCGTGTCTACATGGAGAAAACACGTCCTCCCCAAATCACACTGTCCAGCTTCTGCCTCCGAACGGGACTCCCTGTGGTTTCTCTTCTCAAACAAGGTGCTCTTCAGACGACATGCACTGTGGCGCCCGTATCTGTTGTGTTTCAATGTCTGTCCTGACTGGCGGGTACCTGGTTGTTACAGATACTGACAATCATCCCTGGAATCAGGTTCAAATAGCCCAGAGAAGGGAATCACTGGTGCTGTCTTTCCTTTAAGCATCCATAGGAGTGGGCCAAGTCACGTAAGAACTCCCACAGGAATCGCAGGGCTGAAGTTATTAGAAGCAGCAGTTCCCAGAACAGGAGTTGGTACAGGACAGATCAAAAAACTACATGTGTACAAGTGTAGTTGTGGGGTTTATTTTCCAAAATTTAAAAAATCCTATCACTTTCAAAAGGAAAAGAAAGAATTTTTGGTACTAAAACTGCGTCTTTCTTTCTTTCTCAGTTTTGCTTCTCCTCTTAGAATGCCTTTTAGCATCTCTGTCCGATTTATGGATAAACACGGGCATCATATATTAAAAGTTCTTAAAGAAACGGGGCTATTGATGCCCAGCTTAGGGTCACTGTTAGCTCACCCTGGTTGAGCAAGAAATAGTTCATTTGTTTGACGTTAGAACAGGTTCATGTTTGATATATCCAATTTTCTCCAAAATTTTCAGTTTGGGTTAAATTTCATTGAGAGCAATAGCTACACTTTAATCTCCCCAAGGCACTAAACCCACTTTGCTACACAAACCCATCTAGACAGCTTCATCATTTCCCTTAGCATATGTAGAGACATTTTTAAAAAATCAATTTGCATACAAAATGCAAAGAATCTATTTCAAGGTCTTGTGTAAGTCTTTTAGAAAGATCTTCCAGATTCTTGCTTTTGAATGTCTCCTCACAGCAGGAGATAACTTGACTGCTGAGATATCATTCACAGAAGAGAAGAGAATAATGATTAATTTCTGAGCGTGTTTAATTTCACAGACTCTTAAGCTCATAATTGAGTGGTTGATTTCCAGTTCTTCCAGGTGCAATCACACCATGGAGAAATGATTTTAAAATGTGAAGTTTTAGTAAGAGCCTAATAAATTTTTCAGGCCAGCTCTCAAGACTCTCTGAATTTTCTACGTACTATTAAAGAGCAACACATGTCCAGTGATTAGAATGCATGGTAGTGCACCTGGGCGTAGAAACATCTGGATAACAAAATGGAATATGCCTAATGCATCAAAACAGCAGGCAAACAAAAATGGAAAGGGCAAGCACATGAATAGAACAATCCCAGGGTAGCAGCCACAATCCAGTGTAAACCACTGCCATGGGGACAAAAATCAGAAACTTCCAAAGGGTGTTTAGGGCAGAACACCAAAGGGTGTTCCATGAGAAACGCTTGGGCACTTTGTGGTTTTTTTCTTTCCTTGGCTCGTAGTGTTAGCAGTGAGACTGTATTCTCAGGTTCACAGGCCTATTCAAAAATGCACTGGAAAAGCCGCCTGCCAGTCCACAGGCTGTCTCATGGCGCAGAAAACACTCTATTGTGTATTACTGGTTTTAAATGAAGGCTCACCTAATAAATAATCAAACTAAGAAGCGAAAGTTAGAAATCATGCCGAGTCTAACCTGCTAGAGAAGTGGGACTATAAATGTAATATAGAATTATAGATTGGGATCATTTTATAAGCATTAATTTAAAATTTCATGCATAGACAACTATTAATAACTCTAGAGTTTATGACTATTTCTTCAATGCTTGTTTTTTATATGTCAGTGGCACCTAATTCTCCACACGGAAAGGTGTCTTGATCTTTCATCAGATGAAAAGCACAGCATAGGTTTCCAGACGATGCGCCAGAACATTGCACTCTTCCATACTTACACCCTAGGTGTTTGGGAATTAAAGTCACTAATGTTTTTCTTTCTTGTTTTTAAAATCGCAAGGGCCCTACTGGCGTGGTCATTAGCAATTCTGGCCTTAAAAAAAAAAAAAAGAATTCTAGCACAGCTGCAAGAAAACAGACACAAACAGAACAGCTGGGAAGACCTGGTCTATTTTTGTTTTCCATTTAGTTGGCAAAACAAAATTCACTTTTGGAAAGAATTCCCACCATTTTACTCCACCACATTTATCTTCTCCCTTTTTAAATTTATTTGTATTTATTTTTTCTTTCCTTAAATATGGCTCTTTCTTCATGGGGCATGTCCTGATTTTTTCATTCATTTAACAAATACTCATGGATGCTTAGTAAAAGTGAGGTACTTTGCTAGGCACTGCAGGGCTGTATAAAGATAAATTAAACGTGAGTACTGACATCCAAAAGGTTATTATCCTAATGGAGGATGCAACTAGGTACATAAATAAGTATAATCAGAAGTAAAAGGTGGTTAGTGATCAAACAAATATAAAATGACACGGAAACTCAGGAGGAGAGAGATTTGTCCCAGCTTGAGAGTTCAGTGGAAGTTCATAGAGGAGGTGTATGAATAAAGGGCATTCTAGGCAGAAGAAACAGCACGAGCAAGGGCACGGTAGCATGCCAATCATTTCTAAAAAACATGGAGCAATTGAGTATGACTAGAGCATCAGCCCTCAGGGTGTGGTCCTTAGACCATTAGCATCAGCATCACCTGGGAACCTGTTAGGTGTATAAGTCCTCAAGCCCCACCCCAGATCTACTGAATCAAAAACTCTGTGGTGGTACTCAGTAATTTATGGTGTAACAAGCCCTCCAAGTAAGATTGGAATAAATAAAAGAAAATCAACTTTAAAAAGAAATTTGGAAAAATAGGTAAATGGGACTACATCAATCGCAAAAACCTTTGTGCATCAAAGGACACAATCCACAGAGTAAAAAGGCAACCTACAGAATGGGAGGAAATATTTGCAAGTCATGTATCTGAAAATAGGTTAATATCTAGAATATATAAATGGAGAACGGAATTGGAGAAATTGGAACCCTTGCATGCTGTCAGTGGGATTGTAAAATGGGACAACCTCTACGGAAAACAATATGGCAATCTCTTAAAAGATTAAAAATAGCACTATCATAATCCAGCAACCCCACTTCTGGGTATGCATTTAAAAGAATAGAAAGCAAGATCCCAAAAAGATATTTGCACACCCAGGTTCATAGCAGCATTAATCACAACAGCCAAGAGGTGGAAGCAATCAAAGTGTCTATGAAAGGATGAATGGATAAACAAGATGTGGTCTATATATACAATGGAATATTATTCAGCCTTAAAAAGGAAGGAAATCCTGTCACATGCTACAGTATGGATGAACCTTGAGAACATTATGCTAAGTGATATAAGCTAGTCACAAAAACAAATGCTATATAATTTCACTTACATGAAGTAGCTAAAGTCATCAAACTCATAGAAACAGAAAGAAGAATGGTGGTTACCAGGGGTTGAGGAGAAGGTGAAAAGGGGACTTTTGGTTTACTGGGTATAGAGCAGCCGACTCGCAAGATGAAAACGTTCAGGAGACCTGTTTCATAACAACATGAACATACTTAACACTATTGAACTGTACATTGAAAAATGATCAAGATAGTAAATTTTATGTTATGTGTTTTTTTACCACGATAAAAATAAAGGAAGGTGGGTTAATCAAGGGTTTGGAATGCTAAGTCCTTTTTCTTCATCAGTCAATCATACATCTAACAATCGTTTCTTTTCTTGCGTTTGGACTTGGGCTTTTCTTTGTGGGAGTATTTTTTTGTTTTGTCTTTTTGTTTTTACTATTACTTCAATCTCTTTGGTACAGGTCTATTCGGATTTTCTGTTTCTTCTTGGATCAGTTTAAATAACTTGCGTCTTTCTAGAAATTTGTTTATTTCATATAGGTTATCTATTAATAATTTCCTGGCATACAGTTGTTCAAAATATTTCCTCATAGGTTATTTTTTTTATTTCTGTAGGCTCTAGAGTCACATTGTCCCTCTTATTCCTAATTTTAATAATTTGAGTCTTCTCTCTTTTTTTCTTGGTCAGTCTGGCTAAGGTTTTGTCAATTTTTCTTGATCTTTTAAAAAATCAACTTTTGGTTTTGATGATTTTCTCTATTGTTTTTCTATTCTGTATTTAATTTATTTCCATTATAATCCTTATTATACCCTTCCTTCTGCTTGCTTTGAGTTTAGTTTGCCCTTATTTCTCCAGTGTCTTGAGGTGGAATTTTAGATTACTGATTTGAGATCTTTCTTCTTTGTTAATATAGGCTTTTACAGCTATAAATTTCCCTGTAATCAGTGCTTTAGCTGCATCCCATAAGTTTTGGTATGTTTTCATTTTCATTTATCTCAAAGTATTTTCTAATTTTCTAATTTCTCTAATTACTGAGATTTGGCCATTTTTCTTAAATATATGCTCCCTGAGTTCCTGTAAGCCTTTGATTAATTTCCAGAATCCTGAAAAAGTTGATTCCTACAATTTTTGCCAGTTTTCTCATTACTTTTACAAAGGAGATAATTTTCAGAGGTCCTTTCTCTGCTATTTATGTTAACGTCCTTTTTTCTTACATTTCAAACCTGGGTGGAAGCTTTATATCCTCTGCTTAGTGGTTCCTCAAGGCCCCCGGTCTTTTTCTCTAAACCTTGCTGTCTTAGTCTGCTCAGACTGCCATAACAAAATACTACAGACCTCTGGCTTATGGAACAGACATTTAGTTCTCACAATTCTAGAGGCTGGGAAGTGGCTGTCTTCAAATCAGAAAGAGAGCCCTCACTGGAGAACCAAGTAGGCAGGCATCTTGATCTTGGACTTCCTAATGTATTAATTCAAATCTAAAAGGATTTACCCTGAGGGAAGCAGGTGAAGGTTTTCCCTGGCTTTGTGCTGGGGGCAGTACCAGGAGACTTGCCCCTGTGAGGTTCCTCTCAGTTCCCCTCTCCTCCCTTCTCTTTTCTTCCACCCAGTCCCTAAGGTAAGGCAGGTTGGGCGCCCACCTGAATTGATTTGGTCATGCCCGAGGCTTAGTCTGAACCAATTCAAGACCATGGCTCCTTCCTATAGCGTGTCTGGAGCACTGACTTTAGAGTCAAATATCACCTGGCCTAAACCCAGCTGTGTCTCACTGCACGTATCTCTGGCTAGTCCCTCACCATCGCTGAGCCTCAGTTTACTTTTCTGTAAAATGTGGGTAATAATGTTCACCTCAGGGAGTTCCTAAAAGATTAAATGAAGGAATGAATACATTTGAAATGCTGAGGACACTGCCAGACTTCTAGCCGGTGCTCGATAATAATCACACCCCAACATTCTCCAGTAAGGGTGACTTAGAGCCTTGTCAACATTTTTTCCTTTATTAACTAGGTTTTGTCCCTGAAAATTTTTTCTTATAGCTGATCAAAATTCCAGGTTATATGTAACTCCTTTCTTTTGGTCCTAGCTGGAAAAAAGAAAAAAGAAAAAGAAATGGCTACTAACGCCATCACCAGGACCTTTCCCAGCCCGCCTGAAAGCCATCCCTGGGTTGCCTTATCATGAGTCTAGATTTCTCTGCTCAGCCGGCTCTGCTCTCTGTCCTTTTATTCCTCCTTTGATAATCCTTTCCCAGTCTGTGCTGTCTTTCTTCCATCTCTTCCTGTGGGTATTAACTGATGTATGTTGTGGGTCAGTGTGCTGTAAACGTCAAGGTCTGTGTCCCTGAGACCTGGATTCAGCTGTCAGCCCCCAGCCTGGAGGATAGTTCAAGGCAGAGCTAAAGTTGCACTCAGAGACGAGGAGGCTGCCTGACGGAGGAACAAAAGCTGGATTTGATGGACAACGGGGACAGCTGGAGATGACAGAAATAGTTTCTTTATATTGATTTTCCTGAGGTCAAAAAAACCTGGGAGAGTGGAGTAGAGGGAGGAGTGTTCAGGAAAAACTTTAAACATGAGCCTCGCACACACATAAAACACGAGTCAGAAAAGCTGGGCCTCTTCCATTATTTTTCACAAAAGACTCCCCTGGACTTTGGGGTCTCTTTTGCTAATATAGATGCTTGCCCTGAATTCTATTCATGAGTTCTTCCTTTATCTGTTTACTTGTCATTATCTCCCCTGCCCGATTTATTATGCACTTAATTGTCATATTCCTTTGTGTTACTGGTTCCCTTGCTGTTTTCTGACTGGTCACTCTTGTCCTCATTACAGATCTTTCAAGGCCATTTATTTGATATAATGGCAAGAATGAAGTTTGGAATCTGCTGGCTCAGCCACTGGGAGAGGCACAACCTTCAACACGTGACAATGGGCATATTTCACAATTATCCCACTGAGCTATTAGAAAGAGGAGAAACTGTTATGTATATGCAAAATTGGAGCATAGTAAGAACTCGAAAAATGTAGCTATTATTGCTATTTTTAAAAACTCTTGCATTAACTTATGCTTTTTCATTGAATGTGAGCTTATTTGGCCCTAAGGGATGATCAATGCTTAGTCAGTGGGGCCTGTTCTTGGAGTTGGTGCCATGGACTGAATTATGTGCTCCCAAAATTTGTATTCCTATAATTCCTAACCCCCAATGTGATGGCATTTGGGAGGTAATTAGGTTACCTCAAGGCAGGACTAAAGTTGCACTCGGAGACAAGGAGGCTGCCTGAGGTCATGAGGGTGGGGCCCTCATGATGGGATTAGTGCCCTTGGAAGAAGAGACAGCAGAGAGCTTGCTTGAGCATTCTCTCTCTTTCCTCCCCTCCTCCTGCCTTGTGAGGACACAGAGGAAGGGGCCATCTGCAAGCCAGAGGAGAACCCTCACCCAGAAGTGAATAGGCTGGCACCTTGGTAAGGGCTTCCCAGCCTCCGGAAAGAACCAGGAGAAATAAATGCCTGTCGTTTAGGCCACCTAGCCCATGGTGTTTTGTTATGGCAGCTCCAGCTGACTAATACAGTTGATTTTCAGGAGTAAGGATAAGCTGGACTGTCATTCACATGCTCGATGTCCCTCATGACCAATGGCTGGCATTTGTGAGGATGAGAACTTACACTCCGTGTCTGTGGCAGAAACAGAGGTAGGTCACTTTCAGTGTCCCAGGTTCTACAGCCAAACCTCCAGGTAATCCAGGGTCTTACCCTGAGTTCACATCAGAATCCGGGGAGCTGCTTTTTGGGGGTTTTTTTGTGTGTGTTTTTCTTTTTCTTTTTTTGTAATATCTCACACCCAGAGAATCTAAGATTTTGGTCTGTGGTCTTCCCATGAAGGGAGCAGGGGTGAGACAGAGGCACAAGGGTTGATTGGCAACAGGCTACATGCCAGGACTCTGCACACACACCTTCTGTCAGCTCATTCCCACAGTGATCCTACCGAGCAGATGTTGACAGCCCCGTTTTACAAATGAGGAACCAGGTTTCAGCAGCCTCGCCCGACCTTCCACAGTCACACATGGTGGGGCTGGTATTGGAACAATAGCAACAGCTTATGTTTTTCTGCTGGGCGTAATGCCTTACATCTTTCATCTCATGGAATCCTTTAAACAATCTCGTTGTGTAGATTGGCTTTTATATGCCCACTTCACACACGAGCAAACAGAAAACGAAGACTTAGCGACGTTAAGCAGTTCATCCAAGGTCCCATCGTGGTCAAGTCAGGTCTGTCTGACAGTAAAGACTGTGTTCTTGGCACAATGCGACACCCCCTCATCCCTTCCCCACACGTGCCAACCCCTGAGACTCAGGTGCTCCCCTCTGACACTTGTGATTCCTCTCCACAAGTCTCATGAGACATACCCAACCGGACAAGGCAGATCAGGAAAATCTCGCCAACTCATATTGCCACATTTACAACAACACAACCCAGCCAGTGTTTCTGATGAAGAAAGAATCCCTTCCACAAATTTGAGCACAAACAAGCTTGTTGAATCATAGCTAATTTATCTAAGAGTAAACACTTCTGCTGGTTTCAGAACATGTTGATTTAGAAATGATGCTGATTTAAAGAGAGCATTTATAGTCATTGAAACCACACAGTGAGTGTTGAATGTAAGTTATTATGTACATTTGAAAGAAATAAAGCTGTATCCAGTTTGAATTCAAGAAGCTTTTAAAAAATGCATAACTAAGATAATTGAAAAAAAAAGAGGAGTTAGGATTTTCAAATACAAAGAAAGCCAGTTTCAACCTCCCTTTACCCTCTGCCCGTCCTCTTACTGATCACGGTAATGGTTTGCCAACCCACCACAAGCTTTTGCTTGAATTAATTAGCTACATTTTATCATGTCCAGAACACGCACTAACAGAGACTGCAGAACAGAATGTAAAAATCAAGAGATAGAGGGGGAGAGGACAGCCCCTTATTGTAGGTAGAAGAGTCTTTTCACTTCTACTCCAGACTGGGGCTGGGGGATGCGACCAAGAATAGCTGCACAGCCAGGACTGGTCCGAAGAGCCCGCAGGCGGTAGCAGATGAGGTGGTTGCCTTCTGTTTGAAGTTGCTTTCTGGTGGCTGACACTTAACCGTAATTGAGACAGAGCTCAGGTTTATTTTTTGCTCATTCCCGGCATCCTGCCCTTGTTCTCAATGAGCTTTTTCCCTGCCCTGGTGCCCACTCCACCCTCCATTTCACAAGGAGCCCAGCTAGTCCCGACAATCTGATTAAGTGCTCTCTGGAGACTGCAGCCCTTGCTTTTGCTTGGCGCCTCTCTGTGTCAGCAGCGAATCAGCTGCAGGCCACGGTAGTGTTTCTGCAGGATCAGATGAGGATGCCTTGACTCAGCACCATTGGAAGATGTTCATGAGATAAAGGTACCTCTTGTTCTCACATGTAGCTTTATAGCAAAAAGACGCCTGGTTCCTCACATTGCAAATCAGCTGTGAATGCAAGCCCTTTAAGAACATAAATATGATTTCAAGGTCCTATTTTGGGTCTTTCTTGCTGTTATTAACTTAAAAGCACCAGTACAGCTTACTCACATTTCCAGTTTCACCTAAGCTCCCAAGAAAAGCCTTAGGTTGGAGCATAAGAGAATGAAAGCTCTAAAACAAAATGCTTTTCTATAACTTACCCAAGGAGAGGCCATCTTAACATTCCCTTTTGTGTGTTAACCAGTCCCTGGCAAACAACCCTTATGGTTCCATCGTTATTTTAGGTCCCCTTCTGTCTTGTCTTTCCTTTGAGGTTAGATATGCTCCTCTTGAAGAAATTGTTAACAATTCCTTTCAGTTTTTAAAATCCTCTCTTGATGATCAATTGAACAGAATAGAAAGTCAAATTACCTAATTTGACTTTCAAGTGCCAGATTGCTAAACCAGTTCTTCCAAAAGCGAGGGAGCCAGCTGCCCCAGGTGGCCAGTCCAGGGAGGGAGCTGGGGGCAGTTACTTGGCCCCATTCCCTGCCCCCCAGGTGGTCTTCCAGTGTGGCTGGAAGCTGGCCTCACCTCTGAGAGAGGGGTTAGTCTGCAGACCTGTCGCCTGGTCAAGACTCAATTGGCTACAAAAGAGCTTTCCTGCTCGCTCCCCAGAACCCAAGCACAGGAAGCCTAGATGCTTCCCTGGAGGAAAGGGAGCCAGGAACTGGACCAGTTTAAGAACAAAGGCAGCTGCCCTCTGGGTCTCTCTTTCTCCCTCCTTTCTGAGCAGCAGCAACTGGATGCTTTCATTGCTGCTGAAAGTATTGTGAGACAAGGTAAAATTCCAGGCACAGATGCTATCCCAGGCAAGGACTTGGCGTCCCTGAAACAGGCTGTGTTCCCAGAAGCAAAAGTCCGAGCATACGGGGAGGAAGAGCCTTTCAGGCAGAACATGGCACATGCAGAGGTATAGAGGTGGGAAAGGTGTGGGCAGATTCAAGGGCTGCCACTCTGGGGTCGGAGTTTAGTATGTTGGGGTCACGAGTGAGGGTGGGAAGCCAAGGGCAAGGAAGGCAGGTGCAGATCCTAGAGGTCAGGCCTTGGGATTTTACTTGGAAAGCAGTGGTGGTGGTGGCAGTGGTGGTGGTGGCAGGAAGAAATTTGAGGGAGAAATTGACATGACCTGTTTGCATTGTAGGGAGATGACTGGAGAAATTCAGCAGCCTCACAGGATGAGAGGCAGCCAAGAGCTACAGGTCCCCAGAGTTCTAAAACAGGTCCCAACGTCAGGAGCAAGCAGTCGCAGAAAGTCAGATGACCTGCTGTGTGAGTGAGCCCAGTGAAACCCTAGCGCTCTGCCCTTTTGGAGCAGACGTGGCTCCCACGAGAAAGACTCAATCTACGACAAATCCAACAGTGAGTGTGCTGAGGGCAGGATGTCAGCAAGCTCTCCCTCAGTAGCTTCCATTAAATGTGTGTGTGATGAATGGAGGGGACGCACCAGTGGCTTTCTAGGATTTCCAGACTAAGGCACTACTCTGAAAGTGTTAGTCTACTGAGCTCACCTGTACACCCATTTGTACAAGAGGGGAAGTGCCTGTATAGCTTTCTAGCAGCCACTGCCTGGATCACTGCATTTACCAGTTGAAAATGATCTTTAACATCTTTATGCTAATCAGTGAATGCCCTAGTGCAGATGAAGTGAGATATCTGAAGTATCTTCTGAGGATGGACTTTTAATTAGGTTCTGGTCTTTTTTTTCCACTCTTTTTTATTGTGGTAAAATATACAAATACAATTTACCATTTTAACCTTTTTTTTTTTGAGACAGTCTCCTCTGTCACCCTGGGTAGAGTACAGTGGCATCATTGTAGCTCACTGCAACCTCAAACTCCTAGACTCAAGCGATCCTCCTGCCTCAGTCTCTTGAGTAGCCAGGACTACACAGGTGCACCAGGATGCCTGGCTAATTTTAATACTTTTTGTAGAGACGGGTCTTGCTCTTGCTCAGGCTGGTCTCCAACTCCTGAGTGTAAGCAATCCTCCTGCCTCAGCCTCCCAGAGTGCTAGGATTACAGGTGTGAGCCACCTCGCCCAGCCTTGAGTTAATTTTCGCATATGGTATAAGGTAGGGACCCAACTTCATTCATTTATATGTGGATATCCAGTTTTCCCAACACCATTTGTTGATAAGACTGTCCTTTCCCCATTAAATGGTCTTGCCACTCTTGTCAAAAGTCATTTGAGGCCAGGCGCAGTGGCTCACGCCTGTAATCCTAGCACTCTGGGAGGCCGAGGCGGGACGATTGTTTGAGCTCAGGAGTTCCAGACCAGCCTGAGCAAGAGCAAGACACTGTCTCTACTAAAAAAAATAGAAAGAAATTATCTGGACAACTAAAAATATACAGAAAAAATTAGCCGGGCATGGTGGCACATGCTTGTAGTCCCAGCTACTCGGGAGGCTGAGGCAGTAGGATCACTTGAGCCCAGGAGTTTGAGGTTGCTGTGAGCTAGGCTAACGCCACGGCACTCACTCTAGCCAGGGCAACAGAGCAAGACCCTGTCTCAAAAAAAAAAAAAAAAAAAGTCATTTGACCATACTGATGAGGGTTATTTCTGGGTTCTCTATTCTATTGCATTGGTCTGTATGCCTGTCTTTATGCAGTATGGCACTGTTTTGATTAATATAGCCTTATAACAAGTTTTAAAATCAAGACATGTGACTTCCAACTTTGTTCTTTTTTAAGATTTTTTTGGCTATTCAGAGTCCCTTGAGATTCCAGATGAATTTTAGGATGGATTTTTCAACTTCCGTAAAAATTATCACTGGATTTTGATAGGGATTGTATTGAATCTGTAGATTGATTTGGGTAGTATTGACATTTTAGCAATATTATGTCTTCCAATTTTAGCAATATTATGTCTTCCAATCCATGAACATGGGATGTCTTTCCATTTATTTGTGTCTTCTTTTATTTATTTCAGCAATGTTTTGTAGTTTTTCATGAACGAGTCTTTTGCCTCCTTGGTTAAGCTAATTTTATTCTGAAGTATTTTATTTTATTTTTTTCACGATAATTGTTTTGTTAGGTTCCTGTTTGGATTGTTCATTGTTAGGGTATAAGAACGCTCCTGATTTTTTCATGACTTTGTATCCTGCAACTTTGCTGAATACATTTATTAGTTCTAACAGTTTTTGTTTTTTTCTTTTTTTTTTTTTTTGGTGGTGGTATCATTAGGGTTTGCTACATATAAGATCATGTCATCTGTGAACACAGATAATTTTACTTCTTCCTTTCCTATTTGGATGCTAGTGGTTGTTTATCTCTAAATCTAAAATAGATTTAAACATTTGTATGAAAGAAAAAGTAGAGGAAGCTTGAAGATGGGAGTGGAGGCGAGCCTATCCATGGAGTCCATGTAGTGACATTAGCCCAGTGTTCAAATAGTAGCTTCTGTCATCTCCAACCACAGAGATGCTGGAGTATAAGACAGGAGCTATACACATGGCTGAGTTGGAAAATTAATGGGATCCAGGTGGCACAGAAAGACAGGAGATGCTCTGTTGGGGGTTCAAAAATTGAAAAGCCCAGAATGATTCTTTCCTAGTGTATTAACAGTCCCCACCTGGGGAGATGTTATATGGACACAGAGGTACAAGCCTCCTGTGGCGACAGAGGGAGACTCTTTCAAAAAAAAATAGTGCCAGAAAAGGTGGTATCCTGGAGTCACTGTCTTTGCTAAATTAGAGCTGAATATGATTGAAATCTCATATTTAAAAGCTGAAGGTGCTTTAAAGCACACACTTCAGTGAAATGATGGTGCCTCTGAGGTTCTAAAAATATGGTTCCTCAAATTCTTAGCATGGTGAAAATCTCCACGTAGATCTGTGAGACCTACTCTTATCATCTTTAAGCCAACCTATTGTGTCTTTTACAAATATCAATTTTCATTACTGCATTTATAGTGCTTGGCAGTTCCAGCTGTATGGAACAACCTGCAAGTTTCTGTTCGGCCTCCCTCGCAACGTCGCTCCTTCCACAGTGGGTTGTTTACCTTTCTCTGTTGCTGTTACAAAGGCCTCCTGAGCCTCCAGGGAGACATCTTTCAGATCCTGACTATTCCACATTCAACTTCAATATTTAAATGTACATATAATTTGCCACTCCAAAAATGGGTGTACAATTTTTACTCAGAACTATTAGGTGTGAAAATAGGTCATCTTTTGTTTTGTTTTGTTTTTAAAAGACAGGGTCTCTGTCGCCCAGACTGGAGTGCAGTGGTGTGAACCTCCAACTCCTGGGTTCAGACAATCCTTCTGCCTCAGCCTCTGGAGTAGCTGGGACTACAGACACATGCCACCACGCCCAGCTAATTTATTATTATTTGTAGACAGAGGTTTTGCTTTTTGCCCAGGCTGGTCTCAAACTCCTGGCCTCAAGGGATCCTTCTACCTCTGCCTCCTGAAGTGCCAAGATTATAGGCATTGAGCACCTGACCCCTGAAAAGTAGGCAGTATTTTAGAGTCATCTTCTAAGATTCTGGAGCCTGTCAAACAGCCCTGAGGGTAAGAAAAGGGTGATTATACCTACAGTTCTGTTCAAGTAGGTTTGAGTTGAGCACCTCCTGTTTTTTTTATTTGCACATGAGATTATCACAGCTAATTCTGCCTCTGCGTTCATTGTACAGGTTCTCTTTATAGCAATGTCTTTGTTGTGACATTGTCTGTGGCTGCCTGCATTTAATGAACTCATTTCCTACTCATACATCTGCCTCTGAGAGCCTGATTCTGATGCTGTTAGGAAATCAAGCAGTGCATCATCTTCGCAGAGCGTGGCCTAACCGTGACACGAGAAATACCCGAGGCCTCAACTCACATGGGTCTAGTAACCACTGGGAATGTGTATTTGCTAAAAATCATAAGAAGAGTCTACCACCGTCTTCTTTAATAAACATCTGAAAATTCTCATATTTGCAAATCTGCATGTAATTTGTCCTCTAAATACAAACACATAACATTTTTTAAAATACCTTAAAACACCGAATATTTATTATTTCAGTTTCTGAGGATCAGGAACCCAGAAATGGCTTAGCTGGGTGGTCCTGGCTCAGGGTCCCCCATGAGATTGCATTCAAGCTGTCAGCCAAGGCTGCTGTCAGCTCAAAGCTTATTCGGAGCTGCAAAATCCTCTTCCAAGCTCACTCTCATGACTGTTGGTAGTGTCAGCTCTCAGCTGGCTATGGCAGAAGGCTTCACCCTCACCACACCGGCCCTCCATTGGGCGGCTCATGAGGTGGCAGTCTGCCTTCCTCAGGGAGATACCAGAGAGACAGAGAGAGAGAGAGAGAGAGGGAGAGAGAGAGAGAGAGAGAGAGAGAGAGAGAGAGAGAGAGAGAGAGAGAGAGAGAGAGAGAGAGAACCCAAGATGGAAGCTGAAGTCTTTAATCTCAGAAGTGATACCAGGGTCGAACACACGGTCCAACCCTGGTAACATAATACGTAGCATTTTGCTTCCTAGCACTAATGCTCAAAGTTTTGGATTAACAGAAAAGTTTTGGATTAACATTAATTAGTTATATGTTCTAAATAATTACAAGTACATATATTGGAGATGAATGATTTTTTTAAATTGATGGAGTCAAAAAGGCTGGCAGCCGCTGCCCTGAGGCAGAAGAAACTGGGCTTTGGGAATATTTCCTCAGTGCCAGGCACTGTTCTTGATCTTTTATGTGAATCCTCACCTCTTTTCCTCATGACCTCAGCAGGAAGGTGTTAATATCATCCTCACTGTACAGTTGAGCAAACCAAAGCACAGAGAGGTTAAAAAACTTGCCTAAAGCCACACAGCCACCAAGGGGCTGACCAAGATTCAAAACCAGGCAAACTAACTCATAAACAACCCAGTTATCCCTTCATTAACAACTCTGTTACGCTGTCAATGGCTCTGCTAGGCCATGGGCAAACAAACATATATGAAACACTGTCCCACACCTGAGGAGTTGTGTGATGTGTGAATAAATTAACAGCCAGCCCTAATGCCAGTTATGAATTTCTGGTCATAAAGCACAGTCCTTTTCTATGGACTTGATTGAATAAGACATGTTCTTTGCCTTTATCCAAGTAGTCGCCAGCCTTTTTGATTGTATACTCCATCAATTTAAAAAAATTGAGCACTCACATCCAATAACAAACATCTATTTATAAAGACTATACTTGTATTCCTTTAGCACCAATATGTTAGGAATATCATATAGTATGCAGTCACGTGTGGCTTAATGACAGGGATATGATCTGAGAAACGCATCAGTGGGCGATTTCGTTGTCATTTGAACATCATAGTAATTTACAAAAACCAAGCCGCTACTGCACACTGAGGCTCTGTGGTGTAGCCTATTGCTCCTAAGCTACATACCTGTGCAGCATGTACTGTACTGAATACTATAGGCAATTATAACACAATGGTATCTGTGTATCTAAGCATATCTAAACATAGAAAAGGTACAGTAAAAATAAAGTATAAAAGGTAAAAAGTGATACATCCATATGGGGCACTTACCATGAATGGAGCTTGCGGGACTGGAGGTTGCTCTGGGTGAGTCAGTGAGTGAGTGGTGAGTGAGTGTGAAGGCCTAGGACCTTCCTGTGTGCTAATGTAGACTTTATAAACTCTATACACTTAGGCTACACTAAATTTTATAAAAAATGTTTTTTCTTTCTTCCATAATAAATTAACCTTAGCTTAATATAAGTTTTTTACTTTATAAACTTTTCCATTTTTATAAAAACATTTTTGGCTCTTTTGTAATGATGCTCAGCTTAAAGCAAAGGCATTTTACAGCTGTACAAAAATATTTCCTTCCTTATATCCTTATTCTATATGCTTTTTTCTATTTTTAAAATTTTTAATTTTTAAATTTCTACTTTTTAAGCTTTTTAAATTAAAAGCTGAGACACAAACACATTAGCTTAGGCCTACCCGGGTCGGGATCATCAATATCACTGTCTTCCACCTCCAGCCTCCACATCTCGTCCTACTGGAAGGTCTTCAGGGGCCACAACAGGCTTGGAGCTGCCTTTTTCTATGATAACAATGCCTTCTTCTGGAATACCTCCTGAAGGATCTGCCTGAGGCTGTCTTACAGCTAACTTATTTTTTAAATAAGTATTATAGAAAGAGTACACTCTAAAATAACAATAAAAACTACAGCATAGTAAATGCACAAACCAGTAATACAGTTGTTTATTGTCATTATCAAGTATTCTGTACTATACATAGTTTTCTGTGCTATACTTTTATATGGCTCACAGTGCAGTAGGTTTGCTTACACCGGCATTGCCACAAACATGTGAGTAATGCTCTTGTGTCACCAGGTGATAGGAATTTTTCAGCTCCACCATAATTATATGGGACCACCATTGTCTATGTGGCCCATTGTTGACTTAAGCGGCACATGACTGCACTTCAGTTAGTAATTTAAATAGGGTGAGATTAAATACACATAAACAGAAGGTACCTGTTTTCTTCTTCCACTGTGACAGTCCTCTGAGGACCTGAGGTTAGGCGTGGCCCTGCATGGACCACCTTTGTGGCCGCTCAGAATCGTTGCTCATGGAGAATTCCTGGAGAATCTCACTCTCAGAATTCTCATTAGGGGGAAATTACTCTAGGTCCAGAGTGCAACTAGAAGACAGAATGTGAATTAAGGGTGCTTTAATTATCACAGCCAATGATTATTTTCAAGATAAATAGTTCTCATTTTCAAGGTCTCAAGGACAGGTTAAATGGGTTGTAATTCCTATTGTTTTCACCAATTCTTCCTCTAGAAAATCAGCTCTGCAAGTGGCTGAGTCTGTGATGTTAACAGGTTTCATCTGTTATTTGTCAGCTACTGCTTCACAGATAGAACTCCCACCTACAGTTGGTGGAAGCCATCACTTTTTAAAAATTCCGCAATGGCCCATGAAAGAAATCATGCAGTTTAAAGTTGGATTTTGTGTTTTATTTATTTATTTTATGATATTAAAGATGGGGTCTCCCTATGTTGCCCAGGCTGGCCTCAACTCCTAGGCTCAGGAGATCCTCCCACCTCTGCCTCCTGTGTAGCTGAGACTAGAGGTACATACCGCCACACCTGGCTTAAATCACATTGTTTAACTGTCTTTTTTCATAGTCAACCCTCCCTCCCTTGCCAAAAAAATTAGAAAAAAGGCAATGTACTGGTTTAAAATATGTCAGGTTTATCAAGAGAGTAACTTTGTTGTCCTTGGCCCTGTCCCAAGCAGGCCTCTCCTGTCCTCTAACACCCTCAGCTCCACCCCACAAAGAGACGAATAACGGTGCTAGTTTCTCCAAGGGTCTAGGTGCTTGGCTTGGCTGCTAGAGGCACCAGGAAGAGCAAGGAAGCCCTGTGGTGGGCTTCCCCACAGCAAACTCCTAGCCTTATCCCTGACTGGCAGGGCTGTACGGGAGAATACAAGAGAAGGGAGCAGGGAGCGGGTGGTTGTGGGTAGGACAGGGACAGACAAGGGACTTTAAATCATGGCAGAAGCTTCCGCAATGAATGTATGAGCCAGAAAAACAAACAAACAAACAAACAAACAAACAGTGACTGAAACTTTCAGCTTTAGGAAAGACCTCAAAGGCCAAGGCCAAACATTTTTAGCAGCTCCAAACGATTTCCTGAATCCCAACTATGGCTGGGGTGGGAGGGAAGAGACTCCTATTTTTTATTTTTTTTTGAGACAAAGTCTCTTCTCTGTTGCCTGGGCTAGAGTGCTGTGGCATCAGCCTAGCTCAATGCAACCTCAAACTCCTGGGCTTGAACGATCCTCCTTCCTCAGCCTTCCGAGTGGCCAGGACTATAGGTGTGTGCCACCGCACTTGGCTAATTTTTTCTATTTTTAGTAGAGACGGGGGTCTCACTCTTGCTCAGGCTGGTCTTGAACTCCTGACCTCAAGCCATCCTCCTGCCTCGGCCTCCCAGAGTGCTAGGATTACAGGTGTGAGCCACCGGGCCTGGCCTTGCCCTTGCTACTTGTACTGAGAAAAACATTGTTAGGAAGGGGGAAATTGTTCAATAATAAACATAATCATTCCTCAACTCAATTGCTAGTTTGTTCAGCAGACCAAGCCGATTCCATGGATCTCAAAGAATCCTTGGAGCCAGGGACACATGGTGAATAAGGTCCTTGAGCCATTTCTTTTCATGAGTGGAGAAAGTTCACCTGTCTTCTTGTTCAGACTGGCCCAATCAGCTATTTAAACCTCTTCAATCTCTGGAAGTCTGGAGGAGAGGTTTACAGTAACATTTCATGTCATCTTACTTCTCCCTGACACCGAAGCTAGGCATACCATTACACTGAAAAGAGGCCAAGACTGAATTTTTCTCTGCGTTTCTCCAAAGTGTCTAGAGACGATTATACTTAAATACAATGAAGTCGGGGGAATCAAAACTCCTCCCATGTAGACGTATTTTGGTGTAGCTCCACTGGCAGGACTTGAGTCTCGTCCTGCTAAAAAATCAGCATCTAATATTGGTGAACACTGTGTGCTGAGAGCTTTATCATTACTGGAGCTTTTTAAAACTATGCTGATAAAAAGGTTATTAATTTGTTAATCTCGGCGAGTGCCTCGCTGCATTGCCTTGAGTGTTGCAAACCTTTATAAGCAAGTGACTATATAATAGTTGTTATTAAATACAGGCCATATGAAGACATGGATTTTTTGTTTTGTTTTGTTTTATTAATTTATTTATTCAAAATATTAGTGGGGTACAAATGTTTTTGGTTACATGGATCATTTTTTTTTGTTGTTTGTTTTCTCTTTTCTTTTTTTGTTTAATTTCAGCATATTATGGGGGTACAGATGTTTAGGTTACGTATGTTGCCCTTACCCCCCCTCCCCCCCAAGACATGGATTTTTTAAATTCAGAAAATATGAATCCTGCTCAATGTTTTTCAAGTTAAATTTACCCTGGAAAATTAACATTTTGAACCCCAAAGTGCCCTCTTCCCTTTGTTTATTTATCTGACTCTGGGCACACACCGCCACGATTCTGTTAGATTCCAATACGTATTTTACAAACTGAAGCCGTGCTGAACGTTGGTGAGAGAAGCAGCAAGGGTGGGAACTGAACTGTTCTGGAGTGTAGATGTGCCTCTTAGCTGATTGCACAAAGGGACCCGTCGCTGCCCTCGCTTCATTTCTGGTTAGATCTGGTTCTTTTCAGGCCCTTTCGAAGCAGGAGGAGTTGGAAATGATATTGGCTAGGAATTATATGTGGGTCTGCTACTTTATGGGCAAGATGAAGCCCAGGAATTAAAGGGGGGTATTGACATAGCAGGGCAGAGTCAGGAAACCTATTGTTTCTGTATTTTATCAAATCTGATTGTTTCAGAGTTAACAAGCTTACAAGCAAAACAAAATACCAACCTATTAATACAGTGCTGACATCTCATTTGGCTTAGTTTTAAAGGGTATTTCAAAGAGATTGGAAAGTTGAGGCTGTAAACTGAATAAAAACAGGTATCTTGGACCTTTATTTTAGCCCATCTGAAAATATATATTTTATCATCCTTTTTTTAAAATTAAACCTTTTCAGGCCGGCCTCAGTGGCTGACGCCTGTAATTCTAGCATTCTGGGAGGCTGAGGCTGGAGGATCGCTTGAGGTCAGGAGTTCGAGACCAGCCTGAGCAAGAGTGAGACCCCCGTCTCTACAAAAAATAGAAAAATTATCCAGGCATCATGGCATGCACCTCTAGTCCCAGCTACTCGGGAGGCTGAGGCAGGAGGATCCCTTGAGCCCAGGAGTTTGAGGTTGCAGTGAGCTATGATGACACCACTGCACTCTAGCCAGGGTGACAGAGCCAGACTCTGTCTCAAAAAAAAAAAATTAAACCTTTTCATTTTGAGTCAACTGTAGATTACCATACAGTTGTGAAAAATAATACAGAATAAGAGATCTCATATACCCTTCACCCAGTTTTCCCCCAATGGTAACATCTTGTGAAAAGTGTAGTAAAATGTCACAACTAGGACATCAACATTGATACAGTTAAGGAATAGAACATTCCCCTCCGACAAGAATCCCTCCTGTTGCCTTCTTACAGCAACACCCACTTCTCTCCACCCCCTACCTTTCCTTAACTCTTGGCACCACTAATCTCTAATTCATTTCTGTAATTTTGTGATTGCAAATGGAATCATACAGTAGATAACCTTTGGTGACTGGCAGTTTTCTTTCGGCAGGATTTTCTGGAGATTCATTGAGGTTGTCGTATGTATTAATAGCTTTTCTTTTTATTGTTGAGTAGTATTTTGTAGTATGGACAGACCACAGTTTGTTTAACCATTCCATATGTTGAAGGACATCTGGGTTGTTTCCAGTGTGGGGCTATAACAAATAAAGCTTCCATAAACACTCATGTACAGGTTTTTGTGTGAACATAAATCTGGGAAGCTCCAGGAGTGCAATTGTGAAGTCATGTGTACTTGTGGGTTTTTGGTTTTTTTGGTGGGGTTGGAGGGCATGTTTAGTTTTTTAAGAAGCTGCAAAACTTTTCCAGAGTGACTATACCCTATTACATTCTCACCAGCAGTGTATGACTGATCCACTTTATGTCATTGTCAACATTTGGTATTGTCGCTATGTTTTGTTTTTTTTTTTTAGCCATCCTGACCATTGTGTAGTGATAACTCATTGTGGTTTTAATTTGCTTTTCTCAAATTACACACATTTTCATGTTTATTTATCATCTGTATGTCCTCTTTGGTAAAATGTCTTAAGTAAAAAGAAAGTCATCTTTTGTCCATTTTCTCCTTGGATTTTTTTTTTTTTTTTTTTTTTTTTTTTTTTTTTTTTTTTTTTTTTTTTTTTTTTTTTTTTTTTTTTTTTTTTTTTTTTTTTACTGCTGAGTTTCGAGAGTTCTTTCTATATCTAGGTACTACTTCTTTGCGGGATATGTGGTTTGTAAATATTTATACCCCATCTGTAGCTAGTCTTTTCATCTTCTTAACTGGGCCTTCTCTAGAACAAAAGTTTTTAATTTTGATGAAGTCCAATTTATCAGTTTTTTTCTCTTATGAATCATGCTTTTTGTTGCAAATCTAAGAACTTGTCACCTAGCCTTCACTCCGTAAGATTGTCTCCTATGTCTTTTTCTAAAAATTGCATGGTTTTATGCTTTACATTTAAGTCTGGGATCCATTTTGTGTTATTTTTTTTGTAATTTATGAGACTCAGGTCAAGGATAATGTTTTTTGCCTGTGAATATCCAATTGCTCCAGCACCATTTGTTGAAAGGCTATTTTCCCTCCATTGAATTGCTTTGGCACTTTTGTCAAAAATCATTTGGGCATATTTACATAGGTTTGTTGTTATAAAATTATTTTACATTTATCTTAAAAGCATTTAGCAAGTTAACCTAAAAAAATACAAAAGAAATATTAGATCATGTTATCTTCCTTTCCTCAATTTTTTCCTAGTTAAAATGTTCATCAGTTCACAGCCTGATTATTTCATGACTGAAGGCATGTAGGTTCTGACTGACCTAGTTTTTTTTATAGTTATTAAATTCCATACTTAGGAGCAAATATTCAGTATTTCACAGCCATATTCTTGCCCAGGAATATGATAAGTAGTTGACAATTGCATGTAGATCATTATATTAATATAATGTATTTATCTATAACTACATACTAGAAAAACCATCTTCTCTGGCATAACTTTTAAAAAAATAGTCTTACTATAAGATCTTCCCACTGTAAAACAAAATTCACTGCCATGAGGCTCTATTTGGACCCCTTCCAGGTGGATTGATTTCCTTCAAAGGACCAGATTGAACATACGTAATTGTGATGGTTTCAGAGCATAGACTCCTTCCCCTAATATCATTAAAAAACTGTGCTAAAAGGAAATTGCTTTTCTGCCATAGCCTTATTTAGTTCGTTGTTTGTTAATTCCCATCAGGTGGAGGCACAGGAGAAGCCAGGCAGCATCAACAAAGTCAGTTCAACCTCAAGGCCCTAGAGCAGTGGTTCTCAACCTCAGCGGCTTGTCAGCATCATCTAGGGAGATTTTTACCATCTAGGGAGATTTTTACCGCCCAATACCCAGGCTGCACACTAGACTGATGAAATCAGAATCTTTGCTGTTAAAACACAGGCATTAGTATTTGCTAAAACTCCCAGGTTACTCCAGTATTCAGCCAATCTTTTCATTATAGGACAAAAAGCCCAATCCATATTCACTGTAAAATATTTAGAAAAAAATTTTTTAAATAAGGTAAAAATCACCAATAGCTATTGATAAAACAAGATGGATGCATCTCAAAATAATTATGCTGAGTAAAAAGAACCAGATGAAGAAGAGTGTATACTGAATGATTCCATTTCTATAACATTCTAGAAGATGAAAACTAATCTATAATGACAGAAAGCAGATCAGTGGTTGTCTGGGAAGGCAGGGAGGGGCCCGGAGGCACTGGATAGAGGGATTCCAAGGGCACAGAGGGAGATTTCAGGGATTAATGGTTACGGTCATCATCTCGATTGTGGTAATGATTTCAAGGATATATACATTTGTCAAAACTTAAATTGTATACTTTAAATGTGGGCAATTCCTTCTATGTCAATTATACCTCAATAAAACTCAAAAACTATTTTTTTTAAGGCTAGTCGGGTGAAGCTGTGGGAGTGGAGAAGGAACAAAGGAATCTGTAACTGGTTGTGATCAATTAGTTGTAAACACCACTGCACTCTGACCAGCCTGTCAAAAACTATTCTAAGGGACTGTTGACACCCACCAATCATGCATTTGTTTGTATTGTTTGAAATACTGGATATTGCAATCACTTACTGTATATCATTTTCACTAATGAGTTGTTTGTACTCAGAAAAAAAAAAACCCACAATTTCACTCTGAAATAATGTTTCAAATTCTCACATTGAAGGGAAAATTCAAATAATTTACTCATAATTTCTTCCAAAGAATCCTCAAAAGGACAATAACGTTAAAAACAACATACCCAAATAATTGTTTCACTTTCCATTGTAAAGTCTTCATTGATTTAGCAGCATAAGCAGCTGCAGCTTTTGGAGTCATTTTCATGTAATTAATTATGCTTCCAATGATGTTGTAATGAAGTAACATTACAGCATGTTGGGAGGAGGGAGAGGAGAAGTGTATCTAGTTTCACTGTTGATTTTCTATCTAGTATTCTGATTTATCACAGTTACCCCTCCTATAGATACTGCATTTGCGGGAGTGACAAAAAGTCATTTAAAAAAAAAAGTCGGCTGATAGAAATCCCAGATCAATTCCCAGGAATGTAGCTCCTCATCTCCTGAGATTTGGATAGGAGGTCTACAAAATGGGGTAAAACAGTCACCCTCTCTTGTAGATGATTTTAATAATTCTTCTTCAGGTCAAGCATTGGTCTTTTCATTGAGTACCTCATCACATGTATCTTTCGATGTCAAAGAAACATACAGCAAATCTGAGATTAAAAATTCACAAAGGGATTCAAGCTGGTAGAGGAACATACCTCTCTATAATATACAACATACATCTCTATAATTTTTTTTTTTTTGAGTAAGCAATGTTGACTTGTGAAACCAAAGTTTCTTTCTTTTTGTTTTTTGAGACAGAGTCTCGCTCTGTTGCCTAGCTACTAGAGTGCAGTGGTGACATCATAGCTCACTGCAGCCTCAAACTCCTGGGCTCAAGGATCCTCCTGCCTCAGCCTCCAGAGTATCTGGAACTACAGGAATGCGCCACCATGCCCAGCTAATTTTTCTATTTTTTGTAGAGATGGTGTCTCACTATGTTGTTCAGGCTGGAACTCCTGAGCTCAAGGGATCTTCCTGCCTCGGCCTCTCAGAGTGCAAGGATTATAAGCGTGATCCACCTCGTCCAGCCACGAAACCAAAGTTTCTAACTTTGAAAAGTCCCAAGCATTTTGCCTGGCACTCAATTCAATAAAAGTTCATTGAATTAACATGTTAAAATATATTTTTAAAAAATGTTGTATACTTTTAGGACCCTTTGTAGAATTTGTGAAGGGATTTGAAATTGTGAGGATTATGGTAATTTGATCTACCCTGGAATGAAGATACCTTCCACATACCTTCTGGAATCTTCCAAAAATGCATCCTGAGAAATTCTCTCTCCATGTTGGGCACATCATTTACTCTAACTTGGTTCAAATCTCTCCTTTGTTATTTTAGAGTCGTCTTGAATTTGAGTGAGGAACCAATCTTAAATCTTAGTAAATGAAACTGATATACAAGTAGGTAGCTTTATGCTTAATTTCAAAGCAACACATTTCTTAAGATTTACAAGATCTGCCGGGTGTGGTGGTGAGCCCCGTAGTCTCAACTACTCAAGAGGCTGAGGCAGGGGGATGGTTTGAGCCCAGGCATTGACGGCTGCAGTGAGCTATGATGACACCACTGCATTCCAGCCTGGGTGACAGAGCAAGACCCTGTCTCTAAAACAAAAAAAAAAGAAGAGTTACAAGGATAGTATTTAGTATTTGCCTTATATATGATGTTTATCTATAAGTGATTGACCTTTGAACTTCATATGTAAATTGAACATTTTCTGCAGTTCCCATATGAATGTTAGATTATTAGTTACTCATGAACTGAATAAAATTGCTAATTCTTCTAGTTTATAATTAGCAAATGCAAGAAAGGAGGGTGGGCTTTGTGTTCTTAGATGATTGGATATCTTGATGGGAACAATTGGTTCAGAAAGAAGTAGACTTTTCATTTAGGGAAAACAAAAAAGTGATAAGAGAGAAATAGTTTCAAGGGTGAAGAGTTGTCACTGGCTCAGTGAAATTGCCGGAAGGCTTTGTAGCTAGAGAAGGAATCTTTGGGGTAGGGTTAAGTGTGCATTTTAAATTGTTTTAATAATTGTAATTATTATTGCTTTTTGAAGAGCGTATATTAACTCAGTTGTAAAATGCTTGACATTTGTGACTTCCTTTAATGTTATATATCAAAATGTTTTGGTACATGTACGAGATGCTTACTTATTATGACTCTAAATTTTATTGCTAAGTCTCATGAGACCAGTCTTTCTGGAGAAGCACAAGAAGTACAAGTTTAGCCTGCTACACAGACAACGTGTATTTGTTTTTGAGAAATCTCAAACTGTTTTTATGAGAATTTATCCTCTCAGAGCAACGAACGACTCTACCAACAACTGCCCCATGGGAGAGGATGTGTGGGGACACCTGTGACTGGCTGTTTGGAGCAGAAAGACAAAGCTGCTGGTGAGAAATCAGGGTAACTGACAGCCTTGGACTGAGCAGTGGAAAATAGAGAACAGCTGTCTTCCCTATCACCCCAGATGCCAATCGAACCAATTCTGAAGACATCTCCAAAACCCTAGAAAGGAAAACCTTTGTGGCTTGATTTAGAACCTTGAGTGGGAAGCATAGTAGTAACTTTGTGCCTGGCACATAATAGCAGTCAATAAACGTGTGTTGAAAGAAAGAACAGAATGAATGAATGAATGAACTTTGTAACATTCTGAAGCACTAACTAGCATATCCAAAATGTTGGGATATCTCACTGTTAGGGATAATTAAGAACAGAACTACTTCTTTTTTTTTTTTTAAAGGAAAATAAATCAACAAAGAGTAACTCCCTGGTCTGTAATAAAGATAGAAAGGATTCTTTGGTTAGTCCAGAAACCAGACATAGATATGTACGTGCTTGTGTGAATCTATAAAGGAGACTGTTATTCTTTTTCTTTTCTTTTTTTTTTTTTTGAGACAGACTCTTGCTCTTGTCACCCCGGCTAGGAGTGCAGTGGCATCATCATAGCTCACTGCAATCTCAAACTCCTGGGCTCAAGTGTTCCTCTTGCCTCAGTCTCCTGCGTATCTGGGACTACAGGCATGTAGCATCATGCCCAGCTAATTTTTGTATTTTTAGTAGAGACAGGGTCTTGTTCTTGTTCAGGTTGGTCTTGAACTCTTGAACTCAAGTGATCCTCTTGCCTTGGCCTCCCAGAGTGATAGGATTACAGGTGTGAGCCACTGTGCCCAGCTGAGCCTGTTATTCTTTTTTTTTTTCAGTTTATTTTTTTATTTTTTTTATTTCAGGGTATTATGAGGGTGAAAACATTATGGTTACATTTTATGTCTTTGCCTCACCCAAGCGAGGTTAGAGGCCTGCCCTTCCCCTCTACAATGCTCCCGTGTCCTTTAGTTGTGGGTTTACACCCCCCCATCCCCCTAATCCCTGGAGGTTATTACTGCCATGTGAGCACCCTAGTGTTCAACAGTTAGTACCAATTTGATGGTGAGTACAAGTGGAGCCCTTACCTCCCAGTTTGTTCTTTTTACTTAAGATTGCTTTGAGCCTGTTATTCTTAATATCCCCTTATTATGGAGCTGTTTCAGGCAGAATAGAACGTACTAGAATGTGCACATCTTTTAAAATAAGATTTTATTTTTTACAAATAATATGAACATTTACATAGCCTGGAAAATAGATATAAAGCCAGCAGCTACTGATCTAAGAAAGCACATGTGGGTTGTGTACTGTTGCCTTGACCTTGTGATCCTTTCTAAAAATTTATAGGCTAGTACATGTGAAAAGTTTTGTTAAGAATTTCCCAAGAACCGAATAAATATAATCTCATAGAATGTGAAAATGTTGATAGTATTTGTACTTAGTGATACATTTTCAAATGTGCTGACGTTAATCATTCTCAAATAGGCTTTAACAGTGTTTTTAGCTCTTAACATCCTAAGTGATGTCCAAATGCCACTTTTCACTAACAGCCCTGAGAAGAGAGAACACAGCTGAAAGCTTCTTCCAGAAGGGGAGTGAAGCGTTGTGCAGTGGTCAGGTGTGGACTTTTAAGTGAGATGCAGGTTGGACTCTTTGCTTTTCCTTCTACGAGCTGTGAGACCTCAAGCGCATGATTTAACTTCTCTGGGCCTACTCCCTCCCAACACCATTGGTAAAATGAGAATAATAGTATCTATACCATGGGGTTATTGTAAAGATTGTATGTGATTATATACGCAAAGTGCTTTGAACACAGCCTGTAACAGAAAAGAATACTGTTTCCTAAATAATCAAAATTTAAGTCAAAGTGGGTGAAATGTGTATAAATTCCTAAAACCAAGTATTTTGCAAATATACTGTTTCCTAAGGGATAAATTCCAGAGAAATTGGCCTATGTGTAGTCCTTTCAATAAAAAAATGATTAATTCAGAAAACAAATTTATTGCTGGATAACTGACCTATGGTTCCCAAGGGACCATAAGAATTCATGCAATTAATTAATTAGGCACACAACATCCTAGTGCTGAACCACTGCTTACATCAACTCTCTACTAAACTGTACTAAATCTGAGTATGAGATATTTACCTGGAATCTAGTGTCAATATTCCACAAGTTTCTGCATTTTTAATAGAAATTCCAACTACTTGTGAAAACCGAGGCACTCGGTTGCCAGTTACAACCGGAATAAATTTTGTCTTTCAGTCCCAGCACCTGTTTATGTGCCAAATAATCCACTAAAAATTTATTTTCAAATATTTATTGACTGCCCGCTATGTTCATATAATAAATATTATATTCGAGAGTACGAGAAGAAAGAATGCAAGCCATTAGGCTGCTATGGAAGTCTTCATCTTTTGAGAGATACTGATGGCGAATGAACCGCTCTACGCCACCATGTCTCATTCAGGCTCGGGAGAGGTGGCCTGGATGGGTGAGCCCCAGCAGCAGGCCCTCAGAGAAGGACAGGCACATTTCCGGTAACAGCCTCATTTCCCCCCGGTTCCCAGGGAACGGGGGGCCAGCACTGCCGATGGCATCTCTGACATCACTTGTTCCGGAGGATGGGGGGCGCGGGGCCGCCTGGCCCACCTCATCCGTCGCCTGACTGAATTAACCTCTCGGTTCCCTGCTCCTGCCACGTGAGGTGCCCAAATATGGTCACAGTCCGGAGGGGCCAAGAAGCGCTTGCCTTTCTCCTGCTAAAGGGGAGGAGGGAGGAACGCATGTTTACAGTCGAACACAATCCGAAGGAAAGCAAGTGGGCCTCCGAGTTCGCTCCTGGGCGAGTGGGAAGTCAGCGGCAGGAGAAGCCCCCGCCTTGGGTTATCAGTCATTTAATAAACCCCAGCTAAGCCAACGTCCCCGGGAGGCTTTTTGCCCCCCTCTTTCTTGCGGTCCCCTCACCTTCTGCAGCCCTTGGTCATCCTCGTAGCTCCTGCGCCCTTTTCGGGAGGGGAGGGCACCCTGGGGGCCGGGTGGGCTGCGGCTGGACGCGGGCTGGCGAGGCGCGGCCCCCGGTCCCGGCAGCCCGGGGGGAGATGCTGCTCAAGGCGTGTCTGGCTGTGCTCATGTGATGAGGCGAGGGAAAGCCGGGGGGAGGGGGCGGAGGCTCAGAGGTGGCTTTTTTTTTTTTCCTCCTTTTCTTTTAAGGAGTTTGCCGCGAGCGCGTCTCCTTCATTCGCAGGCTGGGCGCGTTCGCAGGAGGACGGCGACGGAGGAAGGCGCTCTTGGGACCTCGCGGGTGCGCGTCTTCTCGCTCTAGCCCGCGTCCCTGCGATTTGGGGAAGGCGTAACCCGGCGGCTGGGCCCGGGAGGAGCGCGGAGGAGCCATGGGCGCCGGGAGCTCCACCGAGCAGCAGAGCCCGGAGCAGCCTCAGGCGGGGAGCGCCACGCCGGCCGAGCCCGAGCCCAGCGGCGGCGGCGGCCCCTCGGCGGAGGCGGCGCCGGACACGACCGGGGACCCCGCCATCGCCGCCGCGGACCCCGCCACCAAGGTATGGGCGCGCCGGGCCACCTGCGCCGGGGAGGCGGGGGCGTCAGGTCCCTCCAATATCCACCCGCGAGAACTTCCCCGCCGGTCCAGCCCATCTGCAAACTCAGAGGCGCGAACCCCTCTTTCAGGGTCTTCTGCGCCGAGGCGGGGACTGAGCCGCAGCGAGCGCGGCGGGGGGCTTGCATCTTTGTCGTGGGTCTCCAGGGGAGGCGACTGCGCCATCCGCAGTAATAAAATCCGCCCCTGCCCACCGCTGCTGAGCCTTTCTCCACACTCTTCCGGTGGGAGCGGTCCCGCCCGAGGCGGATGGGCTGTGGCGGGGGCGGGGGGGATACCGTGGACAACTGACCACGGCCGGGCATCCGGAGCCCCGAAGCGGGCCCCCGCATCCGAGATGCGGAAAGTCAGCGGTGGTGCCAGCGGCCCGGCCACCCCTGGGCTCCCCGCTGCGTGCTGCGCTTGACTCCCGCTGTGCCGGAGCGAGCGGGTTTGGTACCCAGCCCTCCTGCGGCAGTGGCTCCGGCAGACACCGCCTTCCCGATGCGGAGAAGGCTCGTGGTGTAGCTCACTCGGAGCCAGGAAAACCTGGGCAGGCGCTGCATTTCCGAAAGGAGTGACAGGTTTCGCAAACAAGCCAGCGCCCTCCCTTTTCGCGCAGCCTTTGCCTGCGGACTCAGTTGGCGAAACACGCACTGGAGTACTTACAAGTTCTCAAAGGATGCGGTCAGAGCGTAAGCGAGCATTCCCTGTACGCTTTTCTAGGGAGCAGTGCTGAAACTACTAGAAATACTGCATTGTATAGCCTCCAGTGTTCAAGGCTGGAATATTTCTTCCGGACCACTACAGCCACCAAGGTTGTGGTTTGTCCCGATCATTGCATTTTAGATCTATTTTCCAGCACGTGTGTTCATTAGCAAGGCTTTGAGTTACGTATTTTGGGATATCCTCATAGAAAGATGTGGATAACCATACTTAATACTTAAAAAACCTACCCATGTGTCGAATTTGAGGATACAGAATACGTGAGGACCATCAAGAGTTATCTCAGGAGAGGTAGTTGTTTACAATGTGGGGAAAAAAATGGCATCTAGAACTATGACCTCATTGCCTTGCCCTCCTTCGCTGCCCTAGTCTAGTTTGGGCTTAGAGACTGCTCTTAATAACATCGTTTTTACCTCCAGTCTAACTCATGGCTGCTTGTAAAGTCCATGGTCCCTAGATACTAATGAGTACCAACTGTGCCTCTACTATGTAGATTTTCTAAGGGGTGCCTAATCTTCAGGCCTAAGGAATGTACTAACCTTTTGAGGTCCATGTCACATTTTAACGCTTATTGTGCATTCTGTTCTAATGCCAACCACTGTCAAAGTTCTCCATAACCACTGTTCAGAGTCTAGTGATGAAAGCAATTTTAAGGCATAATAGCTAAAAACTTGCAAGTGGGGGACTTTTTTCCCTTGGCTTTTATATTCCTTCAGGTCTTATTAACTGTCGACACTGAAATATGGGACTTACTCCCTTTCCAATAAACTGGAATTTGTTTATTTTAAAATATTGCTTCCATTCTCTTCTCTTTTTCCTTTTTCCATAACTGCATTCTTCTCTTTCCTAGTCACTACCATCTTAAAACAGCCCAACAACCTTTTTTAAAAAAATTACTTAAATGTCATCTATAATATCATTGAGCTTGTTGGCATACTGCCCAGTTATCAATTTGGAGACAAATCAATACACTTACATGTATCCTTGGAATATATGTAGTTTTCATATTAACTAGCAAAATTTATTACTCAGGTTCTGAACTCCTGAGTCTTTTCAAAATAACTCCCAAATTAAGAATGACTCAGCACACATAACTCCGGCCACCCCTCCTCTTGTTAGGCTCCAATTCCTGACCTCCCAGTAATCTCATCTGCCACTCTAGGCTCCCATGGTACCATGGACCCTTTGTGAGTTTAGTGGCTTGACTAATAAGTGGTCCCCTGGCTGTTCTGAATGCTCCACAAGGGCAGGGAACATGCCTGGTGTTGCTTACAAACGGTGTTCCTCTACCTGTGGCATGCTGCCTGGCACATAAGTCGGCTCTCAGTAAATACTCGTGGGAAGAAGGAAGGGATGATACTTGCTCTTTGGTTTTGATTGGAGAGTCTCGTGTTGGGGGATACCTTGGCCTCTCTGCTTTTTCTACAGTTTAACCTTTGACTGTCTCATTATCATGATCAGTCTCAGGTATCAGATAATGACTAAGTCAAGTCAGTCTGTTTGGTTATTAATAGATTAAGTGAATTTGGCAAAATATTCAGATTTGGGGGCTTTGGTTTCTGTTTCTCTAGAAATAGAGTGGCTTGTTAGCATTGCAATTTCAAATTGCCTTTAATCTCAAATAGACAAATTTAATAATGCAAGTGGCTCAAATGAGACCACTCTGAGTTACAAATGAGATATGTTGAGTTAGTTATAAATTATATCTTGAATTTTCTTGATGGGTCTATGGACATTCAGGCTAATACATCATTTTGTCCTCCTTGGATAGAATGCCAACCATTAATTAAAGGTTGTTAGATTTTTTTCTAATATCATATGCACACTGCCTATTTAGCAATTCACCTTACTTTCTTTTTTTCTGCTACTTTTCACTATCACTTAAGTCACTGAGCAAGTGCCCATATCTCAAAAGACATTGTGCTAATTGAATTATCACTTCTATTAGGTCAAATGGAGAGTTAAAACAAGCTTTTGATTACTCAAGCTTGACATTTCGATGCACTGAGGCAGAAATCTTGGTTCTGTGACAGATGGAAGGAGTCTTCTAGTCAATCTTTTACAATCTTTATATGTAAATTCTGGGGGAAAATGACTTGATCAGTTATTTGCCAGGTTTAACTTTGAGACGTGGCTGTTTTGGTCACTTTGGCAATTGCAGGGGACAAGAAGATTAGATCTGGAGGCAGGAGGTTAGTTAAGTAAAAGTCTCACATTATTTCTCAATTGTTTGTTGTTGTTTTTGTCTGTTTTTGTTTTTAAGGCTAGTCAAGTGCAGTAGTGAGAACGGGGGAAGAGCAGAACAAAGGCTTCCATCTATAACTTTGAGATAACTCACTACCTTCGGACCAGCCAACTGCCTGTCTTTGAAAATTTGTCTTCGAAAGAGTATTTTCATTCAGGTGGCAATAGAGGGTGGGATGATGAATGGCCGACCTACCATTCATCAATGGCAAATCCTGATTTCTGGAGCCAAACTCCAGGCTGAGTCTGGACGATTGTCATCCTGCCAAATTAGCCTTTCTATATTGTCTCCTCATTTAGTGATTTCTAGCTGGAAGTGGAACTGTGGTTAGCTGCAACAGGGTGAGGCCACTGCCCCTGCAGGTGGGGAGATGTGGACTCTTGTCAGTCTCTCAAGCTGCGGTTCTGTTTTGTTGCAAGAGCTGTGAATCACTAAAACATAAAGATGTACTCGAATAGAAGACCCTGTTGTCTGATTGGTAAATTTAAGCATGTGCTTGGCTCTCGTGCATTAAAACAGACGATTGAGTTGGCCAGCTGCGTTTCACAATTCCTCGACCTTAGCAACCTTAACCAACCTAAGGTCATGCTTCCTCCCACATGCTCCTGTTTGCAAAATGGGAGTAGAGATGAAGATGGCCTTAATATGGCTATGTCACCAGTTTTACACTACAGGGGCCGGAAATTAAGGTGATTAGAAGAGAATAGTATGTTTGTCAATAGAGTGGTGTTGCTGTGTGTATGTGGCTACTTGTATTCTTACGGATTTTCTCCAGTTTACAAGAGGTGCTACTTTCTGATTAGAACACATGCCAAAAATTGGGATGTGGGTGTGAGGATGGTTCTTTAGGATAGATATCCTGTGGGGATTGCAGGGCCTTCCCTGGAGTCCATGACTAGCTTTTAGGCTAGTGGATGCGGGAGATCAGCGGAGATTTCCACTCAAAATACTTCCCTTTGTAAGGAGCAGGCTTCCAGTGTATACCTCTTTGGGCTGACTGATCTCTGTGCCTTTATAGCTTTAAACTGATGCTATAAGATTGTTCCAGTTTGGTATTTTATAGGATAATAAACAAAATGGAAATAAAATGTTTAATTTTAAAAGGTACTGTGATATTGTTTCTTTTTCAGCTTTAATACATATTCAGTGCTTAGAGAACACCGATGCAAGAAAAATCAAGCTACAATGGTGCTTATCCTTGGCCTCTATAATTTTATATACAGTAGTCATTCATGAAGCGAGAAATTAGGATTTATAGCACTAAGCATTCTGAGAAAAATATAGTCAGTACCTTTATCTCTTGAACAAGCAAAACTAAATTTCCTTAAACTTAATTCTTAGTTCTGTTATAATCTAACAAAAGTTATAATTTAAAATAAGTTTTAGTTTAAAATAATACAATGGGAAAACATGAAAAAAGCTGGGGGAAGGGAGAAGCATTATATTGTATGAATGTGTAGCTTATTGCCAATAAATTATTGAAAAATCTATAATTAAAATTATTTGACTTGTCTATTTAGATCTTGGTCCATTTTTCTGCAAAGGATGAAAGGTTAGAATTTTGTGCTTATAATCACCCTTTGTTTCCTACTCATTAGTACATCTAATAGAAGGGTCGGAATGAAGATAATAATTTGTAACGAACTTCAATTATATATAACTTCGTATTTCTCATGAATAATTACTCATTTGAAATTGTACATCTGATATCATTGCTCTTGAATCATAAAGGCTTTATAAAGATTAAAAGCGTTTGTTTACTCTTACTAAAATGATTTTTATTAAAGTCATTGCATAGCAACATTCATTTTTTTTTTTTATTTCAGCATATTATGGGGGTACAGATGTTTAGGTTACGTATGTTGCCCTTGCCCCCTCTCCCCCCCAAGTTGGAAGCAGCATTCATTTTATTGTTTATTTTTTAAAAAAATGTTAGCGATTGAGAATTTCAATTTGTAAGTATAGCATAATATTACTTACAGATTTAATTGTTAAATAGTTTAAAACCAGTGTTAATGGTTTCTTGCATATTCTTTCAAAAACTTTATGCACATGAAAGTAGAAATAAGAATAGCACCGTTTTTTTTTTCCTTTTAACGAATAGAATCATATCACATGTATTGGGCAACTTTACGTTTTGGACATCTTTTTATATCAGGACATAGATATCTACCTCCATTCTTATTAATTAGGCTGCATTTAAGGATTGAAGCACCAGAATGATTTAACCAATCCCTTGTGTTTAAATTGTCCTAGTGTTTTGCTATAATAAATAAATGCAGGGAACATCCTAGTTCAGATATCTTTCTGTGTGCGCAGGTATATTCCTAGGTTAGATTTCTAGCAGTGTAATTGCTGAGTCAAAGGATTTATGTGCATTTGAAGTTTTGATAGCTCTTGCTAAATTGACTTTTCATTCCCACTATGTGGCTATGAGCACCTTTCTTGTCATGCCTCGCTTCTGTGGCTTTCAGAGTTTCTGACATCTGCCACTCCGCTAGGTGAAGAATGACACCTCAGTTTCCCTGACACGCTTTTAAGTATGAGCACCTCGTCGTGTGTGTTGGCCATGTGTCTTCTGTGTGCCTCCTGATCATGAATTGGCCTGGCTTTCAGAGCATGAAAGGCTATGGTTTGTCTTACTATTAATTAATTTTTAAGGATTATTCCCCCCCAGAAATTACTCAGATCAGGAAAACGCAAGTTCAAGAGTAAAAATGCAGCTGAGGCAGAGCAGTTCTGTTCTTCTTTGCTCCTTTTCCTTTCCAAATTAGTAAACTGTCTTTAATTTTATTTGCTTCGACAATGACCTACTTGTTTAGCTATCACTTTCAAAATTCCTCCCGGAAAAATCTAAAATCATCTGGTTGCCAGAAATTTCTTTACGCTTCTGATCCGTGAAATGTTGGTATCGGGGATTGGGGACAGTAGGAATCCACCTCCTGGGAAAACAATAGGCTGAAGGCCCTTCCCAGGATCCTTTCTCAGTCTCACAGCAGCCTGACTGTGTTAACCGGCATCCGTGGGTATTCCGAGAAAAACGAAGGTGTTCAAAGTACTGGAAATGAGAGTCTTTCCCAGACGCTGTTAGGCTTCTCTTAATACAAGTATTCATTCAAGTTCAAAGGGTTTTGTCCTCCCTGATTTCTCTGTGATGTTTTTTAAAAGGGGGGGGGGAAACCTTGCAGTTTCATTCTGCCTAATCTTAATCCCAGTTTTAGCAACATGTCAGTTTCATGTTTGATTTGAAAATGAGGCAAACCAACACTTAAGAAGGGAAGGTTACTATAACTCATTGGCTGATCTTCTGTTTGTCGTATGCAGACATTGCAAATTGTGGAGGTATTGAGGGATTAAATTTTTCCTGGTTCCCAAACCTGGTGGTGCAATCGAATCGCCAGTGGAGTTTTTTAAAGACACCCCTGGGCCCCCTTCTAGATTTATTGAATCAGAATCCTCTGGTAATCCCAGAGTCTGGGATTCTGTAGTCTTGAAATGCTTATCAGGTGTTTTGATGTGCACCATTGCCTTAAGGGAGGGCCAGGGAGAGGCGGCCCCGGCCTAGTGACACTAGGTGACAGTGTGCACAGATTCACTGAGGTTGGAGCTTGTGTGGGTGGGATACAGGACACATCTGGAGGAGAAAATAAAGGAAAATATTTCTTCTACACGCTTTTGTTCTTTTTTTCTACTGCCTTAAAAACAAGTGTGTTGCTAGTGGAGGCTTTTTAAAATAGACTGTACTCTCCAGGGTAAATAGGTGTTCAATCAAATGTTATTATGCTCACGGAGCCAGAAGGAGCTACTTCCAGTGTTCACTCTTTCCTTTCCATCTGATTGCCTGTTAAAACCTCTTCCCTCACTTGTCAATTTAAAACTTCCATTGTGCTGGGTAAGTAAACAGTAGCTGAGAGCTTAGTTTATGGCATTGTGCTGGTCCAAAAATCTATAAAGAAATCTTAAAATTTAACCAAGTCATTAAAGATCAAAATAGAGTTCTGGTTTTCTCGGCCACTTATTTACTATTTGATCTTGATTCCATAAGCATTTCTTTACTAGCTTCTGTAGTCCAGGAACTATAGTAGGAACTGGGGAAACAAATTTGGTCCTGAAAAAGCTAAAGTCTCCTTTTCCTATATGTGGGTCTTTAATGCACTGGAAATTGATTATTTTATGCCATGAAGAGATCTAAATTCATTTTCCATCCCACAGTTACCTATTTGCTCCAGTACCATTTTTTTTTAAGGCAAGCACAAAAATAAGGTTTATTGAGTAGAGAAAGGTAGGATTATAGGGCAAGAGGATGCTATAGCTTTATAGAGCATGGTACATATGCCACAGATGACGACCAGACCCATTGTCGCAGCAAAGGGAGAACAAAAGGAAGGGCACAGAAAGGTTCCAGGACCATTGATTACATAGTGCCTCTTGTTAAAGCTCAAGTTACCATGTATGCATAAAGCTGTTTATTGATTTCTTTTTAAAAATATTTTTCACAGGACTCCATTGAAGCATTTTTAAAAATCTTTTTTTTTTTTTTTTTTTTTGAGACAGAGTCTGGCTCTTTTGCCCGGGCTAGAGTGCCATGGCGTCAGCCTAGCTCACAGCAACCTCAAACTCCTGGGCTCAAGCGATCCTCCTGCCTCAGCCTCCCAAGTAGCTGGGACTAGAGGCATGCGCCACCATGCCCAGATAATTTTTTAGTTGTCCGGATATTTTTTAGTTGTCCAGATATTTTTAGTTGTCCAGATAATTTCTTTCTACTTTCAGTAGAGACGGGGTCTCGCTCTTGCTCAGGTTGGTCTCAAACTCCTGACCTTGAGCGGTTCTCCCGCCTTGGCCTCCCAGAGTGCTGGGATTACAGGCGTGAGCCACCGCGCCTGGCCTTAAAAATCTTTTTTTTTTTTTTTACAGTTTTTTTTTTTTAATTTCAGCGTATTATGGGGGTACAGATGTTTAGGTTACATATGTTGCCCTTACCCTCCTTCCCCGAGTCCGAGTTTCAAACATGTCCATCACTCGGATGGTGTGCATTGCACTCTTTGTGTATGCATATACCCGTCCCCTCCTCCCCCTCCCCCTTTCCTCCTCCCCCCTGCCCGACATCCAATAGATGTTATTCTTATATGTACACTTATGTGTTGATCAGTTAATACCAATTTGATGGTGAGTACATGTGGTGCTTGTTTTTCCATTCTTGGGATACCTCACTTAGTAGAATGTGTTCCAGCTCTATCCAGGAGTATACAAGAGGTGCTATATCACCATTGTTTCTTAAAGCTGAATAGTACTCCATGGTATACATATGCCACATTTTATTAATCCCCTCATGTATTGGTGGACACTTGGGTTGTTTCCACATCTTTGCAATTGTGAATTGTGCTGCTATAAACATTCGGGTGCAGGTGTCTTTCTCATAGAGTATCATTTGATCTTTTGGGTAGATGCCCAGTAATGGGATTGCTGGATCGAATGGTACTTCTAATTGTATCTCTTTAAGGTATCTCCATATTGCTTTCCATAGAGGCTGCACTAGTTTGCAGTCCCACCAGCAGTGTATGAGTGTTCCTATCTCTCCGCATCTACGCCAACATTTATTGTTTTGGGACTTTTTGATAAAGGCCAGTCTCACTGGAGAGAAGTGATATCTCATTGTGGTTTTGATTTGCATTTCCCTGATGACTAGAGATGTTGAGCATTTTTTCATATGTTTTTGGGCCATTATTCTGTCTTCTTTTGAAAAGTTTCTGTTCATGTCCTTTGCCCACTTTTTGATAGGGTTGTTTGATTTTTTCTTGTTGATTTTCCTGAGTTCTAAGTAGATTAAAAATCTTTTAAAAAATTATTTATTTATTTATTTTTTTAGAGACAGAGTCTCACTCTGTTGCCCAGGCTGGAGTATGTGGCTGGATCATAGCTCATTGTAACCTTGACCTCCTGGGCTCAAGCGATCCTCCCACCTCAGCCTCCCAAGTAGCTGGGACTATAGGTCCACACCACCACATATGGTTAATTTAAAAAAAAATTTTTTTTGTAGAGTTGGGGGTCTCCTATGTTGCCCTGGCTAGTCTCGAACTCCTGGCCTCAAGTGATCCTCCTGCCATGGCCTCGCAAAGTGGTGGGATTACAGGCATAAGTCACCGAGCCCAGCCCATTGATTTCTTTTTACTTTTAAAAATGTCCTACTATGTTTATTTGCACAATAAATCAAAAGCATTAAGGGAGTGGCTAAAAATCTAGTGGCATAAAATCTGGTCAATTATAATAGCATACCCATGTTTAAAATAGTTTTATATTTTGCATCTCAGGTGTTACTTTGGTCTCTCTCATAGTTATGATGAACTCATACATACATAAATATAAAAAAGTGAGAAGCAGGAGTTATCTTCTAAACTTAATTTGTTTTTGGTATGTAATAACATGCATTAAAAATAGATATTTCCAGGCTGTTTTATGATTGTCTCAAAAAAAATTTAAAAAGTTATTTCCCAACCACTTACCATATGAAAGGCACTGGCCTGGATGCTTTGTCAGATGAGAAATAAAACACATAGCCTTACCCTTGAGCACCTCGTATTCAAGGTGAGGTAAGTCCTCTCTAGATGAGATATTCAATAACAAAGATTCAAATAAGTTCGATAGATAATAGAAGAATTGCCATGAGCTGTCTATTCAATGAATCGTCCAGATAACTGCTGTAAAAAGAAAAGAACATTTTGGGAAGTGTTGTCGGCAGATACAAGGCCGTTAAGTGCAAGGCATATTAAGGAGCTGAACGTTTTTAAGGGAACAATGGAGAGAGGAGAATAAATGAAGTTGCGGCCTGACCGGCTGGTCAGCCTAAGAGCTGCAGAGGCAGCAGAGAGCCACCGAAGGTTTCGGTGATGAACAAAGCAAAGATGCCAAAATGCCACGTGCATGGATGACGAACCCCTAGGGGACCCTCTTGTATAAGGTGCAGACAGCACCCACAGCAGAGTGGTGGGAAGTGAGTCCGGAAAGGATGACTTGGAGAGATTGTGTCGGCAAACATTTTCACAGTATGGTGACATCTCAGATATTAGCAGGGGCAGTGGGATTTGGCACAGGGTACAGGCTTGGCATGTGGGGTTAATCAGAAGTAACGAGATTGCAGGATTTGGAAGGTAGAGCACCTCAGTTTCTCCAGTAGTCAGACAAGAACGTCTATGTGGTGATGCTGGTTTCACTTGTCTACTCTGTGTGACAAACCATGCCAAACCGGACAATTTACCCCAAAGGTATCTTTAGACAGAAAATATCACCTGGTAGTAACAACTTGGGACTTTTAAAGAAAAGAGGAGGCTTGCAGCAGACTCTCTAGGTCATGACACAGGACATTCTGGAGCTCAATAACGTTTTTCTTTTCTTTCCTTGAGACGAGGTCTCGCTCTGTTGCCCAGGCTAGAGTGCAGTGGCATCATCATAGCTCACTGCAACCTCAGGCTCTGGGACTCAAGTGATCCTCCTGGCTCACCCTTCAGAGAAGCTGGGACTACAGGTGTGCACCACAACGCCTGGCTAATCTTTTTTTTTGTAGAGACAGGTTCTCCCTATGTTGCCCAGGCTGGTCTTGAACTCCTGGCCTCAAGGGATCCTCCTGCCATGGCCTCACAAAATGCTGGGATTACAGGTGTGAGCCACCACGCCCAGCCCATTTTTCTAATAGTGGTCTGCGTCAGGACAGAGACCTGGGGCACTGGGGGCTTGAGGAGTGGTGGGCATAGGAGGCTCAGAGGAAGGTTGACTGTCTTAGGATGAGAGATGATAACACCGAAGGGTCCCGGTGGTGGCTATGGAGAAGGGTGGATGGAACCAAGAGTGAGTATTTATAGAGAGAAGACTGGATAAAACAGTCAGCACTGCTTTGAACAGGTGGCAGATTCTTGCGTCTTCATGCAACCGTGACCGTTCTACCCTAGCATATCGGAGTCCACCTAAAAATGAAAGAGCCTGATAGTGGACTGCATTTTTTTCCATTTGTAAGCAAAGAAACTAGGTTGCTTGGGGGATTGCTTATCTTTACTTCTGAAGAAGAAGACGTTTCTTCTGTGTAATTTTTCCATCTCCAGTGTCTGCCCTTTGGCGTGTCATTTATGGTTTGGTATTTTTCTTTGTGTCTGAGCACATGATTTTTTATTGAATTAAGCCATTACCGGCTCTGGGTTTTGCCTGCCGCGATGATGAATTTCTATCTTCGTTCCCTGATATTGACCACTGCTATTTAAGACATGCTTCATTGTGTTCCTGATAGTTTCCTTTACTCTGTAAAGTATATGTTGTGGTGATACATAAAACAAGATTCTTTATCTATTTTCTGATTCTTAACCTCTTTACATTTTCCATTGTTGGTGATAATTTTTCACTAAGTTATAGCAAACTGCTTGAAGAATGCATCTTAAAAACTTTTGTTTGGCTGGGCGTGGTGGCTCACACCTGTAATCCTAGCACTCTGTGGGGCTGAGGCAGGAGGATTGCTTGAGGTCAGGAGTTCCAGACCAGCCTAAGCAAGAGCGAGACCCCGTCTCTACTAAATATGGAAAAATTAGCCGGGCATGGTGGCACATGCCTATAGTCCCAGCTACTCAGGAGGCTGAGGCAGGAGGATCGCTTGACCCCAGGAGTTTGAGGTTGCTGTGAGCTAGGCTGACACCATGGCACTCACCTGGGCAAAAGAGTGAGACTCTGTCTCAAAAAAAAAAAAAAAAAATTTTTTTTTTGTTTGAAATTATCCTTCACTTGGGTACATATGCAAAACAGTCTTAACACCAATAACACCAAATTCTGTTCAATCATAGATCTGGTTGTCAGGTTTTAGTCTGAAACCATCGGTTCTTGGTGCTCTCATGACTGAAGAAATGACCAGAACATGCCAAAGTTAGGCAAGCATGAAAATGAGGTTTATTAAGGAGAGAAAGATAGGATTATAGGGGAAGAGCAAGATACAGGTTTACAGAGCACGATACATACGACACAGATGACGACCGGACCCACTGTCGCAGCAAAGGGAGAGCCAAAGGAAGGGCACAAAAAGGGGTTGGCTATGGTCTGCATCTTGTATATATATATAGTGCCCAGGTAGGGACCTCCCTCTTGATTTGGAGGTCACCATGGAACTACTTTGATTGGGCAGCTGGGAGTCGTAGGACGTGAGCCTTAACTACTGTGGGTTCTAGATCACTTTCTGGACTTTATGGTACCTATCTATGCTGCTTGGCCTTTGGGGCTAGAGAGTCCTCTGCATTGTTTTGCAGCTGGCACGCCAGGTTTTGATTGGCAGATTTGTAGGGTATTCCCTCCTCCCCCAGGTATGGAGAATTAGGATGGGGCAGGACCAAGATGGGGCAACAGCATCCACTTGCATCCCTAGGAGACCTGGAATCCCTCACTATCTACCTAACATGGACTGTCTACTTTGAATTGACAATTGATATGGACTGTAGTTCAACCTAGGGTGGGTAGGGAGGAATAGGATTATAATCTGCAGGAGATTGCTAAGAATTAGCCAATCTTTCTATGATGATTTTTTTCTTAATTATTTCAGAAATGACACATTTAACCGTTATTTAGACATGAGTTCCCGACTTCCATATTGTTAATCTAAATACTTAAATGGAAAATTTTGCTCTTATTCTGCTCTGTTTTATATGAAATAAATTATTGAAAAGCAGTGGAACATGTCACCACTAAAGTTTACTAAATCAGTCCTGACTACTATAATCTTTTCTCCAATCCCGACAGAAGCTAGGGCATAAAATTTAAACAAAAATCAGTTGGCTGTAGTGGGGGCAAAAATCCAGTTGACTTTTTTTTTTTTTTTTTTGGTAAAACCTTCAGGAGTTAGTTTACTTTGAATTCATTTTGGTGGCAGTTTTAGATCATATAGAAAACTTGTTTTGCTTTGATTAAAATGAAGATCGGTTTATTCTTTTGATATTAAGTAAAGGTCTTTTGAATTCTCAAGTTTTTTGTCCTAAATGGAAAATCTGTGGTGACTGAAGAGATCTTACAATTTTATCTCAAATTGCAACAATGACGGAGATTTCAAGTCACTTCTGGAACTGTGCCTGATAAACAATCCCTCCCTGACAAGGAGGAATGCAAAGAATGCTTAAGTATTCAGGGAAGTAGGTCATGGTTTAAAGTATTAACATTTGTCAGAGAAAGTTTCTCAAGCAGTCCCTGTGATCCTTGGGACCCAGTGTGTTCCTTACACAGAGTGCTTTAGTCTTAGGAAGATTAGGTGGCTGAATTTACTTCTCGGTCTCCGGGAGGGCTGGACTGCAAGTCACAGGTTCATCACCGCCTGCACCCTCAGCACCAAAAATGAAGTTAGGGCTATAGGCTAGTGACTAGAACTGTAATAGATACGATTGATAAAATGCACTTTCTGTATTGTGTGGCCTTGGAATAAAAATTATTCAAAGAGTAATATGCAAGTTATAATAGTTGATGTGTAAGCATAATTGGGAAGAGAAGGAAAATCAGAGAGTTCCTTTTACATGCACTTGGGATCTTTCTTTGCTGCCAGTGTTAAGCACCGCATGGGACCCAGCTCAGGCCTCGTGTAACAACCTATGTACCCTTGGTCATTAGTGGACTTAACAAGCCCATGTACTGTTCAAAGTAATTGTACCGTATTTTGTCCTGGATTGTAGCTAAGTGCCGGACAAGAGGCACAAACACGACAGAACTCGAACGCTAAAGAGATTGCACGTAGTGGGTACCGGGAAAAGTAGCACGGAGGAATTCATGGCGACTTTGAAGAATGGATACGCATGAGAGAAGGAACCACTGAAATAATGAGGCAGGAAAGAACCTGAACGTTAAGAGAAAGACCGAGTGAAAAATAGTCTAGGAAAAGTTGGGTTAAAGCTCAGTACATTTTTTTTTTTAACCTGCAGGACTTTTCAGAACCCTTAATATGTTAATATTATTAATTATGCATCTCCAATAGGGGAAATGAATATGCATTTTTGCCCTAATACAGTTGGAAAGGCTGGCCTAGGGAAGAGAGCACAATTAGAATAGTAACCGAGAAGCCTGGAGAGGTATTTTATGGCTCCGCTGTGGAGAACTTTGAATACTAGGGTGCGACTTCTGCATTTATTGTGATTGGCAATGTGAAGCCAATAATTAATGGTTGGGATATAGGCGGAGACTCCAAGCCTGCCTTTGTATGCTAAATCTGGGAGTGAGAATAATTTTAACCTATTAAAGAAAAATTTCTCTTTTTGGGAGAGAGGGATGGTAGATTTTTATTTTGCTCATATAAAAATGGTTATATTTTATATGTCTAAGTTTTAAATTAACCAAATATAGAGAGATTCTTATTCGTTGGTTAAAATGAAAAAAATATGAGATATGTCAGAAATTTTAAATGTATATTGTTTGGGAAATCCCTCAGATTATCCTGAGATGAAACATTTTATATTTTTTATCTCCTTAAGTTAGATCTAGACTTGCTGATATTTTAGGGGGTGGGTGGGAAAAAAAGAAGTAGAAAATTGAGGCAGCAATAAGGATAATTAAAATATTTTGGATCGAATACATTTTATAATAGATTAACTTCATTGTTTAAATAATCCTGATAATTTGCAGCAGATTTAGTTTTTATTTTCAGTCTGCAGTAATAACTGTTTACAGACTCGATTTTTATGGCACTTAATGGCCCATAGAGCCAACCATCCTAGGGCAAGCCACATTAGGCCTTCAAATGCTCCCTTAACCATATTTTCTGGGACCAGAGACAATTGGACTACTGTGGGGTTAAAAGCTGTAAATTATTGTTTTCCTCAAACCCTTTCCAGCTCCTGCAGTGAATACTGGAGGAATTGTAACTGTATGTGAACTTGAACTTGAAGATGGGGGAAGGTCGAGCAGAGCCTTCTGAATGGAGTTGCAAATTCTTCCTCTGCCAAAGGGGAGTAAAGGGAAGAAATGTCACCCGTTTGTGGCTTTTTATGGTCACGAAGAGGGAAAAATCCCCAAAGCTTTGATTCCTTTGCTCTGAGCTGACCAGCTGGCTTTTTTCAGCTTGGGATAAGAACTTGAGAAGGACACTGATTTATTTTTGCTTGAGTCTGATCACTGAATGTCTCATAGTTTGATCACTAGAAAAGCAAATAACTGGAGATTTTGGGATTGTAACTAAACTGAACTTGAGTTGTTCCTTTGTAAAGCCTAAGCATCAGTGGAGGGCTGTTCCTGTAAGATGACTTTTGGCCATAGAAGCAAGAACAACTCAATCTACTGATTGTTGTTCCTTAATGAATATCTACTAAACTGTGTCTATTTAAAAAAACAACATACGTTTGATATGCCCACTTATTGACTCTTTTCTTCAACGTAACTTTCTGTGCTGATTCTCACACAAAGCACCAATTAACTTGATGTGAATGAAAAAGATGGGGTGGAGGGGCTTGTTTTGGGTGTTCCGCCCATGTCTGAGGGCTCCTAACACGGCTGTTTTACTGTGTATTTTTGTGTTGAGTACAAGATTGAAACCTGTAGAAAATGAACTAATAAATGCATGAAACTTAAGGGTCAGTCAGGTGCTTATGGGAATAAAAAAATATAGTCTCTTCTCTCAATGACTTGTCAATTTACTAACTTTTGTTGGGTTTGAATACCTATTAGGTATCAGGTCATTTTGAGGGTACTTATATATGCTTTTCCCTGTCTTACCATCAGTTTATAACTTCCGTGAGGTAACGGTATCATCCCCATTTTATAAATGAGCCAATTAAATGAAAAGCTAACTAGGAAGTGGAACTTGTGATTCATGAGCTCTTGAGTCCAGTACTGGAGGTCTCACCGCTGTTTGGTCAACTCTCAGTCTTGATGCTGGTGAGTCTGAGACCAGTGCAGTGTGAAATGAGCCCTGATTCCTGACTACGATGCTGAATAGAAGGTGTCTCTCATGTTACTAATTTCTGGGATGTCAGACAGCTCCCAAGGTCCTGATGCACTCTGCCATTCTAGGAATTTCAGAATGCGTTGCTAGATCTGCGGTCATGCAAATGGTGAGTGACTGTTTTTATGGACCGGCCCCTTGTCTCAGACACTGTCCTCACTCTTCCCATTTCACCATGGTCATGGCCTGGAAGTGGCTGATTCTAGGCTGCGAGAGCTCTTTGGGTTTGGAGACAGGTCACACGGCCTAAATAAGAATGCTGCACATTTTTCTCTTTGATTGGGTATCGCTGAACACCAGGCCCGTGCAATCACCAGGCTCATACACAATCACCATCTTCTCCCTTCTCATTTTGTTCCTCACTCCTGACCTCGCGGCTCAACATCCAGCTTGCTGTTCCCTGTTGAACCCTGTTCCATTTTAAACACATTTCTTCCTTTACGATCCTTCTCTAGCTGATTTATCAGCCTGGATCAAGGCATTGTCCTTGGGGAATATTGACCTCTCCCAGGGGTTTAACTCTCAGTTAGTTTCAGTCCCACATACACATCTATGTATGGGGCAGATTCACCCCAAGAACACATTTCTTTCTGTCCCCTTTCCCCACCCACTTCCCTCCATAAAAAAGAGCTCCGTTGTGTAGTCACCATCGTGCAGAATGGTATCATCGTGTCGCTCTGGCCAGGTTAGAGACCTGAAGCTCGCTCTTCCTTGCACTTGCCAATATCCAGCCAGTAACGACGTCCTATTGGTTCTAGTTCTGCATCCTCACGTCTTTCCCTCCTTTCCCGGATTTAATCAGCCTGTGCAGTATACTGCAGCGTGAGTCTTCAGGCCATCTTCCTGTGGCTAGCCATTGTTCTCTGCATGTGACTGCTTTATAGATGTGGACAGTTAGGAAGTGGAAGCACCCTGGAACCATGTGATCGGAGAGACCCTCTGCTCGCAGTTGTGTATGTTCCCTCAGAGGTTTCCCTCCTGTCCTCCAGCCATGCACCTAGACATTCGCTTTTCCTCCATGCCCCAGGCTGCATCTGGAGGGTTGACAGAGAACACAAAAAACAATGGTTTTTTTAGATACATTCTTGCTGGTCTGCTACAGGTTTTTCTTCCATTCAATCAGTGTGTGTGATAATAAAGCAAAGCTCTCCTTTATTGCCTTTGTTTATTTTAAATACTCTCTGTGTAGTGCAGCAGCATGGACTCAGATAAATGTCTACGTAACTGCAGTCAGTTTTTCAACACTTTGGGTATCCTAAGATAAATGCAGACTACAGAATCCTGATCATATTTGTGTCAAAATATAATCTATTCCATTGTCAGGCCAACTTTTATTTTGGGAATTCTGTCTGACGCAGAAACATGGCCAATTGGCTAAAAGTTTAAATATTCGATTTATTGGCATTTCATTTTCAGCAGGCAGGTACCTGGCGTGAATTAACTAAAATTTAGAAGCTCTTTGTTTTCCTTCTTCCCTCCTCACCTCCAAGAAGAAGAAAATTCCTAAAGCCTTTTATAATTTTTTATCACAAAACAGCAGACACAGTGCAGAGAGGATGGTGCTGAAGCCCTTGTTCAGCCAAGACTATTTCACGAGGGAACACCGTCTCACAGGCATGCCTGGCCCTGCTGCGGTTCTTTTTTTAAAGCTAACAGAGACATTTCAAATCTCCGGTTTTAATAAGTTCTCTGGGTCTTAATTCCCTTATTTCTGAGTTTAAGTCCATTTTCTTTGCTTGCATATAAAAAGTAGTTGATTAGCTGAAGTTAAGTCAGCCTTTATATTTCTTTCTTGTATGTGAAAAAATGTGTTCCTGAGACTTTTCTAGAAGCCTTTCTTCTGTTAAATTTAAATTTTTGACTTGCCCTGTGATTCTCTGAGCATCTGGGTAACTTAATGGCAAGAGAATTACCACTTCCTGAAAGCTTTGGGCTTTTTCTAACTCAGAACTCTTTCTGCCACATCCAGGCGAAACTGGTCATTGAGACATCCATTCGACAAACACTGAATTCCTTCTGGTCATATTTCTTCAGTCGTTTTTACTCTCCGTGCTCTCTTGAGAGATCTTACCCACCTCCTTGCCTTCTATTTCATCTACTTGCTGTTGAATTTTTTTTTTTTTTTCTTTTTTTGCGATCCTCCCGCCTTGGCCTCCCAGAGTGCTAGGATTATAGGCATCAGCCACTGTGCCTGGCCTGACTTGCTGCTGAATTTTGACCCTCTCTGTCTCTTCTCCTGGGATGACTATGCCATTGTCTCAGCATACCCAGCTCAAATCTGTGCCTTCTGTTCTCATCCCTGTCAGTGCAGTCTTGAGTTTGGGGCAGGTGAGGAGGAGACCATTCTGGGAAAAGTTAGTGGTGTGCAGAAGGAAAGGAATGAAAGAGAGGAAGGGAATGGAGAACTTGAGCTTGGCTGGGGCCCACCAGTCCCTAGAGTGCTGAGATAAAGGCGGGAACAGGGTGTGGCCCTGGGGAGGTATTTTGAATGAACTGCTGACATTCCTTGAGGCCAGCCAAAGCCCGCTAGCTCTAAAAATGGGGTATGTTTAAAGCATACTACTAGTTTTGCTTGAAGTGCCACGAACATCATAAAAGAATAAGATAAGATGTACACTTAATGTAAATTCAGAGCTGGTTCTTCTTTAGCCTATAAATTCTACATCAAAATAGTATGACCTACAAATTCATGTTAGAGATACATTTTTAGGTACTGTAAATATATCTGATATTTTTGGCTAAAGAAGTAAATGAATTTAGCTTCAAAAAATCTCATTTGTTTGCAAAGGATGTTGTAGATGGAAGCTTAAATCTGTGGGAAAATAGAATTTGTCTAAAAGCTTTACAGACAAAGTTAAATTTATACATGTAAATCAAGGCATTCTTATTTGTTATAGCTTTACTGAGATCTGATTTACATACCATACAGTTTACCCATTTTTAGTAAACAAAACATTCTTAATTGAACAATGTTACTTAACAACTGGAAGTAGATGGTATTTGTTAAGTGGTTTGACTTAGTTTCTTATTGATGCTTAAAACTTTTCCTTCACAGGAATACAATTGGCCCCTTCTAAAAATGGTTCAAAAATCAAAATCTAGGAAGGGAACTGCTATTGTTATTTGAACTTGAAATAGTCACTGTAGGGATTTTGTGACCCAATAAATCAGTTAGCTAAACTAACTTCAGTCCAGTAGATTTAAAATATAATAGAAGAAAATAAACTTGAAAAAAATATAGTAGAATAAAATAAACTTGAATATACAGTATTAAACCTTTAGGGAGAAAGGACCACTTAATTTAAATTCAAGATTTTAAAATTGTAGAGTAGGACTGGGTGCAGTGGCTCATGCCTGTAATCCCAGGGCTTTGGGACCCTGAGGCAGGAGATAGCTTGAGCCCAGGAGTTCAAGGCTGCGGTCAGCTATGATCACACCACTGCACTCCAGACTGGGCAACAGAGCGAGACTCTATCTCAAAACAAAAAAACGAACAAACAAAGCCCCCCCAAAACTCAGAGATAATCGTAGGAACGTACAGTGTGACAGGTTCCATGGAAGGTGTAGGATGTAGGCAGCTGAGACGGTTCAAAGGTCCAGTGTTCAGGTTACCAGATTTTTCCGTTGCCAGTAGGGAGACATTTTTCAGGCACCTGAACCTTTCCCGTCAGACCTTGCTCATGGAGGGGGCTTAAGTGGTGACCCTTCAGCCCTCCCAGCGCTCTGATTCCTACATATGCTCACTGAGTGTCACCTTCCTGCCTGACAGGTGCCATTCCCCCCCACTCCCCGCCCGCCATTTATCTTTTCCTTTCCTTCTAAGCCAGATCCAGGAACCCTCACATGGAACAAAACAAGTAACCATTATTAAGACAGCGTGACTGTATGTTCTCAAATTTATGTATTTAAAGCAAATAACACTTTGGTAGTTACATAAAACTAGGTTGAGCATGAATCTGTAAATATCTTTGCTTTTTTTTTTTTTTTTTTTTTGCTCACAGGGGAAGATATGACATCTAACCAAATACCTGTATTTTACAGAAACTTCCAGTTAGGTGCAACATTTCCATTTTGTAACAGACTTTTTTTTTTTTTTTTAAATCATGGTTCTTTCTTTAAAATTTTTTTAAATTTTTATTTATTTATTTTTTTAAAGGCTGGTCAAGTGAAGCAGTGGGAGTGGAGAAGTAAATCATGTTTCAAACCCTTGTTTTAATATTGCAGAAGGAAAGTTGAAATTCGGAACAGATCAAAGTTGAGTATCACATAGGTACTGTGTTAAGAATGCTGGAAGGAAGCTATCCTTTCAGTTCCCAAACGTGAGAAGCATTTAATGGCAAATGATTAAATTTCATGGTCAAGGTGAAAGATGTTCAATCTTAGGTGACATCTTTTTCATAAAAGTTTTCTGCAGACATTTGAATATAGACAGAACAAATGGCTCTTAGGTTTTGGGATCTTTTCGAAGACAGCTGTAGCCCATCAGTAACTTCCCATTCAAGGATGGACCATAATCCCAAAATATCAGCTGTGTTTTCAAGATTTTTTCATGTTTAAGTTTTATATAGCCTTCCTAAAATTTTTATTATTTAGTGCAGAATTTCTCTCAATAGCACTTTAGACTCATTTGTTGTCCTATTAATTTGGTCTTTTCTTCCAAATTTAGTGGCAAAGGAGCTTATTTCTATCATAAGAACTTGCCAAGACATCTGGGGAGGATTTCATAATTAAAGAATGTATTTTATTTCCTTCAGGAATCAGTACCACTTGAATCAGATTTGTCATGACATTTTAGTCTTGCTCAAGAAGCGTGATTGTCCTTGTTTGTGATTAATAGGAAATGAATACACTAGAGCAGATTTATTTACCCTGGGATGATATCTCTGGATCACTTTCCTTCTGAGCACTTTTCCCTGAAATATTTTCCCAGTCTTAGTTGCCAGAAAAGTATTAATCGTTCTGGTTTTTGAAAATAACAGCTTTATTACAGATATAATTCACCACACAGTCCTCCATTTAAAGTGTACAATACAGCAGTTTTTTTAGCGTGCTTACAAAGTTGTGTAACTGTCATGATAATCAATTTTAGAACATTTTCACTTCCTAAAGAAATCCCAGAACCATTAGCAGTCACTCCCCATCCTCCCTCCCCAATAACCACTGTACTCCCTGTCTCTGTATGTTTGCCTGTTCTGAACATTACACTACACAGAATCATACAATATGTGGCCTTTTGTGTCTGGCTTCTTTCATTTAGTGTAGTGTTTGCAGGAGTCATCCTCGTGGCATATATCAGTACTTTATTTCTTTTTAATCGCTGAGTACTATTCCATTGTATGGATGTACCCCACATTTTATTTATCCATGCATCAGGTGGTAGACATTTGGGTTGTTTCCACTTTGGGGCTATTGCGAATAATACTGCTATGAACATTAGTGTACAGGTTTTTGTGCGGACATGTTTTCATTTCTCTTGGGTATTTATCTACGAGTGGAATTGCTGGGTTAAACTCTTTGTTTAACTTCTTGAGGAACTACCAGTCTGTTCCAAAGTAGCTGCACCTTTTACATTCCAACCACAATGTATGAGGGTTCCAATTTTTCCATATCCTTGATAACATTTCTTCTCTTCCCTTTGGTTATAGACACTGGGTGTGAAGTGGTATCTCATTGTGATTTTGATTTGCATTTCCCTGATGTTGTTCCACTTTGGTTTTAGTGAACAAAATGTCTGGTATTCTCATATGCCGAAGCAAAGCTAAAAATTCTGAAATGATTGTGTGTACAACAAGCACCGTGATGGATCCAAGCGAACATTATGCACCCTTAGCAGTTAAAGCACACACTTTTCTGGCTTCTGAATAATGGTTCTCACAGTCCTGACTTAGTATTTAGGTAAGAAGTACCGTTTCTAGATTGAGGAGTTGCTCAAATAATGAAATGTTTCCATGGTGGAGAGGAGTGATGAAGGGAAGGTTTTTTGTTGATTAAATACATTTGTTACCAAATGTGCAGAAGCAGGTTCTTATGTTGAAGTCACTCGTCAGTAACGTTTTGCCATCTTGGCTTTTTTTCTTTTATGTACATCCTTTTTTGTTGTTGTTGAACTCTGTTTTAGAGTAAATTTTAGACATCAAACACTTCACTCCTAGGCAGTTGAGGGTTGTCTCCCAAGAATAAATTCCTACATTCTTTTGTTTAACCATAGTACCATGATCACAACTGAGAAATTTAACACTTGAGTTATAATACCAGCTAATATAGAGTCCATATTCAAACTTCCCCAGTTATCCTTCAATATATTTTATACCTACTTAAAAAATGGGATCCAGGATATAATCGAAGTTCCCACATTGCATCTGCTTATTTCTTTTTTAGTTTCTTAAACTAGAATACTTCCCCTGCCGTCTTTGTTTTCATGGGCTTTATTTTTATGAAGAGTCTAGGTCAGTTGTCTTGCATAGTGGATTTGTCAAATTTAGGATTAGATTCAGACTGTACGAATACCACCTAGGTGATATTGAGTACTTAGTAACAACGCCCCGTTGTCCATTATTGGTGATGCTGAGTTTGATCATTTGATTAAGGGCCGCCACCAAGTTGCTTCATTATGAAGGCATGCTTTTCCCTGTGGGGTAAAGTGATAGCTTGATACTGATTATTCTGTTGCCAGACAATGTTTTAGCATCCAATGATGATCCTTGCCTGAATCATTGCAAAATGGGGACTTTCTCATTGTTATTCTTTCTACATTTCTGCATCTGGCAAGCTTCTGTATAGATGAGTGTTTCCTTTTTAGCTTATTTCTTCCTTTGTTTTCCCCTTAAAGCTAAAAAATCTTTTTTCCAACAATAAGGTTATGAGCATATTCCAACTTTTTTTTTTTTGAGACAGTCTTGCTCTTCTCGCCCAGGCTGGAGTGCAGTGGCGTTATCATAGCTCACGGCAACCTCAGACTCCTGGGCTCAAGCGATCGATCCTCCTGCCTCACTCAGCCTCCTGAGTAGCTGGGCGCCTGGCTAATTTTTCTACTTTTAGTGGAGACGAGTTCTCGCTCTTGCTCAGAGCTGGTTTCGAACTCCTGAGCTCAAGCAATCCTCCCACCTCGGCCTCCCAGAGCGCTAGGATTACAGGCGTGAGCCACTGTGCCCAGCCCATCTTCCGCCTTCTATCTGAAACTTAATTGAAGGAAAGTGACCTCCAGGCCAGTTGAAAGATCCTTTTGGTAGGAACGTTTTATAGAAAAAGAGAATGGTTAGATAGTTATTAATATAAATATGGAAATGAGAAATTAATAGTATTAAAAAAGAAGTTCCCATTTAGCACAATGGTGATTACTTTTGTGTGTTCTTAGGAAAAAGGAATGTTTGTGACTTGGTGCCATTTCACAATGTAACAGGCAGTTTCTAACTTCAAAGGCATTTTAAAGAAAAACCTGGGGTCACAGAAACAACATAAAAATGAAGATAAGAATTCTAACTCAGACACACACAGGGAAGAGGGCTTCGTGAAGACAGAGGCAGAGACTGCAGTTGTTGCCACAAGTCAAGGAATAGTGAGGCCACCACAAGCTGGAAGAGGCAGAGAATTCTTCTTCTCTAGAGCTATCTGGGGGATCATGACCCTGTCGACATCTCGATTTTGGACTTCCAGCCTCCAGGACTGGAAGAGAATAAATTTCTGCTGTTTTAAACCAGCACTATGGGGTACTTTGTTCCAGCAGCGCTAGAGAACTAATACAATGGGGCGCCGGCACCTACTGCAGCAGGACTCCTGGTATCCCTAACGCCTTTTCTGGGGGTCTACAAGGTTAGAGCTGTTTTCATAATACTATTAAGGCATTATTTGCCTTGTTTACTGTGTTGACATTGGCACTAATGATACAAAGGCAATCGATGGTGGATAAACTGCTAGCATCTAGTAGGTATTAAGACGGTGGTACCAAAATGTATTCTTCACTGCCACTCACAATAAAGAAAACGCCAGTTTCACATAAGAATGTTAAAAAAAAAGAATTCTAGGCGGCTCTCACAAACCTGTTTGGCTATACTCTGGTCAAGTGGTGATTCTGATTGTCTTACTCTAGCCTCCGTTTGTGGGCCCCAGCAAGGGCACCTAAGTGGCCTTTTCCCCAGCTCTTTGCTTGCTGTATCTGGAAAACACATTTGAAAGGCGAGAGGTTTTGCATTCGAGAGACGCCGTGGCTGGGAGGTGTCCCTTGTGTTTAAAGGTTGAGGTTTCCAAAGTTATTTGCTTTCGGGGTGTTAGCCCTCAGAGTAACAGATGCTTTAAGAATGTACACTTTATGGGTAGAAAAGAAAAAAACCCTGTCGAATGGATTTTTGGAAAACAAATCCATCCTCCAAGAAAGTGACAAACAAAACAGCCCGACCGAGACCTTCCCTTAATCAGAAACTCCGTGATAGGAGACGACTCATTTCTAACGTTCATATTTTCTCGTAGAAGACATTTGGGTGAATCACTAACAGTCTTTTTCTATCAGAATACTTCATACATTTTATATTGATTTAGGAATTTAAATGTTAAAAATGCAAAATCCTATGCGACGGCGCTATCACTGGAAGGAATAAGGCTTTATGGGATCATTTTCCTGCCATCTGTTATCACCAGGACCACCTGCATATCGTCTTCTTTCCATCAGATGTGTGACTTACCTGCCAAGTTGCATTTGTATTTTCCGCCCTAGTGTGGGATTGCAGAAGGGCTGTTTTTATTCTTATTTTTTTTAGAATGTTTTTATGTTGATTAAATTAGTAGAAAACCTCCTAGCCCTGGAACAATTATTCTTATCATTTAGACATCTAGACTGGTTTTGTTTAATTGCATAGTGTTTGTCTTTGCAGGAAGAAAATTGCTGGTAAATATAAGTTAGATTGAACATAATTATTAATCAATGACACCACTAACCATTTGTTTGCCTCGATCTAATAATTGCTGGTTGACAAATTGGTCAGACTAAAATTTTATGTATAAACCTAATTTTGGTGTAGTGTTGAACCTAAAGTGACCTTGAAATATAATTTTCAGTGTGGAACAATAAATCTTTCATTAAAAAAACTTTCCATGTTGCTGAGCACCTTTCTAAAAAAATCTTGAATGAAAATTAAATGTAGTAAATCTAAAACCATGCAAAAATTAATTTTAATAGCATGATGTCCTGGCGGTTGTGATCATTGTTGCAAATGCTTGTTAGCAGAGCCAAGAATGAGTTGAAAATGTAGATTTCTTTCTCTAAGAATTCGTTTCATGTTTGAAAGTGATTAAGACATTTTCATAGGTGCCAATACGTTCAATTGCATGTTTGTATTCTTTGCTTAGGGCTTTAGTGGAACTGAGGCAGGAGGCTAATTAAACTAACTTTGCTTAGTCAGCAGTCCGGGCAGTTGAGGGGATGTGGTTTGCTCCAGAGCCAGCTCTGAACATGTCTTGCAGTCGCTGCATCCAGCATACCTGGAAATCCAAGATTCGAAGAAACTTATTTTATTTATTTATTATGTATTTACTTGCCTTTTTCCCCCTAGGAAGTCACTGGTTGTGTTTTATCACAATCATGCTTTTATGAAAGATTTAGATAGCCCATCGATGCCATGCCCCTTTTAATTGATTTATCTGTTTAATAAGAATACAAGGGGACTTGTCCTTTCAAAGACTGTCCTTCATGGATTGATATGAAAGGATTGAATTTTTCTTGGCAGTTTGAGGTGGAATTCTTCATGCATACATTTCCAGGGGCACATGATCAATTGAAGCATTTTAAATCAGACCTGGCTCTTGGTTATTCAATTAACAAGAAAATAAACCTAAAAACAAATACAGCAACCTGTACAATCGGGAAGATGCAGAAGAAAATGAATGCGTCTTTTCCTAGGGATAATTATTTCTGCAGCTGTTTAACGGTGGGTTCTAGTCATTGGGGCTCCTGATTTCCATAGTAGCAGATGAAGATGTTGAGCAAATGTTTGAAAATGGTTACTAATTGATGGGGTTGCAAGATATGTTTGTTAGTTATGAATGTTGCATAGACTGGAGTGCTTCATAAGCAATCTGTGTGTTCCTGATTTAAAACACAACCTGAATTTTATCTTTTTTGGGCAGTCGAGTACTCCTAGATAGCCACACTCGTACAGATAAAACTTGGTTTCTGAGTCTCCTCCTCTTTGAGAAGAGCCTTTTAAATACAAAATAGATGGAAAGGGAACACATAGCATATTGTTTCTAAACATCTAGATATTTCCAATGGGAGAACTTTGTGGAACTGAAATAATTTGAAACTATACATGTTAAGTTCTTTTACCTCAAAATTTGATGCTTGGTAAATGATAAGACACTCAATAAATATTTATCAAATAAGTTAACTATTAGATCTTTGTTAAAAGTAAACAGTTCCTTTAACAAAATAAGCAGGTTTAAGCCTGCAAGTAGACTGTTACCTCCTGTTTAACTATTTCTTTGGTATACTATATTATGTTTTAACAGGGCTATACATCCTATTTTTTTTTTAAGTCTTTTTTTTTTTTTTTTTTTTTTTTTGAGACAGTCTCACTCTATTGCCCGGGCTAGAGTGCCGTGGCATCAGCCTAGCTCACAGCAACCTCAAACTCCTGGGCTCAAGCGATCCTCCTGCCTCAGCCTCCCGAGTAGCTGGGACTACAGGCATGTGCCACCATGCCTGGCTAATTTTTTCTATATGTTTTTAGTTGTCCAGCTAATTTTCTTTTAATTTTTTTTTAGTAGAGACGGGGTCTCACTCTTTCTCAGGCTGGTCTCGAACTCCTGAGCTCAAACGATCCACCTGCCTCGGCCTCCCAGAGTGCTAGGATTACAGGCATGAGCCACCGCGCCTGGCACATCCTATTTTTTTTTAATTTAGCTTTCTCCTCTGTTCTTCTTGAACGAATATAAAAGCCATTTTAAGTGCTAATAAGAATAAAAGCAGGAGTAAATTTTAAGAGTAACGTGTGGATTTTGTAAGGATTTATTCTTCAACTGTATTGATTCATCTGGTGCTGTTTTTCCTAATATTAAATAAAGCATTAATCACTGAAATATATAAGCCATGTGGAGCCTTCCCTTTCCAGATCCTTAGGGAGTAGCTAATAGGGGTGTGTGTGTGTGTGTGTGTGTGTGTGTGTTTATTTTTTTCCAGGAAGGAAGAAACATTTCTCTTACTACTGTCGAAGGGAAATAACAGGATTTGTCTTCTCTTTCATATTTTATTCAAAATCTGCAATGATTGACTTCTATGTGAAGATAATCTTTGGGTCTATAACACGTTAATGTGGATGGACTTACAGTGAAGGAAAATCCAAGGGTAGCTTATTGTTATCAAAGAAAAATTACAGTGTCATAAATCCGGTTGGAGTCTTGTTTCTGGAAAGGCCCTCTCTTTGAACACAGTTGAATTGGAGATCATCTCACTTTGCAATGATGATGTGCTGCAGTTAATAAAAGATAGTGTCTAGTTCATAACAGCCTAGAACAATGAGTTTAAAAGTATTCTTCATCAACACTTGCCTCATTCTTATGTTTTAAAATTCCTTGAATACATTTTTCGATAAGCAATTATAGTGGATTTGAAATTGAGAACAAACCTTAAGTGTCACCTCTTAGGAAGGCACTCATTCTTGTTCTAGTATTTTAAAAGGTTCTATTTCCTGGTCTTGTCAGATTGTTATCTTTTTTTGGTTGTTGTTAAAAAGTAGAGCTATAGAAGGAATTTGTCCAGTATGGTTTCTTGACATGTTCTCTGCTCCTAATAAGGTCTATGACTTGGACAGGTAACATTCTTTCAGGCTTGGTTCTCATCAGTATAATGGAGGGACTGTTCTAGGTGAGCTTGAGGAAGAACTCGTTAAGCTCCTTTTTTTTTTTTTTTTTTTTTTTTCAGTGATTAACTCAAGAGTGGTTCCCAGCACTGTGTGGGAGGCCAGGGTAGGAGGATCACTTGAGACCAGAAGTTTTAGACTAGCCTGAGCAACATAGCAAGACCCCATCTCTCTCTAAAAAAATAAAGGAATGATGAGTTCATTTACATACAACTCTCCTTGATCTAAGAAAAAATGTGTAACAGCTTGCAATATATATATGGAAGAAGAAAATAGAAATATATGATAAAGGGCTGGGCTCGGTGGCTCACACCTGTAATCCTAGCTCTTTGGGAGGCAGGCAGAGGTGGAAGGATAGCTTGAGGCCAGGAGTTTGAGACCAGCCTGGGCAACATAGTGAGACCCTGTACAAAAAAAATAGAAAAATTAGCCAGGCATGGTGGTGTGTACCTGTAGTCCCACAGATGCTCGGGAGGCTGAGGTAGGAGGATTGTTTGAGCCTGGAGTTCAAGGCTGCAGTGAACTGTGATTGCACCACTGCACTCCAGCCTGGGCAATAGAGTGAAAGCCTGTCTTCAGAAAAAAAATGTATCTCTATATTTATATATATTTGTAACTTTTATATATAAAATGCAAATATACATATTAACTTGTAGTTTTGTAAATATTTCTATAGGACTAATTCCTGGGTGAAAGCAAATGCCCCACCCTCCCACTCTTTTCTTTGTGTTTTAGAGATCGAGTCTCACTCTGTCACCTTGGCTAGACTGCAGTGGTATCGTCATAGCTCACTGCAACCTCAAATTCCTGGGCTCAAGCAATCCTCCTGCTTCAGCCTCCCTGAGTAGCTGGGACTACAGGCTCACACCACCACACCTGGCTAATTTTTCTATTTTTAGTAGAGATGGGGTCTCACTCTTGCTTAGGCTGGTCTCGAACTTCTGAGCTGAAGCAGTCCTCCTGCCTCAGCTTTCCAGAGTGCTAGAATTACAGGCGTGAGCCACCGCGCCTGGCCTCTCACTCTTTTCTATATGATAAATTTCTGACAAATTTACTTGTTAACCAAGGAATGATATAAGTTTCAAAATATGCTGAATGCATTCAGCTTCCAAAAGTTCTGGGCACACACTGTATATAAAATATCAAATGCTTCATGATTTGGGTGTCATCCTTGCATAGGGGCCATGCTAATCATCTCTGTATCATTCCAATTTTAGTGTATGTGCTGCCAAAGCCAACACTCTTTTTAAAAAAAAAATTATATTAGATACTTTACAAAATATTCAGAATCCTCCACCCCTATTTTGGCAATCTTATTTCATAAACATGAAATTTTACTGAGTTGCAGTTAGTTTGAAACATTCTTATTTTGCTTTTGCTTGTAGAATGAACATTCCTCATGTTTCCTTGTAATTTAAAATATATATTATAGTTAATGAGGCCATTTTTTTTTTAAGAGATAGAATCTCGCTCTGTTGCCCAGGCTGGAGTGCAGTGAGGTGATCATAGCTTACTATAGCCTCAAGCTCCTGAGCTTAAGGGATCCTCCTGCTTTAGTCTTTCTGAGTACCTGGGACTACAGGCATGCACAACCACATCTGACTAATTTAAAAACATTTTTTATAGAGAGGGGTCTTACTATGTTGCCCAGGCTGGTCTTGAACTCCTGGCCTCAAGTGATCCTCCTGCCTCTGCCTCCCAATTTGCTGGGATTACAGGCATGAGCCATGGACCCCGGCACCATTCTTTGATCTGTTAGTGAACACACTGGCAGCTTATTTCCATTCTGCAGGAAGCAGCTTTGTTTCTGTGCTTTCCTCCTGCTCTTTCCTTATGGTAGACATCCAGACTTCCCGGCAGAGTAGAAAGAGCATGGCTTAGGCAAGATGTGGGTTTGAATCCCCAGCTCTGCCACTGCTTTAGATAAGCGGCTTAACCTGTGAGCCTCCCTCTACAAACTGGATAGAAGGTCGTTTGTTAAAGGACGTGCTCTTACAAGTTGTGCTAATGTGGATGCTACTGGCAACAAATGACTGTTCATGTCACCACAACGTCACTGATACACTAGCGTTTCCTCTGACAGGTAAAGGACGTTTTACGTTTGCTTTGGTTTTTGTATTTCTTTAGTTTATTGGAACAGATAAACACAGTTCCATGTGTTGATTTACTAATTTCATGTGGCGGACAGTAGTTATGGCCAGCTTTGTCTATTGGGGTCTTTTTGTGTGCTTCAAAACTCATGATTTATGCTTAAACATTTGCAAGCAGTCTCTCTGTTAGCAATTTTTTCCCCAAAACTCTTCAGTGAGTTGGGTAGCTGAAACATCCTCCTTTATAAGTTCCCTACACAAAGGGGTTAGATTTTTAGGCAAAGCCCCCCAATCCTAACTCAATCCATTGTAGTCTTGGGTTTGGGACATTCTCCTTCTCTGTGGCTCCTTTCTTTTCTCCACACACATTTGTTTCTTTAACCAACACATAGTGCTTACTGTGTTTTTCAGGGGTTATTTCAGGCATTTTACAATTATTAACTTATGTAATCCTTCCAACAACATGACAAGGTAGGTATGGTTATCCCCATTTTACAGATGAGGAAACCGAGGCACAGCGTGACTGGTGAAGTGGCTTGCGTAGGGTTGTATGGCTCCAGTAATTGGAGCTTAGATTTGAAGCCTGGTGGTCTGACTGCAGAAACTACGTCTCTGTAGTCTTTCTCTGCAGCGGAGCCCTCTAAGTTTTTCCCTTTAGGCCTTGGGTTGCTCGTAACCCCGATTTATTAATAGTTCTCACACCTCTGACATTTTGGGGGACTCAGGGCAAGAATATAAATGAAAACCCACATACATACCATTTTATGAAATATTTAAAAACTATCCATCAAGCTAGCACACTGTTAAAGGAAATGTTCTCTCCTGTGTTGACAGTGAAACCTTCATAATGACAAGAAGGCCAGGTCTGGATTTAGGATTCTTAGACCTCTGGGCTTTCCAAGCTAGCATGTGTGACACAGGAGTGGCCGTCCTCTCCCTCCTCCCATTCCGGCTCCCGCTGCTCCTGCACCTTTAGGGACCTCCAGCTCATGCGTGGGGTTTTCCAGTCCATGTGTCCAGGCTCTGGCAGTGCCCTCCGACCTCCACCAACACAGACACCCTTTGGCTGCCCTGTGGTCTGGGGGTAGGAAGCCTGCATCGACTTTGGGAATTCCACAGTCTTGGGTCCCTGGGACACGTGGGATGTGAACTTCAGTTCAGGTAGGTGTCCTTTGGGTTGCTGTAGGGGAAGGACATGTCCAGAGAAGGGCCAAAATGGGGCTCTCCAGAGTGAGGGGCTCCCGCCTGGGTCCGTGGCATTACCATCCAGAGGGGTTGTTTGAAGCAGTTCCTTCTCCCCCGATTCCCAGGCCTGATCCGTTAACGAGCCTTTCCCTGCCGTCCACCTTGGGTGATTAGCTCCTGATCACTCTCAAGGTTCAGGCTGGTCGAACTTGAATTCGGTAATTATTTAGAGTGCATTCCGTGAAGTGCTGGATACGGAAGGGAGACGCCACCCCCGCTGTCGTGGAGTTTAGAGTTCCTGTCTTGGCTTAGGGCCTGCTCGCTTCCCACAGCACAGCCTGCACTCGTGTTGTCAGAAGATTCCGAGGGGACCGTAGAAGAACATTGAGGGTTGTTTTCTGACTCATCAGCCTGGGATTGAGCCTTATGAAAGCGGTAGTGGGCGAGCACAGGAAAGTGGAGGAGGTTGGGTTCCACGTGACAACGGTGGGGAGTTGTGCTCTGGGAACTAAAGGAGGCTGGCACGACGGACTGAGAGTCAAGACAGAGCTAAGCAGAGGCGCTCGGAGGCAGGGAGGCCAGCTCTTAGGATATCGCACCGAATCAGACATGAGATGTTGAAGCCTGAGCCGGGCAGAGATCGAGGACAGCACTGAAAACAAAAGAAATGATAGGACTTGATGGATCTTAGCGTGGGACGACCACGATGCGGAAAAGCCCAGATAATCCCCAGGTTTCTAGGCTCTTGCAACAACTGGAATGTTACTCCTTGCTTGGACAGAGTCCTATCCAGAAAAGGCACAGAAAATGGAAGAAAAGGCTAACAAAAGCAGCGCCTTGTTCTTTGGGATGCTAATGGCCGACACTGAGTGCTTACTGTGTGTGGGGCCCTGTCCTGTGACTTTGTACATACAAACTTGCAAATCCCCGTCGTACCGATGAGGGAACAGGCACATGCAGATAAAGGAACCGTACAAGTAGGGCCTCTTTGCGACAGGCATCGTGGCTCAGAGAATGCCTGCGACTGGGAGAGACAGACAGAATTCAGCATGAAGACAGAAAGCCCAGGGTTAAAAGCAAAGAACAGAGAGAAAGGGTTTTTCCTCAGGAGTTAGAAGCTGTCACTGACATAACCAAGCCTCAGATCTGGGAGTCATTCTTTTTCCATTGGCAAGTCCTGCTGGCCTTATCTCTAAAATATGTTTCAGGCTGACCCTTCCTGTCCCCTGGGGCCTCCTCCCTGGTTGTCCTTGTCCTGCGTTGATGCATTAGCAGTCCCTAAGCTCTGCAGCCAGAGTGGTGGTTTGAGGGGTTTAGGGCTGTTCGTTGATGGCCGGTTTACATCCAGTACAGCGGACTAGTCTTCAGCGTGTAGCTCGGCAAACTCTTAAAAAGTGAACACATGCCTGCAGCCCCTCCCAGGGCGGTTGTCGAACATGACCTGTGCCCCAGAAGCCTTCCTGTGTCTCCTTCCAGTTCTTGCTCCTCAAGAGGTCACCGCTGTTCTGATTTTTGTCAGCACAGATCAGCTTTGGACATCGTTCAACGCCATCATTTGTACATCAGTCTCACCCTTACCAGCTCTCCCCGGCGTCACCCCTGGATCGCGCTCTCTGCCATTGCCTGACTGAGATAAAAAAAAGAACACAGTCAACATCTTTCTCTCCTTCCTGCCTGGTAATTTTTGCCTGTCAAGATCCAGCTCAGAGCCCACTTCCGCGTGTACACCTTCTCTTACCCACATAGCCGACAGGGATCCCTCCCTGTCAGTACTGCGCGCTACCGCTTTCGACTTGATGTATCCGGTTGGTGCTGACATGGGAACCCATCGCAGAGATTAATCGAGTGTCTGAGTGTCTGATCATGCTTGGGGACCCAGGGTGGGGGTGGGAGCTTGTGAAAAATGATGAACGTTCAGAGGCTTTGGAGAGTGAACTTAGAAGGTCAGTAAAGAGAATGAAACACAACACGTGAATGTGTACTGACTGGTCTGGGCTGCAAGATTTGGGAACTGTGTCTTTTAAGACTAGCTGATGTGAAGAACATAATCTATAAAGCAAAAGAGTGGGGAGTGTATTGGGACCAAGTAAGAGTAATGCTCCATCATAGAAACTTACATATTAGAGCAAATATGTTGTCCCTTCACTCCCCAGAGGCAATAACTGGAAACAGTTTTATAGGACCTTTTCTAACCTAATTGATACGGAAACTTTTCAATCTCAAAACTATTTGCCCATTATCATATAAGTGGATACCAAATAATAATTTTCTGTCTTGGCAATGATTCACATTATTGAGTTAGCCATTGGACTGCTTTTTCCTTGCCAGGAAGTACACATCAGAAAACTGCAGCTCATTTTTTGTGTGTGTCTTTCTTTCAAAGCACTGATTACCAGAGAGCTTATAATACTCAATGGAGAGTTTACGGAAAAGATGGAAAGAGGATTTTTTTTAGAAGAATAATGGGAAAGTTTGAGACAAATGTGTCTTAAAACAAAGTTCTTTTTTGCAGAAACTTCTCCAGTGGTAATCTCTTGGGTTAGGAACAAAATCAATTTCATGCAAAAAAAAAAAAAAAAAAGAAAAAAGGGTGATTATGTAAGGCAAACAAAAAATATTCAAAGTATTACAGTCTGTCATCTGGGTGAGTTGTGGAGAGAAAGGGAAGTCATTTGTACAGTCTATTCAGTGGAGAAAGCTGAATATATTTTCCAGTTTCTAAGATAATTTCTGTAAGCCGTGAATTTAAAGCAAATCCTTTCCTATAAGTCAGCATTTGGTCCCAAAAGAGCAAAGGCTTTGTGATCATCTACATCTATAATATCATCTTCTTTGGAGGTGATAATTTTGAAAAAGATTAGGGCAACAACGATTTTGAGAGTGGGTCATTGATGGGACACTTGTTTAGGACAGCCTTTTTCTCTGTAGAAGCCTTTTTCTCTAAACGTGCTTTAGGAATAGCATCAGGCGGATAGGGCTTTTTTCCTATTTCAAGTGAAGTTGGCAGGAAGGCTGACACCCGCCTGCCCCATCTCCTTACTGTACAAGTATTTTCTCCGTTGCCTGCTTTCAAGGTTCAAAATCAATAGCAGCACAGGGGGGAGGCATTTCCCAGAAGCTCACGCTACTTCCTGAGGAACTGCTACTCCCAGTTAGATGGGGCGTTGGCTTGCATTCTTAGAAAACAAAAAACAGAACAGAGAAGCTCTCCATTTCTAGTGACGCGGATGTGAGTATTGGAGATGATTACACTAGCAGTCAAAGCCTGTGCTTCTTGAAATCATATAGTTTGCTTGTTGAACCAAGTAGTTAAGGAATGGGCCATCTCCACTGAAGTGTCCGTTATCATTTATTTAAGCACATCTGGACTAAACAAGCCACTTTCAACTCTTTGTCTATCCAGGTGCCAAAGCAGAGTAACTTGCCCTCTTGACTGAGAGTCCTGAATAGGATCTAGCCCAGGAGAGTTCAGGTCTTGTATTTTATAGAACAAAGCAATCAACCAGGAACCCAAACGACTGCTGTTGACTTGACCAAGGTCCCATAGTTGCTGGGGTGACAGAGATGGGGGTAAATATATTCTATTAGGTTAAAGAATCACAAGCACATTGTTTAAACTGACTTTTCAGGTGCTAAAATAAATGAAGTGCAATTCTAATGTTGACAGCATTATGATTTAGGATGATAGAAAGCTTTTCAAATATTTAATTCATGTTTTCGTTGGGTTTGGGATGCATCTGACTTGCCCCTCACTCCTTCCACCCCTACCCCCTGCTCTATTTAGAAGTAAAAAATTACGCTTTTGGAAGATAGAGTGAATTTCTCCCAAATTAATGTCTTCTGTCTCCTAAATCAGGAGAAGAGTCTTTGAGTGTGTTTATGTGGGGAACGAGGTCTGGTCTGTGTTCTGCAGTGTATTACTGATGAGGCTAAAAATTAACGTATTAATGGCATCACTAGACGTTCTCTGTAATAGCTGGCAACTCTAAAAGCTATTTTGACAGCTATAACTTATGATTTATAAATTAGGTTAATGGATTCCTTTTATAATGGAAAATGCACTTGTGAAAGGTCACTTATATTCAGGTCACAATTAAGTACCTGCTGCCTTCTCTTAGGTTTGTGTTTTTCTGGAGGATTTTTGTTTTCACTAGACATTACAGGACATAGGTTTTTCCTTTCCTTTCCTTTCCTTTCCTTTCCTTTCCTTTCCTTTCCTTTCCTTTCCTTTCCTTTCCTTTCCTTTCCTTTCCTTTCCTGTCCTGTCCTGTCCTGTCCTGTCCTGTCTTGTCTTTATTTGCAACCAATCCCAAATAACCAGCATCTCTCACCACATGCCATGAGACACAAACGGCAAGTCCACAGTATCCCTCCCCAAAAGAACCAGCGCAGCCACCCCTTGAGTGATTATGAGATTTTGAGATTCAAGCTGGTGTTCTCCACCTTAACGTTGAGAGAAATGGTTATGCAGCTTCAAGGTTCTCTGTAAATTCATCACACTTGGCTAGACTGGGAATGTATTTTTAATTAGGCGCTGCTTTTTAGAGCGTTTGCCTATGTATTAGTGAATATTCTGATCAGCCAGTATGTCTCAGAAGCAGAAGGAATAGATTTGGTAGCAAAAACCAACCAACCAACCAAAAAAGCAAAAAGCCAAAAACCTATCTTGCATTTGATGTAGTTTCTGTAGTGCTTTGCCTCTTGTATGCTATCTACTTCTTTAGCAACACTTTCTCTTTTTTCTCATGTAGAGTTAGGTCCTGATAAGGTTTGCGTATGTGCACTATAACTGCTTTATTGACTAACTTTAAAAACCAGGAAAATAAGAAAGAAAAGTGCCAGGCATGGTGGTTCACTCCAGTAATCCCAGTGCTTTGGGAGGCCAAAACAGGAGGATTGCTTGAGGCCAGGAGTTTGAGACCAGCCTGGGCGACATAGAGAGACCCTATCTCTACAAAAAAATTAGCTGCGTGTAGTGTCATGCACTTGTGGTCCCAGCTACTCAGGAGGCTGAGGTGGGAGGATCGCTTGAGCCCAGGAGTTTTGAGGCTGCAGTGAGCTATGAGATCACACCACTGCACTACAGCCTGGGCGACAGAGTAAGTCCCTGTCTCTAAAAAATAAAAAAGAGAAGGAAAGAAAGGAAACCAGAGCTGCCATTTTTCAATCCAGGTGTTGTCTCTATTAGAATGGCTTGATTAATCCAATCTAGGTCGGCCTGTAGGAGAAAGGAAGCACAGGGCTGTTAAATATACTGTGGCCAGGTTAATTTTGTAAGGGGAGGATAGTGAGCCTTCTCAGATGTCACGTTCTCTCCCGAAGTTTCAGTAATAAGCTTGACTCTTAGCTCGCTCAAAGCAAAGGCTGAGGGATCCTTCACTTGCATGTATTTCTGTTGTGGAACCTGGACTGTAATTCTTTCCTTCTTGGGTAACATGATGGCTGGCTGGCTTTGCTTTTCTTTTGTTTTAATGTACTTTCATTTGTTCAGAAGGAAAGGCATCGGATGGGAAGAGGCATCTGAACAAGATGGTTTAAAAGCTTCCCATAGAGACTGAAGAAATGTATTGACCAGTGCAAATCTGTTCTTAGAATAGTCACCACTTCTCTATGGGAAACATTATTTTAGCACCAATAGGAGCACTGGGCAGTGTCTGGGAAGGCAACCCACCATCTCTGCTGTGCACTCCGTAGGAGGGCTCGCTGGAGCATCCCTCAGCTGCTCTACTGGGGCATCAGTTGGACACCAGGATGAGCCATGTCCCAGGCTGGACTTGGCCAGACGGAGTGGAGAAGAAGCGCTTGCTGTTGTTGCATTTCTTCCTCCACATCCCTTACCCAACTCTGTGATCCCTTCTGCACTTGGGCATCCATACTGTCGAGTGTTCACAGAGCAGAACCTCAAGCAACAATAACCCTGCAAAAGTAATATCACTCCCCATTTTACAGATGATGAAACTGAGGCTCATAGGGTAAGAAATTTTCCCAAGTGCTTCATAGCTAATCAGTGGTGAAGCCAGGATTCCCTCACTTTGGTCTACTTGCAGATCGTGCTCTTTCTACTTACCGTACTAGGCTGAGCTGGACCCAGAGGAGCACGGTAGCATTATTACCAGCTAATGGGCGCCAGCTAATGGAAGGGTTCTGCCATTGCCTGCCTCTTACGGATCAGTGGACCTAGGCAAAGTCCTGCTTTCCTCCAGCCAGACCGACTGATAAACATTGGCTGTGTTCAAGCCACGGCAGGGCTGGATTCACGTCACTTTTATTTTGGTATGCAGCCAGCCGTTTGAATTCCGTGGGGCACAAAGCTAAGCACACACGTCAGAGAAACCCATTTCAATTTATCATTTTAATTTTGCTATTAAAATTACCATCCACAAGCCCTAAATGGATTCTCTAAAATGGCATCTTCGAGTCCATTATGAGAGCTAAATGTTTAATGATTTTATTAAATAACCAATGCCACCATGTATAGGAAACTTTCTTTAGTTTTTTCACATATAAGGAGGCATTTCTCAGAGTCCCTTGGGATGACTTAACATAGCTCTCCCAAGCTGGCTGCCTCTTCCTCTTCCTTCCTTGCCTTCTGTCCTGAATGCTGCCGCCAGGGGCTGTTCTGACAGTGGACCCTCTGCCTTGCAGGCTTCAGAAAGGAGCCTGCGAGGCAGACATTTCATCAATTGAAAAGCAGTTTAGAATTTCAGCCTAGGAAGCAGTAGATGCTCTTTAGCAAACACAGCACAGCTCTTTGTGCATTAACAATTTGCTGCTTTTTTATTCTGTATCTTGAATTTCTCAGTGATTGTGTTAGAAACATTTGGAGTCGAACATTATAGGATAGTAATTGTTGATTCCTGGCTAAATCATATTATCTTAGATGGGCCATCTTTGCAAATCAATGCATTGTATTGAAAATAAGCAATTTTGCTTGTTCATTTTCTTTTTCTGTCAGATGGAACATAGAATTGAGATTGCAAGGGGGTGATCAATAAATTTTCTCTAACTAGTTTTAAAAAGAAGTCAACAACATTTTAAGTGATGTGGTTCAAAGGCAATAGAGCCACTAAATCTGCATAGACAATGTGTGGTATGGTCGTCCTTCAGCCTCTGCAGGGAATTGATTCCAGCGCCCCCCTCCCCAAAATCCAAGGATGCCCAAGTCCCACAGTTGGCCTTCCATGTTAGACGGTTCTGCATCCAATGATTCAACCAATTTCAGATTGCAAATACAGTAATCTCAGGACTTGGAACCCGAGGTTATGGAGAGCCAACTGTATTTAACTTTGACAGCGGTCTCAATTATCCTCATAATTAAATATTAATATGTTGCCTGTTTTGGGCAAAGTTTGAAGTAAACTTCTGTTGCCATCTCCCTGTATTGCAACCATCAAATGGTGAAAACCCCACAAGAGGTGGTGATGCATGCTGCCTTGGGCTGCTTAAAACAAGCAAACAAACAAAACAAAGAATCAATCCCTTCCCGGGATGGGAGAAGAACTTTTTATAAGAGACCCTCTTGTGTCTCCCCCTTGTCCATTTCTGCCTTCTCGCCTATGAACAGGTGATGGTTGTACAAAGTTTAGAAACTATATTTTTCATATCCAACATCCTCCATGGCGAAGTTGCTGATACTCCTGTCTTAGGGACACATCTTTGATTAGAAGACATAATATTAACATCTAAATTTTTTTGTACTTTTTAAAATCTAAAGTTTAGTTGAGATGATGCTGGTTTTCTCCCTTGTCAAAATTATTTATCTCTCAGGCCAAGAAACAATTTGGTCTTTCTATGGCATGCAGTGGCTTTGGAAACACTTCGTATTACCAGATTTCTGAACAAGACTGTGATGTAATTACTCTCCTACCAAATGAGGATCCCTTTGAGAGGAGCAGCCACTTGACATGAGAGCAATTACTTGAATACTATGTGGTGTGTAGGAATTAAGTGGAAATTGGGATCTTGACTTCCACATCTGCTACAAATAAAACCTAGTGTGAGTTCACTGGTGCAGGGCCTCAAAAGGAACCAGGCATGAGTATTGCCAGAATTGGCAGAAATGTTTCAGAACAACAAGTTGTGCTTTTTCATTATTCCGACTCTTCACACCAACATTTTGCTTATTTTGCATTCGAAATCTGTGGAGATCAAAATGGCAGTGGTTTTGCCCTGGACAGCTTGTAGGCGCAACAGCTCAGGTCAGGGTGGGAACTTGTCTTAGACATTCATCATGCTACAATATAAAGCTCTGGGGTATCTGTGTTCTGTGCTAACTTACCAAGATCTGGGACCCGAAGTCAAATAACTAATCATGAAAAGTTATATACTTTTCTGTTAAATATGAAACTTCAACATTGCTTTGAAGTTTAGGGAGTGAGGGGAGTGGGCTTGTTCCCTGTCCTTAACACAAGAATCTCTTGAATTGTTGGATTGCTTAGTCTCTTCTCCTGAGTGGACACCCCAGTCTAACCGCAGTTCTCTCGAATAAGAAGAGCTATGTGAGATGGATTGCATCATGCATCCAGCATAAGGAAGTAGGGATGCACCTTTTCCTTGGTTTAAGGTAAGTTGGGGGAAGAAAGAATGCAATTCTTCAAGTTCAGTCCTTTGAGTTCTTTTCTGGTTCTAGGAGGCTGTGAGTAGTGGTTCTCAACCAGGAATGTTATGACCAGCACCTCAGGAAAGGTGACACATTTCGGTGGGGGCGGGGGGGGATAACCAGGGATGTCCCATGTCCTGTAATTACCGTGCACAATGTTCACACAGGGGAGGATGCTGGTGGTGTCAGAGACTTGGCCTGGGATTCACACGTTTTCTTCCAGTTGGATTTACTGAGCCTCTCTCTGTCCTAAGTACAGATACTGACCTAACTGTTGTGGGGGCTGCAGACATTACGAGGTAGGCCTTTCACATAATGGATTTCTGGTGGACCGTTTCACGCAGCGAATTGCTGTTATTGGTAGGTGGTGCCTTTTATTCCCCTCATCTCCAGCAGAGATCTTATAAATTCCCTTTGCCTGAAATCAGCATGGTTGATCTCCCACCTAACCAGATTTAGAGTGCTTTGTTTTCTTTTACATACTTTCCCAGAGAACTCGGGAGTTTTAATACTTTTAAAAACAACCATAACTTTTTAAAGTAGGGGAATATTTGACTGAGCTGTTGTGTGTTAAAACGTATCACATGTATCCCTGGTGTCTGTAGTTACAGAGGATGGTGACAGAGGGGACTCACAAAGGGTTCTACAGGCAAATTATTTTAGAAAATGCTACAGTGGTTTCCTCCTTAGCGGTTCAGAGTGCACATTAGAGAGACTTTAAATTCGAAGTAAATCTGCTTAACTCTGTCCAGATCCGAGTTTCCCAAGCTGATTGGAGCACAGAACACTTCAGAGATAATGCCTGGTTTGCTGGCATTAATAAACCTGGTATACTGGTACTCTCAGATACTAGTTTGAAAAATGCTGGTCTTTGAGATTTAGAGGCCTAATTTGTAGATAACATTCCTAATACAATGAGTTCACCTGTCGTGGCCAAGTCCTTTGGAATTGACATAAGCAATGCGAGATACGTTATTTTCCAAGACACTCAAGAATTTGACTATTTGAATATTAATAATGTTCAATTGAATCGAAAGTTAATTTTGCTTGCTAAAAGCAAACTGGTGATTTTAGCAGATCTCTCTTAGCATTTATTTTTATGTCCAAAATGAGTTTGGGTTATTTTTCTTGAAATTACGTTAAGTAATATTCATGAATTTTGCTGAAAATGATAAGAAACAAAAATCTGGGATTTGTAGACTGTAGCCAGAGACTCTGTATCTCATGTTTATACCCTTCACCAGGTGGCCCTTGTAGGACCACAGGTTCATGCACTGTACAGACACCGTTCCAGAAACCTTCCTTAAATAGTAAGTAACCACTGCCATTTCAAAAACAACGTAGAATTAATCTTTGCATTCTGAAAATTAGAATTTTTGCACTAAGATTGAATTAAATTAATTAAACTAATGACAGCACAACACAATTGCTCTGAGCCAATGAAATATTTGAAATTGGATACATGTTGCTGTTTGGATAGTTTTTATTTCTGGCAGTGGGTGGGGTGGTGATGTTGAAGGAAGGTGGGGTGGGTTCTATGTCAAATCTCAGAAGGAAAGACCTGGAAGGTAAAACGGTAAAGTTCGTACCAGGACCAGCCAGCTGGACTGTGTGGTTCTCAGTGCGTGGCGGGGAGAGAAGGAGCCATGGTGACTCTGGATAATGGTGACGAGATATCCACCTTTGAGTCTCTCAGATTAACTCACTCATGTCTAAAGTACTGTCATCAAGCTGTAAGGGCATATTTCGGTTTGTTGGTTTTGTTTGCTGAATGTATGAGTGGAAAGAAATATCATGAAAGTAAAACCCACCAGTGGTTTTATTTAAGGATCAGACAAAGGCTTCAGGGCATCTGCATTTTAAAAGAGGTGGGACTTGCTGCCACCCTCGAGAGGGTCTGCCACCTCTTCTCTGACAAGAATTGGATCGAGAAGAGAACTCTTAAGGTCATTTTCTCAGAGATAAATGCCTCTTTTTAGAGGTCGCTAGAGTCGCCCTGCCCTGGGATGCACGCTCTTCTCGATTTCATGTGGTTAGAGAGAGCTTTTGGCTCAGGGTTTTGATAATACCTCTGAAACTCAATAAGCAGTTCATTTTTTCTCTTGAAAAAATATGCTGTTAAAAGGCCATCTCATATTTTTCTTTTGTAATTACATTTAATCTTTTTAAAATTCATGGAATGTATACATTCGTGATTGCCTCAGCACTGCTTATGAACATCTTGAGCTAATTACAAACGACAGTGTTACCGAGGGATGAAATTATTGAAAACGTAGAAATTTTGAAATTTTATTGACCTATTGAAGTTTGATTGACTTTATAGATTTTATCGTCTGTACCCCAAAGTTAAACTCTGTGGGAAGTTTCACTACAGAAAACCAATTTTTTCTTCTAATTCTGGAAGATTTCAAAACATATACCAAAATGGAGAATAATATAATGAATATCCGTGTACCCATCACCCAGCTCTAACTGTAATCAACATTTTACCAATCTTATTTTGTCTAATTTTAATTTTTAGGTTTTATTTGCTTATTTTAAAGCAAATACAAGATATTTCATCTGTAAATCTTCATTACATATCTCTAACCTTTGAGGACATTATAAAATAATGTAACCGTATTATTATTGCCATTCTGTATAGAATTAATGATGATTTTTTTAGAATCTTAAAATCTTTTAAAAATTGCCTTACCACCTATGTTTTCATGCAGTTTATTTCTGCATCTCAGAGATGAACCGCTCTTGTGGTGGAACAGCTTCATACTGAGACACCGTGTCTCCAGGCTAAACTTCTTGGAAAGCATAGCTGTCGAAGGGGAAGGAATAGAGGTGGTTAAAGAATTCATTCCTGTTCACTCGCTGAAATTAGGGCTGTTGTTCATCTAAAGTTCTTAAAAATCTGGACCACTGATGGAATAATCAATTTTTGCATTTAGCCTCCACCTTATTTTCAGCCTATTTCTAAAATTTTAAGAGACGGAGTCTCACTCTGTCACCCAGGCTAGAGTGCAGTGCCTTGATCATAGCTCACTGCAGCTTCCACCTCCTGCTTTCAAGTGATCCTCCTGCCTCAGCCTCCAGAGTAGCTGGGACTACAGGTTCAGGCCACCCTGCCCAGCTAATTGTTTTTACTGTTTGTAGAGATGGGATCTCACTATGTTGCCCAGGCTGGCCTTAAATGCCTGGCCTCAAGCTATCCTCCCACCTCGGCCTCCCAAAATGCTGGGATTACAGATGTGAGCCACCGCACCCACCCCTATTTCTAGAACTTTAAAAATACATTGGAAAATTCTGTGTGCCTGTGTTTAAATACAAGGGGGCATGAAATACATTTTTTTTTTTTTTTAGCATTACATGGATTACTGTTTGGGCTATTTGGTTTGAATACACTGATTAGAGCTATAGTGATTGACTAGTATGAAATAAATCATCACCATAAAGATGGTCAATTTTTTAAGCTATGTTGGTGAATGGGCTCACCGATGCATACTACACAGCGTTGGGTATGTGTGTGCATGTGTACATGTGTGTGGGTCATTCGCAGATCCATTCCCACAGTAGGATGACTTGCCTTTGCAACCTGAGGATCTGAACTGACCAGGAACTCCAGGAAAAAAGGCTACATATCTTCAGTCATTGTTTCCTCTTCCTGTGACCAAGTCTATTAATTCAAGGCCATAGCCATTTTACCCGCAGTGGTGCCCCGTGTCCGAGCTGCAACATCAGATGAACGTGTGTGATCCAATATTAGTGAGATGTATTCCTTATACAGAGCTTTGTCTAATTTTGTTGGATTCTGTTGTCATCTCAAATCTAGGACTCAGATCTAATGCTGCCTTCTTAGAAACCCTCCTTAACAAAAACATGAGGACAATTTTTAAAAGGTGACCTTAGTGTGATATTAGGGCTGGAACATACTGGTATTGAACATATACCTTGATTTCATCCAATGGACTCATAAAATGGCTGCTGAGCGCTTTTCATTTTAAAGACAGAACTTCTCCAAGTATTATTTCATTTGAATCTCAAACAATCTGAAACCAGAGCTAATATTAATCTCAATTTATAATTGGGGAAACGAGCTCAGAGGTAAAGTTCCCTGGCTAAGGGGGGCTTGGACTCAAACTAAGACCTTGTGTTTGCTGTGTGTTCTCTGCTGTTTCCCCATGCTTTCTATGGTTAAAAAAGGAAGAAGAAAAGTGGACTCTCGGGCAGCTCTCCTCCATCTAGACCTTTGTATAAGCTACCTTGCCCCCTTTCTCCTACCCAGACCTAGAAAATTAGAGGGATCAGAAGTCTCGGCCATTTGCAGGTGTTCTGTTGAGTGGAGAGCATGAACAACACAGGCAAAAACTCTGGGAGCTTTCATGGTAGAGAGGAAAATGGACATGGAACAAATAATTCCCACTAGGTCACAATTGTCGAGAGCAAATGGTATAAGAAAAATAGCGAAAACTTACGTTAATAGTTGACTTACTAAGAACTTAACGTGTGCTGGGTCCCAAATACTCTTTGAGGTAGATAAAAATGAATGCCCAACCTCATTATACAGATAACAGGGAGGGTATGAGAGTCAAAAAACGTGCCCAAAGTCATGAAAGTAACTTCCTTAAGGCGGCAGCAAACGTATATAAACACGTTTGTGAAATGGGTACGTGATGCATAATACATGTGTTGAGGTATCAGGAGCCTCTAGTGGCCTGCCGTAGAACTGTGGTATTCTTGGCTCTGTCTTGGTCAATATTTTTGATGAATGGCTTAGCTGAGGACATTAATATGCTAATCACATTTGGAGATGATAAGAACAGAGAAGTTAAAGCTCCAACAGTTTGGCTTGTTGGCTTAAATGATCTTTAAAGATTTATGAACCCTGGAAAGCCAGGATATTAACATGCTTGGAGCCTAAGAAGCTTTGGGTTTTAGGGTTCAGTGTATTTTTGCTTTTATAATGATAAAGTGAGTAAAAAGAAAACCGTATCTCTTCTCCCAACCCCCTTCAACAATTCTTCAGTGACAGTTCTTCAGAGGTAGCCATTATTAAAGATTTGGTATATATTATGCCAGACTTTTTTTTAAAAAATGCTTATACAAACAAACGTTGACTCTGTCTCCCTCTCCTTCCCTTTTTGTTAGTGGGTTATTTTTGTTTGGTTTGGTTTGGTTTTAAACACATAAAGGAATCAGACATTCTCAGCAACTTGCTTTTTTCTACTTAAACTGGGGACATCTTCCCACATGAGTGAGTCTAGATTCACCTTGTCGCTTTCGATGCTGTCTGTTGTATGGATGTCTCATCATTTAACTGTTCCCCTCTACTGATAGACTCTTAGGATGTTTTGCTGTTATGAATTGTGTGTTGCGCATCATTTCCTCTAACTACGTAAGTATGTGATGCCATATGCGTGAGAACGGCAGTGTAGCCAAAGGGTGCACATTTAAAATTTTTACACCTGTTTCCAAATTACTCTCCAAGGGATATTGTTTACTGATTTATACTCTGATTTTTATTTTTGTCTGTTCGACATTTTTAAAGGTTTACTTTCAAATACTTTCTGTTAGGATGAAGGAAAAAAAAAACACATTGAAGAGTTTTCTTTACAAGTTTTGTCATGGGATTTAAAATTCCTTCCAGATAATCTTTTTTATTCTGATCATTTGTGCATGTGTCCTTGTTGTATTGACTTTGTTATTTCTGGTTCCTTCCCATTTATGGCCACTTAACAGTTCTGCTCCTTGGGTTTTCCTGCTGTAGGTGGGATGAATTGTGCTAGTTGGAGCCTTGTCTACCCTGTGGACTACAGCAAAGCTGGGCCACTTCCACCTGAGAGTGTAGATCCAGGACTGTCACTTCTGAACTGAAATTGGTTACTTTAGTAGGTTCACCTCTTCTATGCCCAGCATCCTGACAGGTGTCAAGAGCTCATCTGTTTTGTTCACTGTTTAACAAATTCACCAAAGAACTTGATACTCCTACTGCTTACTCCACAGAGGAGGTTCAAAGCAAGTTTTGAGCAGCCCTGTGGAGAAGAAAAGGGAACAGAGAAGTCTGGTAGTTTTTCTGCAGTGCCTTGGCTATCACTTGGGCTATAATTAGTTGTTGTTCTTACAGAAATGAGAAGAAAACACTGTTGCTGGAAGCATTTGAGATTTTTTTTTTTTTAAACTTGTTTAGTTGTAATGTGGTAATACTTTACAGGAATAAACTCTGGCTGACCCATTCAAAGGATATAAGCTTGAAAACATTTAGGGTTTTGATTTGTTCGAAGGAGGTGTTTATGTTTTTTGAAGCACAAATTCAGGGGGAAAATAGGTTTTCTGGTGCTTACCACATGTTTGTGTAAGGAGCATGTCTTTCCAGTCTAGTTCTCATCTCAAAAGAAATAACTGTTTTCATCAGACCAGGTTCAAGAGGGATAGATAAAGCTGTGGAAGCTTCAGAGTGAAAAAGTGGAATACAAATTTTCCTTTTCCTTTCTTGTTTGGAAACCTTAAATCCCAAAACTACTTTCATCCCTGAATTAGCTGGCCCTCAAATCCCACCTGGCTCCACTCTTTTCCATCCTGTGTGCCACTATGATGTGTCCTTCAGGGTCTGTCTGGGCAGAGCTTGTCTGGATCAGTCCTGTCTTCTGTGGCCATTTGAGCTGCAGGGGAAAGAGGGCCTGATTGAAGATGAGCAAGATGCATGTTTATGGATACAGAAACACATCCCAAATGTACGAATCTATCAGGTTATAACAGCACACATTCTCCATTTTTGTTTTTTAAGAAAGTGAATGCTTACATTCCTACATATATATACACATAGAGGGAAAGGACTTAAATGAATGCGGGTTAGGTTTCTTATGACTTGAGGTGACTTTAACCTATTGATAATTCTTAGAAGTGCCTGAAATTTATTTATTTATTTATTTTTTTGAGACAAGGTCTTACTCTGTCTCCTGGGCTAGAGTGCAGTGGCGCCATCATAGCTCACTGCGCCCTTGAACTCGTGGGCTCAAGTGATCCTCCTGCCTCAGCCTCCTGAGTAGCTGGGTCTATAGGCATGTGCTATCATGCCCAGCTAATTGTTTAGATGGTTAGGGATGGGAGAAAAAGAAAATAAAAACACTTGATTTGTTTGGGATGAAAAAAGGTGGATTATCTATCCATCTATAGGAACACATGAGATTTGCAAAAGCATCTGTAAATGAAAGGACAATAGTGGAAATGTCTGCCTATGGCAATCTGACTAGGAACGAGGTCCCATTTTTCTCTGGAGTGTTGGTCTGTCATGGGCTCTGAATGGTCACTCAAGACATCACCTGTGGGGTCAAAGCTTGGGTAAAATAGACTCAAAACTCAGTTTCAGTAATTCCACCGTCACAAATTGTCTACTACGAAAGTTAATTAATTATGCGTCAAGTGCCTTTCCAAAGCAGTGACCATTACCCTGTGGCCGCTGCAGCTGACTACTGCGTAATACTTACTATCACACTCAGGATAAAAGGAAGCCCAGCAGTTGACCTCAGTTTTTAATACTCCTTTTCTATCATCTCTTTGCTGTGTACGTGACGTTTCTAAAAGAGTAGATGGAAGTTTGTGCCTGTGTGCTATAGATCCTTCATGTTTAGAGAGACTCAATTTGGCTCCAGCTAAAGATATCTTGGATTAGATAATTCACAAAGAATTATAAGAATTTTTTCAAGAATTGTAGAAACTCTGTAGAACTCTAAACTCTACAGAACTTCAGAGTTCTGGTTCCTAAACAAGGAGTACAATTGATCAAAGTTGATTGCGTTGCAACTGAGATATTAGGATGGCATTTTCACGTTCCCCATTTAGTTTGCTATATCATGGTGTGTACGTCAACCTTTTTTAGACTCGCTGGGTTGCCCTGTAGCCCACTGTAATATGTGGTTCCTGCTTTCCTACTTGGCTCTTCTCCACATTGTTAATCAAATCTAAGTCTAACCTGTGCACATAACCAATGATATTTACTTAAAATCCTCTGGCATTTTTGCTGATGGTCTTTTTGGAGACACTCTCCTCACCCCCTGCTTTTGTCTTTAGGTTTCATTTAAAATTCCTATCTTTCATATTTTGGTAAGAGAAGACTTTAAGTGGAAATGTAATCTGAGTATTCTGTTTAATAAATGGACTCAGCATGGGCGTTTTGCAGCCGGCTCTTCCATCTGTAGTGTAAGTGAAATACAGTATTATTGCAGGAGGAAACTCATGCAGTTGAAGGACAGCCTCGCTGGGAGCAGGGGACAGCCAGGTGCAATCAATTTAGCACAACTCAAAGCTTCTGGATTGACTGTCTTGACCCACTGTCCCTTCAGGACTCTGATCTTAGTCATTGGTTTGGCCAGAGTCTTCGGTTGGCCTGTAGCAGGACAGATTGCTGTCAAATGGAGCGTGAGCCTTGAGATTCCCCTGTAGCAGGCAGGCCTGGTACTGTGGAATAGTCTTTTTTTTTTTTTTTTGAGACAGAGTCTCACTCTGTCGCCTAGGCTTAGAGTGCCATGGCATCAGCCTAGCTCACAGCAACCTCAAACTCTTGGGCTCGAGCAATCCTTCTGCCTCAGCCTCCCGAGTAGCTGGGACTACAGACATGCGCCACCATGACCGGCTAATTTTTTCTATATACATTTTTTCAGTTGTCCAAGTAATTTCTTTCTATTTTTAGTAGAGACAGGATCTCGCTCTTGCTCAGGCTGGTCTCTAACTCCTGAGCTCAAACGATCCGCCCACCTTGGCCTCCCAGAGTGCTAGGATTACAGGCGTGAGCCACCGCGCCCGGCCTGTGGAATACTCTAAGTCATTTTACACTTGTGTGAAGTAACAGGTCCTTCAAAACCTGGTGCCAAGGCTGGATGAGGGTGGGAAAAAAAACCAACAAAACAAACAACACGTGGTGCCTGTCTTTATATTGAAGGTCTTAAACAGTTCACAGCGTTGTGGAAAAACCCTGGAAGTGGTTGGTGGTAAGACCTGTCCTTGGGCCCTGGGGACCCCGATTGCTGAGCTGTATGGCAAGACACTGGCCTGCCCCAGTGCAGTCAGCGTCCTTACCTATAACATGGAAATAATAGCAGCTGCCTAAGTGGGTTTTAATATAAACGAGCAATGTGTGCAAACTACAAAGCATTATCGAAATCTTTAGGTTGCTAAGAGTTATGGTTCCATTTTTATTTGGCTTAAAACATTGAACGTATATTCTCAGGATTAAAAAAATGACCAAGGGCATGATTACATGCCTGCTGTTTTTTGAAATCGATGACATCAATTGCGTAGGCCATCCTACGGGGAGGATTGCAAATGACCATTTTAGTAATATTTTAAAGGAAAAAACAATAACCCCGATGCAAGTGTTACGTATCGCTGGGCTCTGGGCACCCTGGCCTTGCACCCCAGGCCCTCTGACTCACACCCCTGTCCTCACACAGCCCCTGCCTGTGGAACTGAAACCTCAGCTTTACTTTCACTTCCTCAGAGAAGCCCCAGACACCCCAGCCTAGGTTTGGGCTCTGTTCATTGTCATTTGCTCTCTGTGTGCCTCCTTCATGACAGTTTCCACAGATGCAGTTTAGTAATGATTTGTTTAAATGTCTTCCTTCTAACCTGAGAAGAACACATTGTCACTTGCGCGTTGCAGTCAAATAGCATGATCTGCATCTAATCACAGGGAAACATTCTTCATTGTTTTAAAGTAAAAAGTGTTTTTTAAAAGTCTGCCTTCCATGGTAGTTTGTAAGCTCAAAGTGGTAGGGACCACACCTGACTTATTCATTGTTTTACCTGAAATAGGCCTGGAAAGGTGAGTGTGTATATCCTGCATGGTGTTCAGCTATATGAATGAATGAGTGGGTCACTGACTTGTGCACACATGTACCCAGAAACAAGGCCTTTTGTAAGGTAGCTGCATAGTGCAGACGAATCCAAGACTTCGTATCCTGGCCGGGTGCAGTGTCTCACACCTGTAATCCTAGCACTCTAGAAGGCTGAGGCAGGAGGATCACTTGAGGTTAGGAGTTTGAGACCAGCAAGAGCAAGACCCCATCTCTACTAAAAATAGAAAAATTAGCTGGTGCAGTGGTGCACGCTTGTAGCCCCAGCTACTTGGGAGGCTGAAGCAGGAGGTTCCTTTGAGCCCAACAGTTAGAGGTTGTAGTGAACTGTGATGACACCACTGCACTCTGGCTGGGGCGACAGAGCAAGACTCTGTCTCAAAAAAAAAAAAAAATCTTAATATCTTTATTGTTATTGAACCTCTGTTTCTCTGTATTTTTCCTTTCAATGGTTTATATTGTGCAAGTTGTGGAAGTTGATGTATTATGTCTAACTTGGTCATGAGAACCGAAATTAAGTTCCCATGCTTTGTTTTCCCCATAGCTCCTACAGAAGAATGGTCAGCTGTCCACCGTCAATGGCTTAACTGAGCCAGGAGAGCTCAGCCTCCAGGAGGAACCCCTGAATGGCCAGGAAGAAGAAGAAGTCATTGTCCTGGATGGTAAGCCACCCTTCTAGCCTCTGGGAAGGATACCAGGTGCTGGAGGGCAAATAGCACTTGCAACAAATCTCACCAGAGAACTCACCAGAAAATATCCTGTCATCCTTTATTTTAAAATTATTATTGCTTTGTCCCAACTACTTGTCTGGTGTTGAATGTGAATTCTTTTTGGAAATACTGAAGTGTGGACTCTCTGATAAAAAAGAAAACAATATCTCTCACTCTGGAGAAAAGCCTGCTAGACTTGAACACATTTTTCTGATAGGTGCATTGCAAAGTGCACACCCTCCTCTGTGTCAACCATGATTGTTGCATTTTTATAGCTCTTGAGCCCAGAGCTCCTGGAGGGGTGGTTATCGGAGTGACTCTCATCACAGTATCAGCATTTGATTTTAGCCTCTATGGGGTAGGGAAACCATACTTTGGGGTCAGAATCGAGCATGGTGACCAGTAAGTCTCTTGTGAGAAGTGAAAGGCTACATGTTGAAGAAGAATCTTTTGCTCTGAGTTCTCGTTTCATCGTTCCCATGTGATCATAAATGAATGGATAATTAATACCCACTATCAAAGATATATAAAATATGATGTGGCCTACAGTAATTGGACTATCTTGCGGTATGAATAAGAGAGACAAATGAAGGGGAAAGCTCTGTGACAGGAGGTTGGACTGCCTGGGTTAGATGAGATTCTTTGAACATGTGGAACCTGTTTCTCTTCTTGTTCGATGCCCCCACAGAGCTGCTTCAAGCAGGGAGCTGCTTTTGAAGTTAGTGGGGATACTGATCTGTATACAGCACCACAGGCACAATGAAAGTTAGAAATATACACAGTCTCGCAGACAGAGTATTCGCGTGACCTAATGTGAGAGTTTCAAATAATTTCCACCAGAATAATTGGCATGGACCCAACGCAAATTCCCAAGTCCAGTGCTTTGGCCTTCCTTTCCCTGTTGACTTTTGAATCAAATCAAGCCACAGCAATTCGTGAGCTTCTATGGCTGTCAGTAAAGTTAAGACACAAGGGAACTTGGCAATGACCTAATGAATTTTGCAAGAGATGAGAGCTGTTCAGAGTTCAGGTGAAGTCACGACTTGAGGTCGGAGGGGTGGGAGGGATAAAATAGGGCGCTGGGGGGAGGTTGGATTCAGATATGACTAAATCCAGTGAGCAAAAGTAAGGAGAATTATAACAGCCAGCATTTCATAGCTTTTACTCTGGGGCCTGGAACTCTGCCTTTTGTGCCCTGTCACCTTTTATAGTCACAGCAACCTGTGAGGTAGGTCATATTACTCCGGATTCCAAAGCATGCCTTCTCAACCACTGTGCTGTCACTGCATGGGCATGTCCAGAGGCTGGTTTGTTGGAACGGCGTAGTCCCAGCGAAGAGCTTTTATTGAAGGGTGTAGAATGAAAGCCCAGAATGGAAAACCGGGGCTGGATAATAGGGCTCTGAAAGCAGAGCGTAGTCTAGAAAGTATTGAGTGGACAAAGTAAGATCACTGAAATATGTCTCCAAGGGAGTGCCAGGGCTGGGCGGGGCTTATCTGACTTAGCTGATAGGGAGGATGGATAAGAGGATGCAGGGATGGGGCAGGGACGTTAACAGATGCCTAAACTTCCATATAATCCCAAGTAATTTGGAAATCCCTTTTAATCTGGTGGCATGTTTACTGGAGGTCTATCTTCCTTTAGTCCAGATGTGATTTCTTCTACATTTCAGCCACGTGGGTAAGTAAGCACTGATTTTCGTAGAAAGCAATCCTGTCCCCACCTGTTTCTATTCCATTGTCTCCCAGGCTTCTGAGCCTGGCCTTGGGGATCTGAGCAAATACCAGATGCCTCATGCAGGAAGAGTGGTAATTAATATACTTTGTCCTTCAAAAGATCCTGAAAAGGCATTGTCCTCTAGACAAGGAGGGGCTGGATTTTCTCCCGTGTGGCCCTTGGCTTATTAGGGTCTCTAAGGCAACTTGGTAAAACTCGTTTTGTTTTTTTCTTTCTCTATTTTGTTTGCCTGGCAGACAATAATTAACAGCCTGGCAATGTAAATACAGATGGAATCTTCATGTTAAATTATTAAACAGTATTTTTTCATGCTTTGCTTTTGACATCAGTGATAGCTTATGGTTGGATTTTATGGTTATTCCCAGAAATCAGAATTGTACGTGAAAATTTACTGTAATATAAGTACAGGCATAATTTGGTATGTGAACACTTAATTGTAGGATTTGGGGGATCTTGGTTTATTTATTTATTTACTTTATTTATTTTTATTTATTTAAAGGGGGCTGAGGGGCTGGCCGCCTGGCAGGCTGGACCAAGCACCTGGGGCCAATTTCAGATTTAAAGCTTTTGCAAATTAAAACAACTTTGAGGTGTAAAAATGAAATTCAATCTTAGTATCTGATTTTTTTCCCCCAAACAGTTGAGGAAAATTAATTACAAAAATCAAAAACTTAAGACCTTATTTATTTTGATAATAGCACATTTGGTGGTGAAATAAAGTGGCTACGGAACTCATTGTCATATACAAGTAATCAGGTGATTGTCTCTGGTCAGATCTTAATACATTTGAATTTATCATTTCCAGGGCAGTTATTTCTGTTTACTTTTGAGATTTGCCTTTCCACAGAATATGTACAGCAAAGATGCATATATTTGAAAGCATGTAAAAACCATGTTTTTTATATCCTTCACAGGTCACATTTGTGTGTGTGAGCAAACAACAGTGGTCTTCTCTTTGGTTTTTAGTTTTTGTTCACACACACTTCATACCATTTGCACACCCAGAGTTGAGGACATTGACACCTACATCAGTCGAGTAGCCAGCAATTAGGTGTTCTGCCTTTGGCGTTGGCTACTGTGGGGCAACTGCTTTAAAAGGATCAGCTGGTTGACCAGATGAACCAGGCTTTGTTAACCCTAATCAGAGCAGGTTAAAGACACCGCTCCTGGTAAAACCGCTACTGTTATACCTGCTTCAATCCTGGGGAACATTCCCTTACCCTCAAGGAAAATAAAAAACCAAAAACCCTGAAATATTGTTGCTTAAAGCAGAAGTCTTTTGTCTTTCAGAGCAGCGGTCCCCAACCTTTTTGGTACCAGGGACCTGTTTCATGGAAGACAATTTTTCCATGGACCTGGAGGGTGGAGGTGGAGGCTGGTTTCACAATGATTCAATGCATTACATTTATTGTGCACTTTTTTCTATTATTATTACATTGTCACTTGCCACTCACTGGTAGAGTTTTGATATGAGTCTGCGAGCAACTGATTTATTGTGGTCTCTGTGTAGTCAAACCGCTCTGCTAATGATAACTTGTATTTGCAGACGCTGCTCAGCGCTAGCATCATCGCCTCAGCTCCACCTCAGGTCATCAGGCGTTAGATTCTCATGGGGAGAACCTAGATCCCTCGCATGCGCAGTTTACAGTAGGGTTGTCACTCCTATGAGAATCTAATGCCAGGCTGATCTGACAGGAGGCAGAGCTCAGGCTGTGATGTGAGTGATGGGGAGTGGCCATAAATACAGATAAAGCTTTGCTCACTCACCCTCCTCTCACCTCCTGCTGTGTGGCCCGGTTCCTAACAGGCCAGGGACCAGTATTGGTCCCTGGCCTGGAGATTGGGGACTACTGTTTTACAGGGTGTATTTTTTATATTTCACAGGATTCCGCTTTTCTATATCTGGATATTTTCCCTCAGATACAGCAACAAACGTGACACTGTGGAGAATTTCCTATGGAGAATTTTCTCATGGTGCTTAATGTCACTGTGTTTGCTTTTATTAAATTTGCTGTTTGAACTTGCCAGCTCCTGGTGTATGGTTCCTTTGGGATATGGAAGGGTCAGAGGTTACTGCCAAATAAGCACAGCCCTCCCTGTGGATCTCATTACCTTACAGAAAATCCATTCTGGAGTTAGAAGTGTTTCTTCTTCACTTTGAGCATTTGATAACTTTATCTGGATAGTGGGTACCCTAAAACTTGCTCCGGGTCTGTATAAAAGGTGCCCCACCCCAATGTCTGTTTTTCACCAAGAGGCTGATTTCTCTACACAGAAGAAATGTTTTTGTGATTTGATTCTTTTTCTATTTCAATTTGTGATGTAATTGGGATCTTGTTACTATTTTCTTGAAGACATACCTGTCGCCCATGTCACTACCCTCCGTTTCTCCTTCATTTTTCTCCACATCGGCTGTTGCTCTCTGGCAGTTGATGTCTGTCTCTTACCCCACCTCTGCCAAAATACAGGAATCATGAAGCAGAGATTTCTTGGGGTGGGGGGTGGGGGGTGTCACGTGGGGAGGGGGGTTCTGTTGTGTTCAGTGCTGAATCCTCTGAGCCCAGACCACTAGCTGGAAGATCATAAGTGTTTAACAAATATTTGCATAAATGAATACACAGTTTTAAGTGAGAGTTCACAATATTACCTTTTTAATCATATGGGTATGGAGGATCTGTTAGTTTTTGACTTTATATCAACTCATTTCCTGCGTGATTAAATGCCGCAGCTTTATGGATTTTTATCCAAGGCTCCCTTTCCTTTGCTGCACCAGCACTAACAAAGCCAGATCCTTTCAGGACTGCACCATGCTGGGTTCTCACAGGTGCTGACTATTGGCTATCCAGGTGTTGCCTGGAAACATGAAATCAGACCCTGACCTGCCTGTGATTAAATGAGGGTTCCTAGTATTGCCATCAAATATGAGCTCTCAGCAGACAAAGAGAGGGGTCCCTTCACACGCACTTTGGTATTTCAAATACAATATTATTGCATGACATTTTCTCAAGCTGTATCCTGTTTTGTCATGTTTTGAAAACTGGAGGGAACACACACAAAACAGGCCTTGAACTTAGGTGAAAGTACTATGGTATGCAATTTCTGGGAACTGGTTTTAATTCATTCCCCCTGCTCCGCAGCAATATGTTTAGTGTGGTTGCTCTGAAATTACTTATGTCATTGACAAATTTCTGGTACGCATATTCTACGGCTTTCATCCTTAAGCGCAGATTTATTTTTTACTAATCAGCAGCCAAAGATGCTTTCCTCTGAACTATATTCAAGTCCGACAGTGCAGTGAACTTTTATTTTTCCTTCTAACTTAAAAAAAAAAAAATGGGGTGGGTGGAGGGTGAGAAAACAGGAGAGAAAGATTCCTATTCATCCTCCCTCTCCTTTGCGAATCACTAACACACAGCTGAGATCGTTTTAATCACTATTTTTCTGTGTGACTTTGATTTGAATGCATCTCTTTATCTCAGTGCAAGTCAATTTTCATCTGTAAAATGAGCATCCCACCCACGTCTGAAATTCTATGACTAATATCAACATTAGTAGTTATATGGGCACTCAAAACCAAGTAGTGGATTAGCTGTTGAAGGCTTCCAAGCAACCTTGGGCAGGCAGGAATCTACTTGGTAGTTTTATTATGCCTTTTTGTAAAAATACTTTTATAGTTTTTCTTTTAATCTGCTCTTAACAGCCATTTTCTAGATTTGAAGTTTTACTTTAATTGAACAAAAATTCAAGGGAGGAATTTTATGCAAGGATATTGCAATACATAAATTAGGTATGAAAGCAGAAGGCAAATAGCTTCATAAATGTGGTCACCAGGTATCGTATCTCTCTCCTGTGTATGTTCTGCTGAGTTACTGGAAGGTCAGGGTATGTAATACGATTGGCTATAGCCCGGGGCGGCGGCGGCGGTGTGTGTGTGTGTGTGTGTGTGTGTGTGTGTGTGTGTATGTGTGTGAAAGATATCGGTAAATGCCGTAGCTACTTGCCCTATAGACAGTCAGTCAGTGTTAGAGATCTTATCTGCATGTCTCTGCATTTGAGGGTTTTCAGGTCCACCCTCAAGTAGGGTCGATGTTCTGGTCCACTGAGGAGGAGCACAGACTAGTCGGTCTATGGGTTTATCCACATAACACCCCAAGATTTAGGCCCTTGCCCTTGGAGGGACTGAGGTGGTCCCTGAGGAATGATTCTCTAATTGTGACTAAGCCACTAATGGACACATGCAATTATTTTAGCCACTTTCTTAGTCCATTCAGGCTGCTGTAAAAAAGTACTGTAGACTGGGTAATTTATTAACAGAAATTTATTTCTCACAGTTCTGGAGGCTGGAAAGTCCAAGATCAAGGTGTTGGCAAGTTTGGTCTGAGGCCTCCTCATATGGTCTTTCCTCTGTGTGTGCATCTCTGTGTCTGGGTGTCCAAATTTCTTCTCATTAGGGCCTTCTCTAATGGCCTCATTTTAATGTAAGCACCTCTTCAAAGGCCCTGTCTCCTAAGTACCTCCATTCTGGGGGCTTAGGCCTTCAACATAGGAATTTGGGGGGGGCACAATTGTACCCATAACACCACCTCCATGATTGACCAACTGGAAAGTCCAGATCTGGGACCTAGAAGCCTTAGTAGAAGGGAACCTTGAGGCTGTCTGAACCAGGCGTCTGCCCCTGTGCAAGAGGCGCTTCTGCTGAAACACTCGAAGGTTTGGGGAGTTTTCTCCATAAAAGGAAGCCATTTATTCCAGTGGAGCTAAAATATGCCTCCCTCCAACTGCTCTCCTCTGTTCTCAGTGCTGCCTTCTGGAACTACGCAGAATAACTCACCTCCTTTTCCCACAGGGCGGCCCTCTAAGTATTTGAAAACATTTATCATGTCTTTCCTTTAATCTTTTCTTCTCTAGGCAAAACATCTCCAGAGAAAATAACCTGTCTCACATTAAAAGAAAAACTCCAGGGCTTATATATATTTCAGATAGGAATGTGCTCGCTGGAACCTTGCCAAACATAACTGGGTTTGAATTTCAATATTCCCAATTTTTAAGTTTATTTCTCAAACTCTTTAAAACATGAGAACAACTTAGTTTGTTTTAAGCCAAGTATTATGTACTGAAAGAATTGATTGGAGGAGATGAATAATTTTTTTAGTTTTTTTTTTTTTTTTTTTTTCAGCAGTAGTATCTCACTCTGTTGCCCAGGCTGGAGTGCAGTGGCATGATCATAGCCCACTGTAGCCTCAAACTCCTGGGCTCAAGGGATCCTCCTGCCTCCTGAGTAGCTGGGTCTATAGGCACTTGCCACCACACCCCACTCATATTTTTAAAATTTTATTAGAAATGAGGTCTCGCTATGTTACCCAGGCTAGTCTTGAACTCCCTAACCAGTCCTCCCTCTTTGGCCTCCCAAAGTGCTGGGATTGCAGGCGTGAATGCCATGCCTGGCCAAGATGAATAATTGATACTGAAGTATGTGACTGATTGTGTAAATGAGTCCCCTTTATAAATTGAAGATGTTACTAATGAACTAAAGCCATATAGAGTGAAGAAAATGTCAATATATGTTGATACGGATTTCTAACCCTGAAATTATCAGTCACCCTTTTGATACTTCACTCAACACAATGGTTAGCACACAGCTTTACAAAATGTAGTATCTAGAGATTAAAGAGAATTCCCACTTTCCAAATAATTATTAGTTGTAAATAAAGTGAAAGATTTATAATCTCCATCCAAATAGTCCCGTAGCAGAGCCAGGGTTTGTAGACCCTCGGCAATTAACATCAAGCTCTGTGGCCTCACTTGTAAGGTCAGTGTTACAGACTGAATGTTTGTGTCCCTGAAAAATTCATATGTGGAAATTCTCACCCCTAAGGTGATGGTATTTGGAGGCAGAGCCTTTGGGAAGTAATTAGGTCATGAATGGGGAGGAGGACCCCCACCAGAACCCAGCCATACTAGCCTCCTGATCTCAGACTACCAGCCTTCAGAACTGTGAGAAATAAATAGTTGCTTATAAGCCACCCAATCTATTGCATTTTATAGCAGCCCAAATGGAGTAAGACAATGAGCTTTTTACAAAAGTGCAATATTTTCCTTGTGCTTGTCAAAATCTTGGCCCTAAATATTTCCCTAGTGGAGTTAATTTCAGTTCAATATGTTCAAACACATTAGGATTCCACCAGTGTCATTTTGATAGATGTATTGCCAGTGGAATCTGATGCTCTTCTGATTTTTAGTCCCTTGTGAATCTCACAAGGGAACAAGTCCTTTCAGTTTTCAGTCCTATAAAGATTTTACAAGGAGGAATATCTGTGTTGAATCCATTTCCATTCAACATGCTGGGTTCTCATGAGCTCTTTCAGTCTAGAAACTCATGTAATTCATTGCTGGGAAATTATTTTTTTTTCCATTTCCCTGTTTCTTTGTTCTCTTTTTGGGATTACAGTCAGCCCTCGGTATCTGTAGGTTCTGTATCTGTGGATTCAACCAACCTTGGATTGAAAATACAGGTTAACTATCCCTAATCGAAAAATCCAAAATCTAAAATGCCCCCAAGTCTGAAACTTTTTGAGTGTTGACAGGATGCTTAAAGGAAGTACTCATATGCTCAACTGGTAAGTGTAATGTAAATATTTCAAAATCTGAAAAAATTCAAAATTGAAACACTTCTAGTCATTTAGGACTGGCAATATTCAACCTGTAATTGGGAAAAAAATTTTCAGAAAATTCCAAAAGGCAAAACTTGGCATTTGCCTCACACCAAGTACTATGTTGAATCCATTCAAATGATGTGATATGTAGGCATGGTATTAAGTTGATTACTGCCAGCACAACACGATGTTTCTCTTATTAGGATGCATTCCTGAGAAACTGATAATAAAGGGGCATTCTTGCTCTTTACAGAATAAGACTTTTTTGGCCACCCCTCTCCCCACAATGAGCCAAGTTTTACCCTGTTGAGGGCAATATCACCCTCATTGAGAATGCATGATTTAAAGTAAGCATAATAGCTAATATTCTCCTTCTCGAATATACTCAGTGGTGCTAGTGTTAACCTTTATTTGCACCTTGGAATAACACTAGTACTGGTGATATTATTCTCCCACCAGTCGAAATCCTGAGGCTTACATGCTTTGCCTTGGTCAAACAGCTAACAGAAGAGCCAGATCTGGAAGCTAGCTTTTCAGACATTAGAATCCTTTTTTAACTATACCAGAGATAAGAGGTGCGTAGAATCTTAAGATGAATAGTGGATTTGAACCACATGGCACTCAGGAAAGAATTCGATTCCTCTTCCTATCAACCTGAATACATTTGTTAGTAGGGAAAGTTTTTTCTCATTTCATTGTTTTTAAGGGATCACACTTTAATCTGTTTTCAGTTTGCTAATTGAGAGTTCCGGTGATTGGAGAGTTTAAGATCATGATTTTTTTTTAAGACCATCTTGCATTTTTGCTAGAAAATCAAAGGTATTGCTCTAAGCTTCGCCCCTTGAGTTCGGGACTTCCTAGGCAGTGCTGGAATGCTGTGGACAACCCATGGCTGTGTGGCCATTGTGCTTGACTTCCAGTCACAAAAGTAACTGAGGTTTGTTGTAGATTTGCACAATGTAGAAAAATATTGAGACAGAGATTGCCCATAATTCCACCGCGGTTGATCTTTGTTATTTTTCTTTCTGGACTCTTTACATTTTGTTTTTGCCACATATTCCATTGAAAAGGTAGATACACTATTTCCATACTACTTGGGGACACTTAGGTTTCTTAAATGTTATACATTTCTAGCAGTAAACATGTATCTCATACACGAATCTATACTTCTCATTTGTTATGTTTCATAGAAATAGAATTGTCAAGTCAAATAAATATATGTGCACTCAATAAGGGCAGAAATAATATTTATTTTATATCACTTTTATTGTTTGAATTAAGTTTTTAATGTTTATTTTCCCCTTGCTTTTAAAGTGGTTTTTAAATCCCTTCTTGGCATTTCCATTGTATCACAACGGTTTCTTTGAGGAACTATTCTTCGGATTATTTGTCTTGGATTTTGAATCGAAATAACCATATCTATACAAACATGTCAATTCAGCTGGACCATGAAATTCAATTAGCTGGTATTTGTCTGTGTTCATAGCATGGGGCAGAGGCCTGAAAGTAAGCTGAGCCCAGGAGAGCCTGCCCATCTTGTATCTCACTTGCCGATGTCATTTAGATTCAGGGTCTCCTGTTTTACAGTTATCCAGTTTGATGTAGTTTTATTTTTTTTTTAACTTTAAACTCTTTTATTTGATTTCATTTGTTATTTTTTCTTTCTTAGCTCCAGTGTGCAAAGAGCTTCAAGAGGGGCAGTTTTTAATTCAACTTTAAATTGTCTTGGAGCATTTTAAAGGAATAATAATGGCATAGATTCTCCCTTAGATCTGTCGTCTTTCAGTACGAAGAAAAAAGATCCTACTGGTTTTTGGTTTATTTTCCTCCAAGTGTAACGCCAGGTTGAAGAGAAAATGAGAGGAGAAGAGACCAGGGAAGGTTGGAGTTCATGTGTAAGTCTATTTTTCCAGTTCCCCGATTCTCATATTTGGGTTAAATACTTAAGGGTCCTTGGAGGAAGTTAACGAATGTAGTATTGATGCTAATTCTGGTGTATTGGTCCCTGGCCCCTCCCTTTCAGGAAAGAAAAAGGAAAAAGTCACCTTCATTGCAGTCACTTGTCCGCTGGTTCTGGCCTCCAAGGTGCCAGCACGCAAGGCCCCTCTGGTTCTCTTCTGGGTCCTGCTTTGGGACATGTCACACTGTTGGCCGCTGCTTCCATTTTTTAAACCTCTCCACATTTGGCTTCTGATGCCGCCTTTTCCTCGACTGCCTTTAACCTGTGTCCAGTCTCAAGGTTCTTTTCCAGATGCCTGTTCCTCAGGCCTCTAGGCCTTTCTTATTTCTCGGTCATCGCCCCATTCAGTGACCTCACAGATTCCAGCCATTGGGTGCTGGATCTTCTGACTCCTTCCTCACTTTGGTCACTTCTGCTTCCATCTGTCCCATTCCCTGAGTGTCTTCCTCCCTGTCATCACTGCCCAGGTGCCTTTTCTAAATCACAGTTCAAATTTGGTGCCACCACCTCCTGCCTCCCAACCTCCAATGGCTCTTTGTAGTCTTCAGAACCAAAACTAAGTTCTTTTTTAAACAAACAAACAAACCAGCTTTATTGAGATACAATTCACATACCATGCAGGTGAACCATTTAACTATACAATTCAGTGGTTTTTAGTATATTTACAGAGTGGTCCAGCCAGCACCACAATCAATCAGGGGACATTTTTATTACCTCAGAAAGACACCCTGTCTCTGTTAGCTTCCCACCTCCCCAGCCTAGGTAACCGTTCATCTACGTCATGTCTATAGGTCTGCCTCTTCTGGACATTTCATATAAATAGAATTAAAGTGTGTGCTCTTTTGTGACCAGCTTCTTTCACTTAAAATTTTTTTCAACGTTTATCCATGTTATAGCACCATTTCCACTATATACATAGATATACCAAATTATATTTATCTCTGCATGAGGTGATAGACATTTGGGTTGCTTCCACTTTTGGCGAATATGAATAATGCTGCCATGAACATTCATGGATAAGTTTTTGTGGGGATGTATGCTTTCATTTCTCTTGGGTAGATATCTAGGAAAATTGCCAGGTCATAAATGGGAAATCTTATGTTTAACATTTTGAGGAACTACCAGCCTATTTCCAAAGCAGCTGTAACATTTTACATTCCCACTAGCAATGTATGAGGGTTCCAATTTCTCCACTCCTTGTTTCTGTCTTTTTTTCCTTATTATTTTTCTAACCAGACATGTCAGCTTTATACCGTTATCTTTTTGGTTATAGTCATCCTAGTGGGTGTGAGGTGGTTTTGATTTGCATTTCCCTAATGGCTAATGATATTGGACATCTTTTCGTGTGCTCATGGCCATTTTTGTATTTTCTTTAGAGAAATGTTTACTCAGATTCTTTGCCCATTTTTTAATTGGGTTATTTGTTACAATGTTATAAACATGTCATTTGAAACTCTTCGGAATATAATATTTCTAGTCTCATTTCCAGTTATGTCTCTGGCTTTCTCCCCTTGCCTCCCCCGGCCCTCCCCCAAGTAGGCTCTGCTCTATAAAGAATTCGCTTTTTAAAAAAATTTTTTTTATTTTTAATTATTATGGGTACATAATAGTTGTATATCTTTATAGGATATGTGTGATGTTTTGGAACTCACATGCTGTTCTCTGTGTGCAGAGTGCCTTTCTCTGTTCCCCGGGTAGGGCTGTCCCCCAGCCTTTCAGAGGACAGCCCAAGTGCCATCTCAGAAGTGAGCCAAACCAGAGCATTCCCACCCCACGTCTGGGCCTGTCCACCACCCATGACTAAGCTCCCTCGAGCCCGGGACAGTATCTAATTGTATCTTTGGGTATTTAGCATAATATTAATAAATATGAAGCAAGAATTTGGTAAATATTTGTTGAATGAACCACGCAGATTTGGGAAAACACTTTTCTATTATACACCTATTTATGATATGGTAAACATTTTCCTATAATTTTTGCTTTGGGGGTGATGTCGTCCTCTAAAAATTCTGATTTTGCAAAAACTAACAGGGAATGAAAGTGGTAACAAAGGAAGCTCCCTGCGTTGTCCGCTGACCTTATGTCTGATCTGCACTCCTGCTTTATCCTGACTGATGAGTTTTCTCTGTAAATTCCGACATAGACCTTACTGAGCAGCTGTGCCGCGCACCCTGTCCTCGATCACTCTTAGAGGTAGAGATCAAAGGGGAACTGTTGGCTAAGAGAGTCTACAACTTGCCACATGATCTATTGCTTTGCCTGGTGGTTTTAACTGCCTCTTTAAGAATAGCAGATAGTGTCTTCATCAATGCCATAAAAAGAAAAAAAAGTTTTAAGTGTCAAAATTGAACAGCAAAAATGGTTCCCTTTCTAAATGTTGTTGTGGGTATTAGTACATTTGTAACTAGTGAAATTTTCTCCTTGTCCTTTTGTTAGAATTTGGACTCAGAGAAAGCAAAGGAGCTGGTGATAACAGCTGTGCAAGCTCAGCATCGATGGGCTACCAAGCTGAGCACGGTGTTTCAGAGGTGGCACAAGATGATAGTCCTGTGCTGTCCCCAGCCTTTGGTGCTGAGAAATGATGCAGAACCGAGACCTCAGATCCCTGAGGGCAGCTCTGGCGAAGGAGCTCCTTTAATGCAGACGACTAGGCCGGGAGTGGTGGCTCACGCTTGTAATACTAGCACTCTGGGAGGCGGAGGTGGGAGGATCACTTGAGGTCAGGAGTTCACGACCAGCCTGAACAAGAATGAGACCCACCCCCCCCCGTCTCTATTTATTTAAAAACAAAAAATAATAAACAATTAAAAAAAATAATGTAGATGACTAATGCAGCCTCCAGAGTGGTCTTTACTGTGAGCTGCACAGCCAGGACACTCCGGGGCTGGAACTGGGGCTATAGGTGTTGGGAGGACAGGAATGGCCAAGCTGCCCTGCCCCTTTAGCTCTGTAGACTGCAGAGGGACCATTAGTACCGGCAGCATTTCACACGCACCAGACCCTCCTTGTAATTGCAGCAATTGGGAACTAAAGTTGAGACTTCTCTAGGGAAGATGAAAGGTTAAGGAAGCTGCTAAGTGGCTTGGTCTGGGAATCAGCTCCCAGGCAGTACCTCACCAAGTCAGCACAAGGCCCATCACTCCCTATGACTGCCAGCCTGGATGTTTCCCGGAATACAAGACGGAAACGAGGTCTTTGGAGAGGCTGAGGATGATTTTTGTAACAAGGTCTGGTTGCCAGCAAGGAAGCGGCCTTCGCTTTCGCGCACTCTGGGCCTGAGCGTGGTGCGCAGCGCCCCCTGGTGGCCAGGAGGAGCAGCGCCGCGGGCCCTCCCCGCCCCCAAGCAGTAATGAACGAGACCTTCAGGGTCTGAAGAGAAGAGCAATAGCAAAACGTTTCTTTTTGTTTGCTTAGGGGAAGGGCCGGTCCTAATGAGGTCAGACAGACAAGGCATGAAGTGATAAACAGAAGGATGAAAAGATGGGAACAAACCCAGGGGACCTAATGGGCCTGCCTGGACAGGAAATTGGCATACTAAAAAGTGTATTAAAATTGCAAGAGCACACCGACTCATGTATCACTAGTGTCGACATATAAAGGACAAATCTGAAGCTACCATGAGAGAGAATTGAAGAATTCTAGGGCTGCCTGAAATTTACCAAATTTTTAACGCAGGTTCTGATTTCCGCGTTGTGTGCGTGCATGTTAGAGATGGGATAGTGTCTGTATATTGGGATACGGCATAGTTTGATCTGAAAGTTTAGCTAACTCTCACCATTATTAAAAAAGAAAAAGACGTACCGGTCAAGTATTTCTGCTTTTTAAAAGTTGTCTCCGTTAAGTGCTGAAGACACAAAGTTTGCCTCGGAACAGCCCTTCTCAGGGAGTTCAAGAAACAGTCCTTGGGCCGGTGCAGCGCGTGTGTGTCTGGGTATACGTGTGTATGTGCGTGCGTGCGTGCGTGCGTGTGTGTGTGTGTGTGTGAGAAACAGATGGCGAAAATACTGAATACCGGAGGTGCTAACAAGCGAACCGTGTTTTGCACCTCGCCAGCCTTTAAACCGGCGCGGGGATACACAAGGCAGTGTTAAAAACTGAAGGGAGTTTCCTGTCCGTGCGGTGATGTCCTTTCAGTGAGTTTCAGAGCTGAGCTACGGGACTCGGCCGGTGCTGGGGTGAAGCGAGAGTCCACACCGGACGCTGCCGCCCCGGCTTTGCGCGGAGCCCGCTGACCACTCGGAGACCGGCCGGGCGGGGGAGGTTCTCGCCGTCCGGAGGGGACACGTGACTCCCGGGGGGCGCGCCAAGTCCAGGAAGAGGTGCTCGCTGGGCTCCGGAGCCCCGGGGCGCGGGAGGGCGGGGCCGGCTCGGGCTGGAGGGGGGAGTCCCTCCTATAATTAGCCGGGAGGTGCGTCGCCGCGCCGCAGCGCCCAGGGCACCTCCGCTCTCTCCCCGACCCTCCCGGGTGGCTCGGCGCTGAGTTCTTTCTGATCGCACCGAGACGGCACGGGCTTGGCAGGAACGGCGCCGAGGCTTCACCAGCTGCCAAAGGAGGGCGAGGACCGGCTGCGCGGGTTCGCCTCCGCAGCTGTGCGGATTGAAGTATGCTGGGGACCATTACGATCACAGGTAGGGCACACGCCAGCTCGATGGATGGCAGGCGCTGGGCGAGAAAGCGCCTTCTTACGTCTAATGTGCGTTTTGGGGGGAGCCCCAAAGATCAGCGGCTGGGCATTTATTGGCACTTGTTCTTCCTGGGCGCTGACTTTTTGATCAGAACAGCATTATTGTCTCTGTGGCCCAGCAGAAATTCAACCAACCCAACGGTGCCTATGGGAGACTTTAGATACACATAAATAATAAATATATATTTTAAATATTTATAGATAGATAGATAGATAAATATTTTTAGGGGTTGTGGAACAACAGCAGCTGACTGCATAGAAACATGTCAGATTGCTGTGAATTTGAACACAGGTTGTGGACGTTTAATCTCTTATAGTCGTAAACAAAATAAATACCTCTTTTTGAAAAAGTACAAGGGTTTAGCCTTTCGACTTGCTTATTAGGAACTTTCAATAAAGGTGCATGTGGTGGTTTAGGGAACTAAAATTTTAGCTCTGGCTTAAGTGGTAGTTTTAATTAAGCCATAGTTACTATAAAATTGGTGGTTAGCAGGCAACACCATTTAGGCAATGAATAGTAAAAAATGTATGTTTCTTAAGCTTGCTTTCTAGGAATCTGGCCATGAGTATGAATTACAATATTTAATACCTACTTCTTGCAAATAAATTACATGCGTCAGACTTTTAGAATGCACTTACAGCTCCAGTAACTTGACATTTGATAATCTTATGCAATGGTACTGTGGCCTGACTCCTTAGAGCCGGGGTGTTTTCTCTCCTCTCCTCCTTTACCCCCCATCAAGAAAAGTAAACTCTGCTTGTTAATTTAGATTTATAAGAACAGCTCTTCTTTAAATATTTGAGATCACTGCTGCCAAGTCTACGTGTATTTTTTAAAAATCGCAATATAGAATTTCTAGGACTTAAACATTTTCTCAATGTAAGTGCTTCTGCAAAGCCTTGCCCTCCTATGGAATTTTAAATGAATGTGAAAGTTTAGCAAAACTAAAAATATCTCTCACTTCCTATAGATTAGCTTGTTTACTTTGAGAGATTTCCTTAAAACTCCTTCCCCAAGTTGACTTGGCTAGCCTTTCTGCCAATACCTAGCATGAAAATTTGCGTGATACATAAAAGTTATTAGTAAATAGACTGTACAAAATGAAAAAATTAAAAACACAAAATCCTCCATTTTCTCCTCGAGATCATTAATTTTTTTATGAATGAAGTTTGCAAATGCCAACTCTGACAAAGTCTGCCTGGGAGTGTGATTTGTGGGGAATCAAAGCTGGGACGTGGTGCTTCCAAAATCATGACTTTTTCTGGGTAACTTTTGTGTACAATATGATTTTTATTATAGTCACTATTTGATTAGTTGATCACATGCTGAGATTCTTATGGGAAAAGAAGGCGGTCCTTTTTAGCAGTAATTAAGGGTTAATAAACTCGGAGCACTTGATGGGGGGCTTTTAATGGTTGGTTCAGATAATCCCAATGGAATGATAAATGAATAAAAACACTTGGAAGGACTAATTTTTAAGGCAGACTCAAGTAATTGGCTCTATTGCTTTCTGAATTTACTTTTCCTACAGTGTAGGTATGAGGATGTGGCAAAATTTTGGTCAAAAATTTTCCTGGTAATAAGAAAATGCACAAAAAATGTTAACTCCAAAAATTTAACAGTAAATAAGCATTTTATAGTGGAAGAAGTAAAAAAATAAAAAGGAGTTTCAGCTGCCATTTTTTTCCTCTGCAAGTTATCCTGGTAAGAAAGATTTATAATTATTGTCTTTTAAAAAGTTGGTCAGAATCTTGAAAAACAAGGACTTTTAAAATTGCTAGTGAGGATTAAATATTAAAGGTTTCTTGCTTTGGCATTACTCATTTAAATTATTATAGTCCTCTTTAGTACTATGTTATTCAAGGAGATGTGTGTTTAAATTCCACAATTAATTAACAAGACTGATGGCATTTTTGTTGGAACTCCTTAGGAACAAGTTTTCGTTTCTGAAAGTAGGGAAAAGCTGTTGCTTAAACACTGAAATGAATACAGCAGAACTTGAATTATGAAATGATTGGTTGTTCACGTTACATAGTGTGCCTATGCCATACTATTGCCACGTTACATACTATTGCCATTCTTTTCCCCCTCATATCCCACTTGCAATAACTTAGCTTGGAAATTAGAAAATAAGTGATTTGACGCGATGACGATGTCCCCCTTTCCCATCCATGAGTTAGTGGCATGCAGCAAAAAAAAAAAAAAAAAAAAAATGCTTTTTGAATTAGGCAGATATCTTTCCTGTTTTCCCTAACTCACACACATTATTGAGATTGATAATATATCGATACTTTGCAAACTATAGAGTATTGTGAGAAATTAGGACATTTTTCTTTATCTCTAAACTGGGAAAGAAATAATCCTTTAACATTCATGTTAGTTCTAGATTTCTTATAATGAGCTTCCTTGTGCAAGTCATTTTTACAAGACCAAAAAAAAAAAAAAAAACATAGCCTGCACATAGCTGTTTCTAATCTGCTATAGAGGCAGATTCCTTGTCAAGAGACTTGCGAGACATGAAATTGATACCTTCACAACTGCTAGATTAATAACTACCGCTTACTGAGCGCCGACGCTGTCAGGTGCTGCTCAGCACTTTGTGGACGTTATCATTTATTTCTCACAATAATCCTGCAGAAAGTGGTTGCTTAACACCCTTTTTATCATGAAAGTAAGTTTCTTATGGTTTGGTAAATTACCGAAGGTTTCACAGCTAGAAACAGCATAACTATAGAGTACCTTGTAAAAGACCTCTTTCTCCTCATGTAGAAGATGATAATGTTTGTTTAGTGATGCTCACATTTTTACATGCCTGCCCAAATATTAAAGGGATCATGAAACATCACTATGAAGACCAGGGGCAATGATGATATCACCTCTGTGCTCCTGTTCAGGATTTTGCTTCTCTGAGTTTGAATCCCAGTTAACTATCTCTGCTTGGAAGTTTTGTGGTTATGGAGCTTTAGAACAGGGGGAGTTGGGTGTGTAGGATATAAGGGATGGATTTAGAATGCAGAGAATTCCCTGGAAAAATTCCAGGACAATGCTACAAATCTTGAGGGAAAGTTAACTAGTGCCAGATGTCACCATAAGCCGTCCTGTTGTGCCTGGGGATGGAGAGCGCTGGTTATACTAAACCTAAAAAAAGAATGTGTAGTTTTTGCAATATTGTACTTCTTTTTCTCAGCCAAAAATGATGGTTGTGTCACCGAAACATGATGGCGAAGTTTTCGATAAAAAACATTACAGTTTTGTAATATGTTATACAACATATTTCTTTAAAGTTTTTTTTTTCCCCCCTTTTAAGCCTGTAAAGTAAAAGAAGACAAGTTAGACTTTTTTCTCTTAATCTGTAAGTATTTGGAAGAGTGAGAAAAGAAAGATCCTGCAGCTTTGGGACACACTGACTGCTGTCACAGTGTGTGGAGCCAGGGGGCGGGACATCGGGTGGGGTTCAGGGTGCACCACGGTAGCTTTGCCCTCTTTGGGAGCGTGCGCCTTTGAAACTTTGCAGGCAGGAATTATGGGTATTTTTGCAAGGAAAACATATTTGCATATACACATTATAGATCTCTTGTGATTGATTTTATACATTGAGATTAACAGAATATTTATTGGGAGTGAAACAGGTTAGTAGAAGATAACACTTCAACAATTCTCAGCCCTAGTGGGATTTCTGTACACGAAATGATTTCACGTTTTGGTTTCTTATTGTCACTAAAGATGCAACTTTTCATATATTTTCACATTTATTTGACTTTGTTAATATTCCATAGGGCTTTTTTTTTTTTTAAACCCTGCAAGGTCTTGTTATGACAGAGCTGTTTAAAACATTAAAAAAAACACAGATTGTTATTAAGGATGTGTTACAATTTTTTTAACAATGGAGTAACGGAGGGTGGTTTATACTCTTAAAAATATGGTGAGAGGTGTTCACTCCAGGAAGTATGTTTTTTCATTTCACTTTCCGCACTTACTATTCAAGGATACCTTTCATTCATCTTAGAGAAACATACAACAAAAAGCTTACACAGTCTTTATCATTCCTTCCTGAATGTTACGGCACCAGTGGCTTCATCCACGTCCAACCTTTATCCTTATTGCATCTTGTATACTATATGTCCATGCTAAGGATCCCTCCTTCTAGGGCGTATTCAGAAAATTAAGTGGATGCAAGCTCTTCCTATGGCATTTTTAAAACTATCTTTTCTTTTCCAATTCATGTTTTCAACATATTGGCACGCTCTCACACAAGCATGTGATTAGTGTTTCCATCCAGAGGAGTAGAAGAAATACTTGGTTTCTGCAGTAATGTTCTTTTGAGAAGCAAGACACACATGATGTTGTTTTCACTAATGGTAGATGTGGAAAAACCTGTCGACACAAGACGTGCGCTGCCAAGACTGTGTTTAGGGTGGTGTGGATGGGGGTGTGGGCTGCAGGGAGGATTACAGTCTTTTCCTGTCCTGTGTCTCTAGAGCGGGGGAAGCCCAGTGACTAGCAGGACAGTAAGAAGATAGAAGCGCCTGCCAGTTTGGTCTCCAGAGGCCTCTCCACTTGACACATCGACCATCCCCTTTCTAACACTTTGGCCGTCTTTGATAACCTAGTGAGATCGTGGAGTTGTTTCTAGCTGAACCTCACTCGGTATCAATGAATGCATAAATGAATAAATGAGCACCGTGTCTGGATTTTATGGATGTTTGAGAGATATGTTGGGTTTGTAGTGACGTTTTTTTAAAAATGGTGTGTAATTCAGGTGCACATGAGCAATAATTGTACATTTTGTGAGAAAGGCCCACTCTAAAACCAGTTGTTTCTGTGCAAGGAGTTTTTGGGCATCAAGAAAGTGTACTGCCAAATCAGTGATGCTCCCAGGATCAATTTTTGATTTTCCTTTTCCTAGCCAATCGGACAAATCTAAGGCAGATAAAAATTATCATTCATGTGTCAAAAATGATAGCAGAGGAGGTTTTGAAGTTGTAAATTAAAAGTAAGCTTACTACTGGAAGGTCACGATGAAGCGTAGTGGTGAATGGATTCCACTCTGCCAAGTCTGATCAGGTGAGGACTCTGCTGTCTTTCCTGGAAGCCCTCTCTGTTGTTTTTGGAGGCCTCTTGTCAATCACCTACTCCCTGCTGGTTTGATCCTCTCCTCCCTGCCACCCCCACATCTTTCAGGCTGCTTTTTAAAGTGCATTTAACAGCCTCTTTGCTCAGTAAACTATGATCTGTAACTCATTCAGAACCAGCATGCTGGGAGCAAGTAAAAATCTCCTTTAAAGGTTTCTGCTAACCACAAACTAGGTAGGAATGGTGATGGTCTCCTCTGGGGATCGCCACCTCCAGCCAGAGCCTGGGACGTGAGTGATTTTGGAGGACCGTGTACAGTGGGCTGGGTGAAGCAAACAAGGTGAGGAAGGGGAGGTCACACGGGGTGAACGGCATGGCCACGTTTGACCCAAACTCGGTCCAAAATGGGGTAGAGGAGCTACATCTTTACATGGTGCAAATGAAGAAAAAGAGAAGATGGGGAAATAGCTTGAGATGCTTGTGTCCCTTTCTTCCCCCTGAAATGTCGATGTTGGAAGCCAAAGAGGTAAAAATAGGTGAAATGGGACATTCAACTCTAGAATTTGGAAGTGCACCTCAGCTTTCTGTATTGGTGGTTTCCTGCAGTGTCTTCTGGTGCTGAAGATCAGATCAGGAGCCTTCGAGTTCAGCAGAAACTAGAAAGCTGTTCAATACTGCCCTCTTCTGTTCAAACGCTCGTTCAGGCATTTGGACAATGATCGTATCCATGTGTATGTGACCAAGCATGATAGCGAAGGACTGGACCAACACATACTGTCTAATAGGGGGATATAAAAATAAAATGTATGGCCATTGTGTCATAGTTTTGAAGACTTTTGAATAACTTGTTCAGGAAAAAACCCACATATGTTAATAGTGATTATCTCGACATTGTTTTTATTCCATTGTTTTTTGATGAGATAGAGTCTTATCTGTCACCCAAGCTGGAGTGCAGTGGCATGATCACAGCTCACTGTAACCTCCAACTCCCAGGCTGAAGCAATCCTTCTGCCTCAGCCTCCCAAGTAGCTGGGACTACAAGGCACATGCCATTACACCTGGCTAATTTTCGCATGTTTTTGTGGAGACGAGGTCTCACTATGTTGCCAAGGCTGGTCTGGAACTCCTGAGCTCAAGCAATCCTCCCGTCTTGGCTCCCCAAAGTGCTGGGATTACAGGCGTGAGCCACCCCACCCAACCTGGACATTACATTGTCTTTATGGAAATTTCCCCCAGTTTTCTGTATTTTAAAGTCTTCTACAATTTGTATAAATTGCTTTTAGAATTGGCAAAAAGTAGTTAACTAAAAATGAATTTGTTCTATTCTGAAGAAAATGAAGCAAAAAAAAAAGCGATTAGAGTTTTTATTATTATTATATCTCTAATCTATAATCTACTAGGATACTTCTGGTGTCCTGGTGGTGACTTACGTCATAGGTGAGGACACTCAGAGATTTTAGGAAACTTGTTGAAAAGCCCAGTTCAAGTAAGTGGTATAGCTACTTTAATTTAACACGATTAAATTTAAATACCAATCTGCATCCAAAACTTCTGCTTTTTAATCTCCCCTCTATCTGAATTCTCTCTTTCGGACGGGAAAGGTGAGTAGTTTTTCTATTATTTAATACATAGATAAAATTTACATTATGGTATATAATGTGAGGAAAAGATCTAATGTCCTCCTCTAAAATCAGGTAGGGTAAATCATTACTCTCCATTTTGTTGTTTTCTATATTTTTGTTAGTTACCTGCATCTTCAAGTGCATTCTCCTGAGTGATTGTTTAAAAAACAATTACTTTAAACTTACAGAAAATTGCAAAAATAAAAATAGTGTGGGGAGCACCCATAGACCCTTTATCCAGATTCACCTGTTATTAACATTGTACCTCATTTGCTTTATTACTTACTATTTCTGTGTTGGAAAACAAACAGCGACATACAGGTTTCTATTGTCTTATGTCGGCTAGGCATGGGATGTAAAATTTTCTGAAGCATTTGTGGGTATATACATCATGGTCCTTTATCCCTAAATAGATCTGTGTATTTCCTAACAATGAGGATATTCCCTTTCATAACCACAGTACAGTTATCGACAGTTACTGACATCACATATTTACATTATTACAATACTTTTATATAATCTGCCTTCCATACAGTTTTGTCAGTTAATCTAATAATTTCCTTCTTACCATTCTCCCCCTGTGTTACAAGATTCACCCAGGGGCAGGGATTATGTGGTGTCTTGTCCTTTTAGCTTCTTTTAATCTAGAACATTTCTATAGCCTTTGTCTTTGAGACACTGATATTTTCAAAGCATATAGCTCCCCTCTCCCCATTTCCACCCCATTCCTTATTTTGTGTCCTCCTGACTCTATTTAGGTTACTCAGCCAGAGTGCTACAGAGGTGACACTGTGTCTTTCTCAGGGTATTGCGCATGATGCCAATCTGTCCCTTGTAGGTTGATGTTAAGGTGGTTGTCCAATGTATCCATTAGAGAATTAGGTTCCCCCCTCTCTTTCAACTACTAAACATGCAAATATCCTACTCTCTCCCCCTCCCCCATTTAGCACCTATTGGTTCTTTATCCAGTCTTTACCTTGATAATTGCAAAATGATGGTTAGGTGATAGTTTTCAACCACTGACTGTGAGTCAATCCCAGACTGTGAGTGGGTGGGTAAGATGTATGTATTCTTAACTTTTTTTTTTTATTTTAAAGCGTGACTGTAACCATGAATAAACTCTGCTTTTCACATTGAAATGGAATTTAAATTGCTGTCCACATTAGACATATAGCAGTTTTCCCATCTAAGTGTGGGAGATGACATGCTGAAATGCTTCTTCTTGTCATAAGTGGTACTCCATGAATTATAAACAGTCGTAACGATTTATGGAAAATAAGAATGTTTATATTTTGAAAGTGTGTGGAATTGACTTTTCTTTCAAAAAGACAAACTTTGCGTTTTGTTCCTTTTTAGTACATTGACTCTAAGTGCTTCCCAGTGAGCCTTTGGCCCTCCAGAGATGCCACACACCTGCTAAATGCATTGGCCAAGTCATATGACCAATTTTTAGAGCAGTTTTAGGTTCACAACAAAACTGAGCAGAAGGTACTGAGATTTCTCATGTACCCCTGCACTCACGTATGCACAGCTTCCCTCATTATCAACACCTGGCCACACCAGGGGTACCTTTGTTACAGCTGAGGAGCCTACACTGACACATCACTATCATACACAGTCCATAGTTCACATTAGGACTCACTCTTGGTGGTGTACATTCTGTGGGTTTGGACAAGTACATAATGCCATGTGTCTACTGTATGGTATCATACAGAGTAATTTCATTGTCCTAAAAATCTTCTGTGCCCCTCCTATTCATCCCTACCTCTGCCCAACCCCTGGTGACAACTGACCTCTACTGTCTCCTTAGTTTTTTGCCTTTTTCCGTAATATCATATAGTTGGAATCATACAATATGTAGCCTTTTCGGATTGGCTTCTTTCACTTAGTGATAGGCATTTAAGTTCCCTCCATGTCTTTTCATGGCTTGGTAGCTCAATTCTTTTCAGCTCTGAATAATATTCCGTTGTCTGCATGTACCACAGTTTATCCACTCACCAACTGAAGGACATCTTGGTTGCTTCCAGGTTTTAGCAGTAAAGAATAAAACCGCGCTAAACATCCATGTACAGTTTTTTTGTGTGTGTGTGGACATAAGTTTTCAGTTCATTTCGGTGAATACCAAGGAGCAAGATGGCCAGATCCTATGGTAAGAGTATGTTTAGCATTGAAAGAAACCACCACACTGCCCTCCGAAGTGGCTGTACCATTTTGCATCCTCACCTGTGACCATTTTTTTTAATTTTTATTTTATAATAAAATTTAAAATATGGAACGCTTCACGAATTTGCGTGTCATGCTTGCGCAGGGGCCATGCTAATCTTCTCTGTATCGTTCCAATTTTAGTATATGTGCTGTCAAAGCGAGCACCGTGACCATTTTTGAAGTTAGTATATATTCCCCTGCAAACCAGGGAGGGACCATGTGAGCTCTTCCTTCGAGCCCTAAGGCTCTGTGACTGTGATAGCTTTTGATGCCTCGCGTCCCCAGTTCTTGTCTTAGTTAGTACTCAAGAACTTAAAGCTCTTACGGCTGCGCCCAGCGCGGTTTCAGAGCCCACCGCCGGCGGGGAGGGTACGAGCTCCTGCACCAGCGGCAGTTTGGCGGTCGTCTGGCCAGGGCGGTCCTGGGCCTCGAGTGCGCCTGGGCTAGAAGAGCCCCTGCGGGTTCCCTGGGGCGCGCGCGAGCCGGCCCGGTCCTCTGAGACGCGCGCGGCGGCCCCCAGGGGCGCCCTCCTCAGCAGCACGCCCGGCGCCCGGCCGCAGTCTGTGTCCCGCGATGGGGCAGCCGCGAGGTGCGGGCCGGGCCGCGCGGGCCTCTGTCGGGCTGCCCCTGCCGGCCGGCGGCGCGCGCCATGCCCTGGTGGAGCAACCTGTGCTGTGAGTAGGGCGCCCCCCAGCGGCCGTCCTCCGCGGGGCCCTGGCTGGCGCGGGAGCCCAAAACCAACCGAGTGCCCTTTAGTGGCGGCCGGAGGTGGGCCTGTGGGTGTCCCAGCCTTCTTCCTCCCTCTCCCTGTCCTGGAGAAGTCTCCCTGCTGGCGGCAGCAGCGCGGGGAGCGGTCAGGAAGGCCGGCGCCATTGCATTCTGGGCCAGGGCTGTAGAACTGCTCGCTGCACCCGCTGTTGTCCTATGCACCGTGTGCCCAAACCCTCCACTCTAACAGCCTTATTCTAACCGGGGATGAGATGGGAACAGATTTTAACAGACCTGCAGCCCAACAGGTGCCCCAGGGCGGGCTTCACTTCTGCCAGGCAGAGGACACGGCCCAAAGGTGGGTGGGGTGGGGTAGAACAGAGATGGCATGGGCTGCAGTCACCTGGCCAGGTGGGCGGAAGGGGAGGCTTCCATAAATCACTAGGACTTAGCAAAGGCTGGGAAGTTGTCCTTACTGGGGGGCCTGGAGGTTAGCAAAGCGCGGGATGCGGAACCGGATGGAACAGGCCTAGTTGCTTGGGCTGCGACATGGGGAAGGTGTCCCCGGGTGGTAGGACACGTGGGACTGAGAAGGAGCATCTAGGCTTCCGCGCAGGTTCCAAGCCCGGTGGTTGGCCACGCGATGATGGCACGCGGCTTGGGGGCTGGATCCAATCTCCAACGTGCAGGTGCGCGAGATTAAACGGTCTGGCTGGCTAGGCCACGTAGTTCAGAAGACCATCCTCTAGGCCCTGGAGCCATTAAGATGTCTGACTTCTCGGTGATGTGAAAGAAGCCTGCGTTTTAGGAAGCGGGGCCTCCCTGTGAGGTCTGTGCAGATCGCCCTTGGCGCAGAAGGCAAGTGGAGGCGGAAATCAGGGCTTAGCTTGGTGTGTCTAGGACAGAAAATTGTTCTGACAGGAGTATAGGACTACTAAGGTGAAAAGAGACTACAGAGCAGTTGGCCAGTTACAATTTTAAAACTTCCTGTATAATTTTTTTATGCGTTCAGCTTATATATCATTTTATATAAAAAGAACATCTGAATGCTGCTAAGCTATACTAAACTATCAATAGCTGTGTCGTTCTGCCTGTTGGCAGCTGTTCATTATCTTTATCTCCCTGGTTTTGACTGTAAACATTCCAATCCTCCCAGAATTAAACAGAAAAAAGTGTTTCCAATGGAAACAGGTTTAGGAGCATGGAGGGAAAACAGTGAGGGAAAATGGTGTGTGTGACACCTGCGTCCTCCCACTTTGTTAGCAAAATGTCTCTGCATTTTCTGATTCCAGAGAGGCTGATGAGTGTTTTTGTCACATGCTTGCTGGCAGGATGATTAATTTATATTTGTGTTCAGTATTAGTGAAACCATACCAGGATAGAGTTTGTTATTGGAGTTTGGCTTTTTTCTCTACTGTATTTCCAACGGTATCATCCAACTTTTAAAAAAAGAAGGTTGCATCTCTTGTGTTGCATTAGAAGTGTTTGCAGAAAGTTCTCTTCTGAGCGTGTTTTTATAATTGGGAAAAATTTTAAGAGAGAGTTTATGGAAATGCACTTAATTTAAAGAAATCTTTAGATTTAACTATAAGCAAGTTCATCATAATGTTGGTTTATAACAGGAACAAATGGAAACCTAAAGCATTTTCTTCTTGTTTCAGAAGATAATACATGCTCTTTAAAAATAATGAATATATTGCCGGGCACGGTGGCTCATGCCTAAAGAGAATGACTTTAAGGATCAAAGTGAAATTATACCTATGTTTATTGACATTTTTTCATAAAGAAGTGCTCCCTGATTACCTTTTTTTAGTATCAGTCTCAATTCATGGATTCTTTTTTTTATTCAATGTATTGTAACCCATCAATGTCGTTATTTCTTATGCTTCAAAGTTTGGCCAATAGGAGCCCTTCAGGCTTGCTCTTGTGCCCTTTGGACGTAGCTCTATCAGCTTTTGAGCACCTCCTTTCTGTCAAAACAAAATGTTCCTCATACTTTCTGTGACCTAGCCTGGAATTTCTCCAAGGAGCTCTAGTCCCTTTTCGGGGCCTGTCGAGATCAATCTAATTATCACATAGAATGTCCCCTCCTTTAGATGTGTGTAGATACTTGTTTGTGTGGTTATTTAGCTTATTCCCGTAACCCTATATTTCTTATAAATTGGAAGTTTGTTTAAAACTTGATTCTAGTTTAAAATCATAAGTGTGATGTGTGATGGCATTTTACATTGCAACAGAAAATACACTGTCTGGTTGACCCACCCTTAGGGATGCTATAGCTACTTATGTGTAATCTTCTTTTTTCTTTTTTTTATAACTAATTTTTTGATAGTGGAGTTTGTTAACTTTCCCTTTAACAGGGAACAGAAAGAACAGAGTAGTACTTTTGAGCCTGAAGTTTTATTTATTTTATTTAATTAATTAATTTTTTTGTGTGTGACAGGGTCTCACTTTGTTGCCTGGGCAGGAGTGCAGTAGTGTCATTATAGCTCACTGCAGCCTTGAACTCCTGGGCTCAAGCAATCCTCCTGTCTCAGCCTCCCAAGTAGCTGGGTCTACAGGCATGTGCCACCAAGCCTGGCTAATTTTTAAAATTTTTTATAGAGTCAAGGTCAGGGTCTCACAGTGTTGTTCAGGCTAGTCTCAAACTCCTGGCCTCAAGCAATCCTCCCGCTTTGGCCTCCCAAAGTGCAGGCATTATAGGCGTGAGCCACTGTCACTGAATTTTTAAAGGTCATTTGAAAGAAGTAGACATTGCCTAATCTATTAAGATTTACAAATACCTGTAAGACCCTTAGCTTGGAATGGCCTGACATTAAAGAAAAGTATTAATTGGTCATGTTTTATAAATATTTAATTTTATTGAACTGTAATCATTTTTTCCCCTTCTTCTCTCCCCCCTTTTGTTAATAGTTGGACAGAGAGATGCTGAAGATGTGAATGAAAGAAACTCCAATAAAGAGATGGCTGCTAACTCGGCGGTGGTTCCTGACATCACAAGTGACAGGCAGGAGGAGATGTCTGAAATAATTGAGCAGATTCCTTCTTCAGAAAGCAATTTAGAAGAGTTAACACAACCCACTGAGTCCCAGGCTAATGATGTTGGATTTAAGAAGGTGTTTAAGTTTGTGGGCCTTAAATTCACTGTGAAAAAGGATAAGAGTGAGAAGTCTGACACCGTCCAACTACTCACTGTCAAGAAAGAGGAAGGCGAGGGAGCGGCAGGGGCAGGCGACCACCCGGAGCCCAGCCGGGAGGCAGGGGAGGCCACCCCCAAAGAAAGCGAGCTCCAGCAGTCCACAGAGAAACCCGAAGAGGCCCTCAAGGACGAGCAAAGTCACACAGAAATTCCTCTTCAAGCTGAATCTGCTCAAGCAACAGAGGAGGGCAAAGAGGAGGGAGGAGACAAACAGGAAAAAGAGCCCAGCAAGTCTCCAGAATCCCCGACCAGTCCGGTGACCAGTGAAACAGCATCGCCCTTCAAGAAATTCTTCACTCAAGGTTGGGCCGGCTGGCGAAAGAAGACCAGTTTCCGGAAGCCCAAGGAGGATGAGCTGGAAGCTTCAGAGAAGAAAAAGGAACCAGAGCCAGAAAAAACAGACACAGAGGACAAAGAAAAGGCAGAAGATAACTCTGGAAAGCCGACTGCGTGTGACCAGCCACTCCCGCAGGAGCCCACGGAGAGTGTCCAGGAGGCCAGGTTATCAGCCGAGTATGAGAAAGTAGAGCTGCCCTCGGAAGACCAAGTTGGTGGCTTGCAGGCATCTCCTGAAGAGAAACTCGCTCCATTAGCAACAGAAGTCTTTGATGACAAAGTAGAAGTCCATCAAGAAGTTGTCGCAGATGTCCACGTCAGCACTGCGGAGGAAGCAGAGGAGCAGAAAGCTGAGGTAGAAGAAGCGGTAGAATCATTGCCACCTGAAAAATTGGTTGAAACAGATGTCGAAACTCAGGAAGCAGAACCAGCCAAGGACCAGGTAAAGACCAGCGAAGCCTGTGCCCCTGAAGAGGACCATACCCAGGGACCTGAACTAAGTCCAGATGACAAAGTGTTGCCCAAACACCCTGAAGGCATCGTGAGCGAGGTGGAAATGCTGTCCTCACAAGAGAGAATGAAGGTGCAGGGAAGTCCACTGAAGAAACTTTTTACCAGCACTGGCTTAAAAAAGCTTTCTGGAAAGAAACAGAAAGGGAAAAGAGGAGGAGGAGGTGACGAAGAGTCGGGGGAACAGAGTCAACTTCCAATAGATTCTCCAGATAGCAATGATGAGCAGAAGGGCGAGAGCTCTGCTTCTTCCCCCGAGGAACCCGAGGAGATCACATGCCTGGAGAAGGGGATCGCAGATGTGCACCAGGATGGGGAAGTGGAGGAAGGAACCACTTCTGATGGTGAAAAAAAGAGAGAGGGTGTTACTCCCTGGGCATCTTTCAAAAAGATGGTGACGCCCAAGAAACGTGTCAGAAGGCTTTCAGAAAGTGACAAAGAAGATGAACTGGACAAGATGAAGAGTGCCACCTTGTCTTCCACGGAGAGTGCAGCCTCTGAAATGCAAGAAGAAGTAAAAGGAAGCGCAGAAGAGCCAAAGCCGGAAGAACCAAAGCGCAAGGTGGATACGTCAGTATCTTGGGAAGCTCTAATTTGTGTGGGGTCATCCAAGAAAAGGGCAAGAAAAGCATCGTCTTCTGACGAGGAAGGAGCACCAAAGACAGTGGGAGGAGACAGCCAGAAAGCAGACGAGGCCGGAAAAGACAAAGAAACAGGAGCAGACGCTGTGCTTGCCAGTTCCCAAGAACACGATCCAGCGCGTGGAAGTTCCTCCCCTGACCAAGCTGGAAGCCCTTCGGAAGGGGAGGGCGTTTCTACCTGGGAGTCATTCAAAAGATTAGTCACCTCAAGAAAAAAATCAAAGTCAAAACTGGAAGAGAAAAATGAAGACTCTGCCACTGGGACTGGTGTAGAACATTCGGCTTCAGATGCTGAACCTGGGAAAGAAGAATCTTGGGTTTCAATTAAGAAGTTCATTCCTGGACGAAGGAAGAAAAGGCCAGACGGGAAACAAGAACAAGCCGCGACTGAAGACATGGGGCCAACAGAGGTCAACGAGGATGATGCCGATGTCCCAGCCGTAGTTCCCCTGTCTGAGTACGATGCAGTAGAAAGGGAGAAAATGGAAGCGCAGCAAGCCCAAAAAAGTGCGGAGAAGCCTGAGCAGATGGCGGCCGTTTGTGTGTCTGAGGAGCTCAGTAAGACTCTCGTCCACACAGTGGCCGTGGCTGTGGTTGACGGGACAAGGGCAGTTACCAGTGTTGAAGAGAGGTCTCCTTCTTGGATATCTGCTTCAGTGACAGAACCTCTTGAGCATGCAGAAGAAGATGAAGCCACATCATTAGCTAGGGAGGTATCTGAAAGAGAAGTGATTGCAGAAGAAACCCCCACGGTTACCAAACCTGTGCCAGAGAACAGAGATGCCCATGACGACACGATTGTCAGCGAGGTGCAATTAACTTCTGAAGATGTGACAGCTGCAGAAACGACAGAGGCATTTTGTGCTGAAGAAGCAACCGAAGCATCTGGTGCTGAAGAGACCACAGAAATGGTGTCAGCAGTTTCCCAGTTAACGGACTCCCCAGACACCACAGAGGAAGCGACACCGGTGCAGGAGGTGGAAGGTGGTGTGCTAGACGTAGAAGAGCAAGAGAGGCGGACTCAAGAGGTCCTACAGGCGGTTGCGGAAAAAGTGAAAGAGGAATCCCAGCTGCATGGCACCAGTGGGCCGGAAGACACAATTCAGACCCTGCAGAAGGTAGAGTCAGAGCCACCAGAGAAGCTGGAAGAAGCAGAAGAGGGTCCAGAGAGAGATACGGATGTAGTGTTGCAAGTACATGTACAACAGACTAAAACCGAGCACCTTACAGAGGGGAAGGTAATGGTACAAGCTACCCCGGAAAGTCTTGAAGAAGCTCCTCAAGTCACAGAGAGTGTAGGGTCCAGTGAGCTAATAACCACTTGTCAAGCTGAAACCTTAGGTGGGGTCAAATCACAGGAGATCACAGTGGAACAGGCCGTCCCCCATGACTCAGTTGAAACCCCGACAGACAGTGAGACCAATGGAAGCATCCCCATAGTAGACATTGAAGCTCTAGATACAGCACAGCAAGACAAGATTGTGGAAATCCATGCAGATAATGAGGTCGCATCTGGTACCCAGTCAGCGGTCACAGAGGCAGAGTCAGTTCCTGCACAGAAAGAGAAGTTTCCAGCACCTTCTAGTTTTCAATCTGAGGAGGAAAATAAGGAGCAATCAAAAGCGGAAGATATCCTAGAACATCCAGATAAAGCACCCTCAGTGGAAACCATACCCATTCCATCGAAGACTGAGGTGATTCAAGAGGCCGGCCAGTGTGCCGATGAAGAAACCAAAGACATACCATTTGTCGAAGGACTTGAAGTGTCTGTAGACACAGACGCACCAGTCAGTCGGGAAAAGGTCACTGAAGTTGCCCCTAAAAGTGAAGTGACGACAGAAGCTGAATGTCAAAAGAATGGTAATATTGAACTCCAGAGTCCTGCTAAGTGTCCTCCATCCCCAGTGGAGAGGGAGGTGGTAGTTCAAGTAGAAAGCGAAAAAATCAAAGCAAAACCAGCCCAAGTGAGTGAAGAGAAACTTGAGCAAAAAGGAGGTGTTACCGTATCTGACGAGCTCAGCGTGCGACTGGTTCAGACAGTTAACGTGACCGTCATAGACAGGGAGAAGGAAGTTAGCAGTTTGGAAGGCAGCCCTCCTCCTTGCCCAGGTCAAGGGGAGGCAATATACACAGAAGTTCAAGTTGGGAGATCCGAGGCATCATTATTAGCTCTAACAGCTGCAGTAGTGGAGGAGAAGGTCTTAGGAGAAGCTGTCAAAATTTTAGAGACAGGTGAAACTCTGGAGTCTGCAGGTGCTCATTTAGTACTGGAAGAGAAACCCTCTGAAAAAGATGAAGACTTTACAGCTCAGCCAGGAGAAGAGGCCGAGCCCACAGCGCCCGAGTCTCAGGCAGAATCAATATCATTAACACCATCTGCCACTCTTGAAAATGGCTTCTGTTCTGCCCTGGAAGGAGAGAAAACCCCGTCGCAGAAATGGAAGTCAGATGAAGTCAGCGAGCAGGTGGTTCGTCAGGAAGTCAAAGTGAGTGTAGCAAGAGAGGAAGATGGAAAGGATGACAATGAGATTTTGGAATTTGAGACTGAGAGCAGTAAACTCGTCCAGAGCATAATTCAGACTGCCGTTGACCAGTTCGTACGTACAGAAGAAACAACCACCGAAGTGTTTACATCCGATTTACAGACACAGGCCCACGTGGTACAAGCCGACAGTCAGGAGGCTGGACAGAAGATGGAGACAGAAGACAGAGAAGGTCAGGTCTCCGAACGGGATGAAAAACCCACGGTCGCAGCCAAAGAAGAGTCGGAGGAGTCGGAGCCAACCGCCGCGGGACAGGTACATTCTGAGATGTCCAAAGATGTGAGTGAAACTTCAGAAAAGATCATGGAGGTAGAAAGTTCCAGTGTAAATGACCAACAGCTTGAAGAGATCATTCTCCCATCTGAGCAAGAGGGAGATGGAACTGGAGCACAGTCTGTGCCAGAAGGTGGTGGTGGTGCCATGTTAGGAGAAACAACAGAGAAGTCACAATTTGAATCCAAAGAAGATGAAGAAGGTGATGCTGTCGATTACCCTGAGAGCCAGGACTCGGCCCTGGCCCACACTCAGGCCTCAGGAGGCTTAACCAAAGAGTCCCCGGATACAAATGGACCAAAACGGAAAGAGAAGGAAGATGCCCAGGAAGTAGAAGTTCAGGAAGGAAAAGTGCGCAGTGAGTCAGATAAAGAGATCAGAACCCAAACACAGGAGGAGATACAGAAAGAAGAGAGGGAACCAGCAAAGTGAGAACTTACGGAATCCTAAAATATCATGTAAGTAACATGTTGTTTTTTCCTCTTTTATGCCATTAGATGGCAAGTTTATTATAAAGGAATCAGGAGTTCAAATAATTATGATTTTATGCGGAACCTTCAGTTGGAGAAATAACTATCAACTAGACTAAAAGACCTAGGACAGTTTCTTTTTTGTCATTGAAATGCCATTTAATCTTACTGATATTACAAAAATAATGGCTTTGTTTTACCTCTAATGGGACTGCTTTAGAAGAAAATAAAGGGGCATGTGTGTGTGCACTTGCGTATGTTTGGCTCAAATGCATAAGAGATACACTGTGCTCACTCAGCACCATACCCACTAGTTTGTTGAGTTTTTTGTTTTTTTTTAAACATGAGACTGCTTAAAGTATAGTTTATAGCTTTTTAGGAAAGAATAGATTTTTTTTCCCCCAGCAGCAGTAACAAGCATTTTTTGGAATTTTCCAATGCATGTGATGACTGGGTTAGAGAACCACAGCTCGAGTTTTGTGGCAGCATAGCATAGTTCAATATGGACCCTCGCCATCTTTTTATTTTTTTGAGAGGGGGTTGCTCTGTTGTCCAGGCTAAAGTGCAGTGGCGTCATCATAGCTCACCGCAACCTCCAGCTCCTGGGCGCAAGCAATCCTCCTGCCTCAGCCTCCCAAGTAGCTGCTGGAACTACTGGTGTGTGCAACTATGCCCGGCTAATTTTTCTATTATTTGTAGAAATGGGCTCTTGCTCAGGCTGGTCTCCAACTCCTAGCCTTAAGCAGTCTTCCTATCTCAGCCTCCGAAAGTGCTAGGATTACAGGCGTGAGCCACCGTGCCCGGCCACCATCTTTGTTTGTTTTTTAATGGAGTTAAACTATGGTATTATTGGGGTTCCCAGTAGCTGCAGTTCATTTTCCCAACTAATCTGTTGTTAACAAATGAGGGAGGAAAAGGAAATTTTACTTATTTTGATTCTTACTTCTTCTACAGTTAAACTCATTGTTTGCAAGACCAGAACGTGGGGACAAGTAGAAGAAAATGAATGCTGCTGCTAAGACGCAAGACCAGTATTTCAGAACTCGGAGCACCGGAGGGCAGGCACGTGAACTGAGCTTGTTTCTAGAAAGCCCCTGACAATCCTGAGGCTTCTTCAGGAGCTATAGCTGTATAACATTGCCTCTTTTCAAGACCACCTTACTATTCTATCTCCCTCCATACCATATAATGTTTCTCATTTAAGGTTCTAAATTCCTAACCTGGAACTGGAGATGGCAATACCTAGTTCTGCTTCTCAAACTGGAGTATCATCCTTTATGTATTTATATGTATGTTTTATGTAATCCTCCTTGTGTATCTATTGTATATTTTTTTCTTAATGTTTAAGGAAATGTGCAGGATAGTACATGTCTTTTGTATCCCACAATATATGACGGGGCACGCGGCCATGGTGAAGCTTCGGGGAGCTTTAAAGCCTCAGTTATGACCTGTGAAACACAGAGCTTCCTAGAAATAACATTCCCGATCAGAAGGTACAGTTCTTACTGTAAAATTTAGTAATGATTAGGTCCGTGTTTAGAAGCACTCTGAAATTGGTCACTTTCCTATTAGGCACAGTGTGCTAAAAATAAAAGGCATTTTTAAATGTGCAGAATGTTCCATTGTTACTGTGAAATTTTTCTTTCTAGCCCAGTGTAGGTTGGAAAGAAGTTTTTTCCAGTAGCAGACAGATTAAGTCTTTTCTCCTGCTTGTTGGACAGTTGTTTAGACAGACAAATGTGCTTAATTCTGAGGCAAAGTAGTGAAATGTTTTTCATGTTGCAAAGAAAAGAATTGACTGTTGTAAGTTTTTACTTCTACTCTTCTTCTGTGCTGGACCACATTCACACACGGCATGACATAAGTCAGGTTCTTAACAAATGGTATTTTGGTAGATACTGGATTGTGTCTGTGCCATATTTGTGCCCTTTCTTCTAAGAACAGTGTTGCATATTATGTTCATTTGGATAAAGTGTGATTTGACGACGGATTTAAATAAAATATTTGCTTCACTTAGATTTGCTGGTTTTTTTAGATACTTGGAATCCTGAGACCTATGTTTACTGCATTAGAATAGTAAGATAATGATTGATAACCTGGAACTTTCCAATGTACTCACTACATGGAAACATCTCTTTACGTGGGTTTGAGTTGATCGTTCAGAGGGAGTCGAGGCTGAGATGCTTTCGCTGAAATAAACCAGTAGCTTTTAGGTTGACATTACTGGTTCAATTTTACTGTCTGGTAATTCCTGAAAAAGTCAGTTTTCTGTGTTAGTGTTTTTGGTTTCAAACAATGACAGATGTCTCTAGAAACTTTAAAGTAGCTTACTAGTAAAAACGTCTTGCCTAAAATAAAAGGTGCCCTTGGAAAATTTTTTAAATGTCGGAATGGTGAGTCATCCTAATACATAAAGAATTTGTCAGGCAATTGCCACACACAGAACAGTCTGTCACTTGTCTACTGTAGAGTTCTACTTTTTTCACATATAGAATTGGCCTGGCATGTAGCTGCTTAAATTTTACTCAAACTCACTACTCCCATTTGAGAATTTAAATTTCAACTGCTAATTAATGATTTTTAAGGCATAACATTCTAGAAAGCCTACTTTTAGCAGAGAGAAAATTTGCTGTTAAAATTTAAAGTGGTTTCTCTTATGTCAACAAACCTGACTCCATAAATAATTGGCCATGTTAGTAAGACACCTCATGATAACAGTGTATATAGGCTTGTAGTTGGAAAACATTTAATTCCCTTTTAGGAGTTATTCTCAAATATGTATAATAGCCACTTGTGCTTTATTATTAAATGTTAAAATTCCAAATCCAACAAACCTCTATTCTAAATCTTTTTTTTTCTTCTTTTGGCCAACTGAAACTTAAATCCAAGTGCTACATTTGAGGATCAGCTAAAAGGTATTGAGATGACAGTCAGCAATTTGTAAGGTGTTCATACTGACTGACTTCCTATGGCCGGAAGAAACTTTGTGCTGTTTCGAACAGATTGAAGATTTGTGTAGTTTGTAGAAAGCGGATTTTTTTGTTGTTTAAATTCCATCCTGCCACTTCATTCTGCGTGTTTGTCTTTTCTTACCACCCGTGAGCGTGATTCTGGCCATCACGAGGGGGGTTTCCAGTGGTAGCTGTTTCATGACGGTGTTTTGCGAACTAACCTCTGGATGTGCCCCGGATTACTTCTGTGCAAGCACTGTATCTTTGTTCGCTGAGCAACCTTGTTTTATTAACGAGGAACACCGGCAGTAGCATGAAATGCAATTGTTTTTATAATTCTAAAGCTGCTGTTAACCTATGAAGTACATAATTACCAAATGTAAACTGCAAAAGTTGGAGCAAGTGCCTATATTTTGCTATTTTTGGCATTACTGTGGAGCCATGTACAATAGAAAGCAATGCAAGACTTACAGACTCGTGCCACTTCTTGTAATTGAGGAATATAAAATGTTCCCCCTCAGGTTATTTGCTTATCGTGCCCATGAGTTGCCTCTCTCTGTACATAGATATGTTGTTCCAGTATTTTCCTCCGATGTTTGGAACTACAGATAGTCAAGGGCTGGAAATTTTAGCTTGGATTTTAGCAGTTACCTCTGATCCAAAACAATATTTGGATTCCCTAGTTCTGTTTGGGGGCAAATTTTCATTTATCTAAATAAAATGCAATGTAATTAAATGCCATGGATTTTCTTCTTATAGTTTCATCTTGATTCACTTTTGATTACTTTTCCCTTTACTGTTGTGATATTCATCACACATGTAAGCTCCACTTTTAACTACTTGGCCATCCTTTGTGACTCAGTCCTTAGAGTGTGGTGAGAGTTTGGATTGAATGTGTCTGGGACAGGTGTGAATGTATAATAATCTCTATCCGTGATTCTCAGCCTTTTTGGATCTCAGGCCCCTTTAATCAGAACCTCGTTAATCCTCTGGTTGGCCTCTAAGTCCCCCAAATAAACACAGTTTTATGTATGGTTTTTGGATAGTCACACAAACCTGAAATGCCAACCAGTCCCGGAACCAGAGTTAGACATGGATTCCAGATAGTGAGAGTTCAGAATGTGAACACAAAACCAGTATCACGTAAGTCCAAATCTACTTGACTATTCATTCTAACGGGGTTCTGGAAATGGATCTGCTGGACACAGCAGACGTGGTACAATTTTGGTATAAATACAGGTTTCCCCTGACTAACAAATTCCTTACTGTCTCCAGCCTCTATCTTTGGAATTAGGAAAATAATCTGGGCCCTACTTTTTATATGTGAGAAAGCTGAGACTTTTAAGTGCTATCACAGATTTTGGCTAAGGTGACCAGGACCTGGGGATAGAATGGTGGTGAAAATAATCACTTTTTTTTTTTTTAATGCAGCCACAGCTTAGAAATCATTCCCCCCTTTTCGATATCGAAACATAACAGGCATCTTGCAAGGCGCAATGGCACCTGCCTGCAGTCCCAGCTCCTGGGGGAGGCTGAGGCTCGAGCCCAGGGGGCTAAGACCAGGCCACTGCACTCCAGCCTGGGGGTCAAAGCGAGACCCCCATCTATAAATAAATAAGTAAATAAAAGCTATAAATGAATTCCTTATTAGCAGATTAAAGAAGTTAACAAGTAAAAAAGTTTTTCCTCGCCTCTTCCCCCCAATTGCTTCTAATCTCATAGAAATGCTTGTATATTTGGGAAAATATCATTTTTTCTTTGTGATATAATTTGGACAAACCTATGTCTAAAGCCAAACACAAAAAAGTAGGCCAGTTGAGGAAGAAAAGCCATGCCTTAAATTTTTTGCCCTTATGCTTGTTTTTTTGCTGAATCAAGGGCTTGTTGATTGCATGAGACTTGTCAGTTACCAAGTGTTAGTCAAACCTTGTGTGTTGGGTGTTAATAGAATTGGGAGTAGGTAGAAAAAGCATTGCTTTTTGAATGAGCTACATAGGGGTTTGAATCCTGGCTGTGTTTATATTAGGCTGGGTTACCTCAGAAAAGTTACTTAACCTCTCTGGGTCTCAGTTTTCTCAACTAAAAGAACCGGAGACGTGTCTGGCAGGATCGTCAGGAGTAGTTACTGAAAGTACGTAGTAGGCAGACGCCCAGTACAGGATCTGCCTCACTACCACTCCTCCTTTCAGCTGACAGTGTGTCCTTCACCAGGATCCATTTTCCCCCAAACCAGGAACTGCAGCAGGGCAGGCATTGTACATTTTCCAGAGAATAGCAGAAGTTCGATTTGTGAATTTAATAAGTTCTTTATGTGCAAAAATATTTTGATCTGCCCGAGGAGACAAAACCAGAGAGTATCATTGCATCCTCATCCATTATTTCGCACTAAAAATTGTCACAGTCTAATTTTTTTATCTTATTTAGAGATGTGCTAACAGTTTAGTTGATATTCTCACAGTTGTGTTTAAGGAGCTAGTTCTAGAGAGGCAGGCTAATTGATCTGTATCATAAGATAATTAACTTTTTATTTGCTTAGAGATTTCTAAGCCTAAATCTTGTTTACCTGCAAATGATGTATAGCAGTCCTTCGTTCTAGACCTAAATGGGGGACTGAAAGCAAAATGCCATTTAAATATTTGGAGAGTTCTGCAAATTGTCATAAAAATGCTAATGTCAACTTGGTTACATTCCATTACAATAAACTACACTCCACCTACAAACAATTTTGTTGTAGAATTCAGTCCTAGTGAACAGTGAAGAGGGCTTTCCCTTCCCCATCATAATACCACGTGTGTACCACCCTCCCCAAGAATCCCTCTGGAGGTACCATGTGTGTACCACCCTCCCCAAGAATCCCTCTACGTGCCTGTATCTTCTTAAATCTAGCAATATAGTGTTTTACCTGAAATGCGTGACTGAGCCCTAGAATTTTGAACTGAAGGGTTCAGTTTTGGATGCCTCAACTCTTTCCTTCTCTTGCAAGGTGAAATTTCAAAAGCAACAATGGCTACCACCTATAACAAAGAGAAGGTTGGGGGTCCACTCTACTCTCCATTCATACATCATTATCCAAAGCTACCTTTTAATGGCAATGCTTTCTTTCAATTAAAGCCATATTTCCTATGAGGAAATTATATAGCACTTTAGAAAATCTATTTTTTAGCAACATCTGTTGAACGGGTGAGCCACTTTTATTTATTTATCTTATTTTTAATTTTTTTCAGAGACGAGTACAGTGGTGTGGTCACAGCTAACTGTAACCTTGAACTCCAGGACTTAAGCCATAGATCCTCCTGCCTCGGCCTAGTAGCTAGGACTACAGCTTTTGCCACCACACTCAGCAAATTTTCCTTATTTTTTTTTGTAGAGCCAGGTCTTGCTATGTTGCCCAGACTCTTCTCGAACTCCTGGGCTCAAGTGATCCTCCTGCTTGGGCCTCCCAAAGTGTTGGGATTCCAGGCGTCAGCCACTTTCTATTGTTTTCCTAATGAAAGGAAAACACCAGTGGTGTTAACAAGGGCTAGAACAAGAAGAACGACAGCTCGAATTAATTCTGAAGCTTTCATGTTTGGATTGCTTATACCATCCACTGAAATTTCCAAAGCTTATTTAAACTGGTACCATCAAAAACTCAGAATAAATTGTTAAGTTTATAACCTCTCTGGCTAATTGGCACCGAGCATTCCACGGGGTGGGGGGGTGGTGGCTGGGCTTCAGTATCTACGCTTAGCTCTTCTCTGTTTTGGGAGGGAGCTGGAGTTCAGCAGATCTCCCCCCCGTGGAGGAGGTGGCCACAAGCTGATACTAGAAGCCCCTGCATCCATACATGACTAGAGATGAACACAACATCTGCCCTTGCCCCTCCAATTTGCGGGAGTGGAAGTGGGGCTGGCTGGCAAGCTGTCTTCACCCAGCATTGTCTTGTGATTCCCGTGACTTTCTGATCCCCAAGACCCTGCCCTTTGGCTGCATCTCATGTCCCTTCAAGGCTGCATGGTGTGGCACGGAGGGCTGCAGAGGCGCACCCTGACTGACCCTTTCACAGACATTCAGAGAAGCCAACTCGGCACGCACGAGGCTCTCATTTAAGTTGGGAGATGTGAATCTAGTTTTTTAAAAAAGATGAAACCAGTGGAAACCACTCAATATTTAATAATCAAGGCTTATATTGCACTTTGAATTTGTGTCATTTTTAGGCAAACATTTCCTGGCCTCCTAGTTCTTCCTGGTAAAAGAAAGTTGGGTCAGATGATCTCTAGACGCATTCCTGGTCAAACTGTGTTCATAGCACCTTCACAGAGCACTCACTCATTTGATTCTCACAATCTGATGACCCAATGTGGTTATAAACATCTTCATTTTACAAATGTGGAAAATGCCATTCACGTTAGGGGAAGTGCCCAAAGTTCTGCAGCCAGGAGGACGAGATACGGCTAGAAAACGAATCCTCGCACAGGCTTCCCACACTTCCCCTTCCTGTATCTCTTTGGGTAGACAAATACACAGAAATAAAATCATACACTCATTTAATTAAACATTTATTCAATGAAAGGATGTATAAAAACTTACAAATCTGAGAACTCAACTATACATGAAATAGGATGATGGGATATTCAGTTTTTAACGTGTACATAGAGTATAGCTATTAACTATTCTCCCCTTCCCTTTCCCCTCAGTCCTTATTTCTGGCTCCTATTTTGTACTGTGAGACCACCCTTTTATTGGCCTAAGGGAGGATTAATGGACAATTTTTACAATTTTACATTCAGGCCAATGGAGAAAATTTCAGGCATTTAAAAAAAAAAAAAAACAAACTAGAAAATAAACATCAAAATCAAGTTTTTTTTCCCCAAATAGCAATTAGATTTTTTGTCTTGATTTCTCTTTGCCACCATTTTTGATGCTTCAATTAATGTTGCCAGTAAACTATTAGCATTGACTTTTTAAGTTATTAAACTTACTCCATCTGCTCACAACTTCCCCCGTAAGATGCATATTCCCATATCCTTTTCCCTGTGATGTACACACTGATTTAAAAGCAGCCGGATGGTGCGAAAATCAATTATCACTGGCAACTGCTAGAGAATGGCATGTCATTTTCTATCCAGAAAGACAATTTACAGAATAGTACTTTCAAATATGATTTTTAAAATAAACAACAAATTTGTCAGAAACTAAAATATAGTATTTTGTTGTTGTTCAACTTGGAAAGAAACCAGCAATTAGATAAGGCATGTGCATTAATTCGCCTGTTTATAGCAAGTACCCACAAAGTTTTCTCTTATAAACAAACTTGTAGCTTGTTTTATCCAAAAATTAAGATTGCCATCACATTATTACTTTTTCTCTTTTGTGTTTTGTTAAAGTAGATTTCTTAACTAATGATTTTTCTTAATTGGACATAATCTCAAAGGATGCATTCTGAAACAAGACACCTGCAGGATCAATACTAATAACTTTTTTTGGGGTTTAAAGTTTCCTCACACCTTCTGGATTTTTGCATAGTACAGAGCCCAGCACTATCTTCTAAGAAGCATGCTGTATTTTCTGACAATATTTTTTCTGAGAAGGAAGACTTATTACCCAGGGAAAGTCATAATTTTAGCTTACCAAATTGCATTCTAGTTGTTTTGTTTTGTTATATACCCTTCATTAGTTCCAAGTATGCTTTGAAATAATCTAAAATTTCTCAAAATCTATTTGAGTTTATAAGTACTACTGACCATTATCTTTCCAATATCCCCTGAATTAAAGTAGATACATTCCAGGTTTATAATGCACAAAGCCTTTACAGAGGTGGGGCTGGGGTGGGGAGGAGGGGAAGAGAAGGGAACAGGGACCTGTTTGTATCATGCCACGGAGAACTACAGTTCTGAACTGGGGGAAGGGAAGGACAATAGTCTTTGTAAAAATGACAGTTTTTTAAAAGATAAGTAACATTCAGTCTAATAATACGGTTTCTTGTTCCTTTTTGATGGAAGCTAACACTGGGTGGTCAGGTTCCGTTACTTCTGAGTCCCCACTGCCAAGAAGAATGGACCGCCCTTCGTCTAGGGCAAAAACGTCCGAGTTCTGGTTTTGGCATGAATGTTTAACAACCTCATTGGGCGTTGAGAATGTTTTGTCACACAAGTTGCATTTGTAGGGTTTGTTGGTTTGTACCAGCATGTTGTCCATCTGACTACCTTCCTCGAACGTGCAGAGTTCCAGAGTCTGTTTGTCTACCATGGTGTATGTGTCGATGCTCTGGTTGAGGCACACGTGGCGGGCAGCCTGGTTGGCCCTGCAAAAGCTCTTGTCACAAGTGCTGCATTTGAAAGGCTTGCCGGTGTGTATGTACATGTGCTCCCTCCAGTGGCTTTTTTGGATGAATTTGCGTCCACATATTGTGCACTCGTACTTCCGCCTCTTCACCTCCCTCTCCTGGTCGGCCTGCTCCAAGTTGTCAATGTCGGCGATGTCTGAGGGGGGCGGGGTTTCCGACTGCTGCTGTCCATCGACGATTGGAGAATCTGAGATGTGCTGCAGCTCACTGTCACTTATCATCCCAGCTTCAGGCACTTCCATGGCATCTTTCCCAAGGTCAGCGGCATTGCTACAGAGAGACAGGGGCACCCGGCTTTCTCCCTGCTGGCTGGATGTGAAAGGGACTCCCGTGTGAATCTGGAGGTGTTCCCGCAAGCTGCTCCGGAGAGTGAAGCGCCGTCCACACAGGTGGCAAGCGTAGTACTTTGGAAAGCTTCCGTTCCTCTTCATGATGCTCGGCTTGACGTGGGCTATCGTGAGGGAGGCAGGCTGCTCGTCAGAGGAAGAGGCTTCCAGGTTGGTCTCCTCCCCGGATGGAGCGGGAGGAACAGGAGTGGAAACAAGTTCTGGAGACAGTGAGGTCTGCAGTGGGTCCGAGGGAGTCATATTTGTCCTATTCACCTGGGCCAGATTCGAAGTCAGCTGGGAGAGCTGAGCGGCCTCTGGCACTGGTTCCTGGCTCATTCTGGAGGGCTGTGGCCTTGGCTCTCGCCCCAGTTTTTCAGGTGCTGAAGCAATCTTGGTGGCTTGTCTCAACTGATGATCTGCAATCTGAATGCCGTACAACGAAGAAGCCAGGGGGAAGACTTGGTCGGGATGAGTAAAGGCTCCTTGGCTGGCGAGGCTGGCCTCCTGGATCAGCGGGTATGCGTGTAGAAACTTGATTCCTTGTTCTAACCGAACCGGGTCGATCAGCTGAGGCGCCATCTTCCCAGTGTACATCAAGTGTAAGAGATAGCTGAAAATATCGGGCTGTATATCAGTTGGTTTCAAACGGACACACTCGCTGAAAGAAACAAGTAAAAAAATCTGTAAGTAAATGCCAATCTACGTCTCAAATGATAATACAAAGCCTGAAAAAAAAATATACACTTAAAAATAAATGAAACAAGAATATTTCCCATTTCTGACTGTTACTAAGTTTCATGAAATGGGGTGGAATAGTCAAAAGTTCATATTAAGCAAATGTGATGTGACCTGTAGACTCTTAATGCAGTTCTTCTCCTAGCTATCTAATGTCAAATCAAATAGTATGTATTATATTTTATATAGATGCCAGGAGTTCCTTATCAAAGGTAATCATCAGCATCAGCACTGCTGCTGGGCTTTGCAGGGATTCTTTCTCACTTGATTGCCATTAATTCTTATTTTACAGAAAAGGGTTGAAGCTTAGAGGGGTTAATACCTTGCTCAATATATCACACAGTTGGTAAGTGGTGGAATTGAGATTTGAACCTAGATCTGCCTAACTCCAAAGCCACTACACCAAAATCCTTCAGAGCACTGAAACAATCCTGTGTGGTAGGTAAGGTAGATTTGATTATTCCCATTTGACAGATATGGAAACTGAGGTCCCAAAAAGTTAAGTGATTTAAATGAGACAACCAAAGCAGTTGATGGTACTGTTGATTTCCTTACTTTTAGACTCCACTGTTTGCATCATTTCAGAAACATCACTCTGATCAAGCAGTAATAACGAAGAGGTCCCCAAGAACTCTTCCCAGACTGTCAATAATGACTAAAATTCTACTAAATCATTAGAAATTAATCAGATATATATCTATATATCATGAGGTATACAGTTATCGACCACTGAGTGAATATATTCTACAATGAATTTTCAACTTCAAAGACAGCTTCCTTGAATGCCTTTAGAATTTATAATCATTTTTTTCCTATTTTAAATTTTTTTTAAAACAAGATCTCTATGTTGCCTAGGCTGGTCTCAAACTCCTGGCCTCAGGGGACCCTCCTGCTGGGATAACAGGCATAAGCTACCACGCCCAGTCCATTTTTTATGTATCATTTCTTGGTATTGTAATTCTCTTTGGCTCTTTTAGCGATGATGTTCGTTTTATTAACAAATGTTTTCAATATGCTAAAATTATTAACAGCATACCCTGCTCTTCTAAATCTAACATTTTATTCTATTTAAAACAAATGAAAAAGTGACTTTAACAGCAATTTGTAACAATAGATTTCTATAATTACTGTATTGCTATCAATGTGTGTATATTTCAAGAAGGCTGTGTACAAATAATAACTCAATTGTTTTGACTACAAACTATGGAAGTCAAAAAATAAAAATCAAGCATAAAAACTAGCATCTCTTTGACAGTATAAAGTGAAGAGTATATATGACTATTTTTCTTTTCTTTAAAAACAGACACACGGATCATTCATATTTTTATTTGGAGTCCTTTTATATCCCTTTAAACAGGAATACAAATACAGGTGGTCTTCTCTTTAAGCACAAGATAAGTCCCAACAATACTACGTGCATACTATACCATATTTAGATGCTCTGGGGAAATTCAATACTTAAAGCTTCAGGGTTTATGTGTGGTAAAGACTTTACCAATGTAAACAATCAGTTCCCAAGCGAATACAAGGCCAGGGGGAACTTTTCCAGGATTGGACCCAGGCCTAGAGACAGGGAAGCCACAGGCCTTCAGAGATGCAAATGGCCCGCAGTCTATCAGGCACCTTTTGTTCAGCAGGATGGAACATTCCTGCAGGGAGAGGGAGGGGACAGAGTTAGGGAGTCTCCTTGTCTGACTCCCCTTCCCCCAAAAAAGGGGAAGGGCAGAAATCCAAAGGCGGGCTTTGCTCCTTGGCATCCAGGGAAGATACTACCCAGCAGAGTCCCTTTCCAGAAAACTTTGGTGTAAGTGTTGTAATTTTTTCTCATTTGTTAGATAGGCAGCTCGACTGTATACCTCTCAAATTTGGAAGAACTGTGTACAGTCTCTGATGGCAAAGGAAGTACGGAGCCTGGGAGCCTTGCGGCCACACCGCAGCCCCGCCCACAGGGAGAGGAACTCCAAGGGCATGGTGGGGAACTGCCAGGGAACAGAAAGCAGCACACCCCTGGGTTTTACAGCCAGGGGTCCCAGGGCCCAGGGAGGGCTCCAGACACCTATTTATTTCGATTTGTTTATTTATAAATTCTTTTCTTAAAGCAGAAGCACATGTGCACACATATACACACACACTTTAAAAATTGGAGGAATGTTTAAAGTTCCTTCTGCTACAATTCAGCCATCTGCATCCTGGACTGCTTTACTCATGGCAGCTTGACCTCTCAGTCACGCAGCTCGCTATGGGCCGGACTTTGGTCATTTCCCAGTCCTTTGGGAAGGACAAAGTTGCCTACAATAAAATCACATCTAAATGGTTTGATTTGCAGATACCTGTCTGACATAACTCTTTTATATGGGAGAAAGATGAGTATAGTTTTAGCATAGCTATAAGCCCTTCTGTATAAACTTTCACAGTAATTTCCATTTTCAATTTTTCCTTCACTAGAATTTTCAAATAAATGATAGGCTTAAAGAACTTTAAAAATAAGGACTTTTAGATAATGTTGTCATCATCAGAAGGCTGTACTTAGAAAGGCCTGTCCCTCAGTAGTTTTACTGAGAGCTCAAAGTCTGTAGTCCTCTGCGATTTAAACTGAAACATAAGATACAGACATCTAGTGGTACCCATAGAACAGACATCCTCTGAGCTCAACTTGAAAAAATTCTGATTGTATTTTCAGTTCTCAGTCTCTGAGTAGGCAGGTGGGCAGGTGCCAGTGCCTCACACACGAGGTGCTGGTTTTAAAGCATGTCCCTGCTCTGTGCCCGGTGTTCGCCCTGCCTTGATAAGCTAGCATTCTGCAATCTGCATGTGGAAGCAAGGCCAGCCACCAGGCATGTGTCACCTCTGGTGCAGGAACACACTATTGGTTACACTTGGGACTTCTGCTTAAATATCCCATTCCCTTGTTAGAAAGGTATTTATTTAGTGCCCCATACTTAAATTTCTTGCATCTAATTAAAACCCAGTACATTGTATTATTTGACTCCTCCAAATTAAAACTGTCTCCTTTTCAAGATAATCCAATTCACTATGTTGAGACCATCAAGTACAAAGCCCCCACAAGGCAGGAAGTCTCCAGCACAATGAAGTTAAGGGGGCATCCTTGATGTTGCAAGGTGAGCCCCCTCCTCCATTAGTCTGTTGTGGTCCCTTGTGCTCCTCCAGACATTTGTCAAGTGGCTATTCTATTACTATTACATGGAAATACTTCCGCTATATTCTGGTGTTCACTGAGATTTGTAAAACCCAGTCCCTGCCCTCAAGAAACTTACAAATGAGGTGGGGAGGTAAATACACAAATAAAAAAAACAGGGAGAATGTGTAGCTCTTATAAAGGGTCACGTTTACTCTGCTATGACCCTGAGAGATCACTTATGATCATTTTGGTTCTTAACTGGGGAGGGGTCATGGGAGAGGTGATATATGAGCTGGGACTTAGGGAGTGGGCCAAACACCAGCAAAATGCAGTTCGGGTGAGCCCAAAGCATGAGAGCAGGTCAGGTCAAGTGCAGATGAGGGCTGGGGTGTCCCAGAGGGCCCAACCTGAGATGAGGCTGGAAGGTGGTCAGGCTCAAGCCTGTGGGGCCTTGGACGAAAGAATAAGGAGCCCGTGCGTTATTCTGACAGGTAGTGGGCATCCTCTAGGTTTCTGATCAAAGGAATAACCCAATCTAGTAGGCTTCTCATCAAAGGCACGCCACAATCAAAGTACTCTTTAGAAATACTAATCTGACAGTAATGAGGGAAATGAATGATTGCATAATGGAAATGAGAAAGGGAAGGAAAGGACAGATGTGATTTGAAGAAAACATGATTTGGGAACTGATAAGATGTGATTTGAAAGATATTTTAAAGCTTGGGTTACTTGAAGATAAGAAAATAGGCACCTCAGGAAGGACTTCAGGAAGAGACTTAATTCAGTTTTAGACAACCTCAGTGAGATAAAAGGAGATATTCAACTCTAAATGCCCAGCAGGCAGCCCAAGGCCTTGGGACTAGAGTTCTAGAGACAGAAAGGTCAAGGCCAGAGCTATAAACTGGAGTTTCCAGTAGAGGCAAGATCTAGCAAAAAGACAAGCACCCTTGGCAGAGTGCCCAAGACAAAACTCAGAAATCCCAGGTTTAGAGGGCAGAAAAACAAGGGGTATTCAGCTATAAAAACGTAGATGACAACCACTTAAGAAGGAAGAAATCAGCAGCAAATGCTGCAGAAGACAGGATGCTAGAGACTGAGGCAAGCACAGTGGTTTTGGTGAGGGGTGACCTTTGAGAAAGAATTTCGGTAGAGTGATGGGTGGAAACCACAGTGCAGACGGATAGGAAGAGTGTGGGATGAGGACGGTGCTGGCAAAGACCTCGAGTACCCTTTTAAGGACTTTCATAATAGAACGAAGGAGAAGCAGCACCATAACTCAAGTCAATAGCAATGTCGAGGATGTCCTGATCCCTCCTAGCCTAGAGGGGTGGGGAGCATGAAAAGCATAAAACAAAAAGAATAATAATTGAGGGGTAAGATCAGGGAGCATGGGGGAGGGACGAAGATCGTCTTCCTGAGAGCTCCTTTTCAATAAGCTAGGAGAGATGGGAAGGAAAAAACCGAGCAAAGATATAATAGGGACATTTTAAGACAGAAAAGAGGCAAACTGGAGGAATTCATGCCTCAAGCTTCTCATTAGAGTAGGAGACAAGAATAAATGTTGAAAGTCGGGGGATACTTAGAGGACTGGGGCTGGAGGAGAGAAAAGGCTTCGAAGGAGTTCAGAAAAGATTACTGAAGGAAGGGTCCACTGAGGTCACGTGGCTGGCTTTGTAATGAACCCAATTCTACTGATCCTGACTGCGCAGGTGACACCCAGCGAGGATATCTGGAGGTGGTGGGGCTGTGTGGAGCTAGCAGGTCTGGATTCTCAAGTGCTACTGAAAGCATGACTAACCAAGAAGGGTAGGGGTCAAGGGGGGTGACAAGGGAACTGGGTGCCTAGGAACCTAGGGACAGGTAGAGACCTATGGTCTTGATGAGGGCAAGGGACACGAAGTCTATAGTCATTAGGTTATTAGCAACCACATTAGTTACCTGGTCTGATGGACAAACAACATCTTAAAGTAATTGGAGAATGAAGCAAGAACTGATTTGTGTGCCTTGAAGTATACATCGCCGATTGCAACCGTGCAGTCACACAGGAAACCAAACTCTCGCTGAGCGTTTAACTGTTGCAGTAGAATAAGTCCATGGTTGGCCAAATCCATTTTTTTAAAAATCTGCAAAGCAAACAATTTTATTTTTAAGAAAGGTGATTCACAAATAAGTATGTGTCCTTTATAGTCACCAACAGTAACGATCATGGCTAACATGTCATCACAGCTAATGTGTCAGGCACTGCTAAAAATGTTATATAAATTAACTCATTTTGTCTTCATAACAGTCCTCTGAAGTAGTTCTGTCATCACTCTCTCTTTTTTTTTTTAAACAGATGACATCATTTAGGGTAAATTAGGGAGTTCTGTGATTTTTGCCCAAGCTTACACAGATGGCAAGTGCAAGAGCCAGGAAATGAACTCAGGTAGTCTGCCTTCAAGCAGGCATAGTATGTCCTTGAGACAGCAAATATTCCTGGGTCATTTAGTCTTACAGTTTAAGATCGCAAATGCAAATTCTAATGATGCATCAGAATTTGTCAAAACTTCCATAGAGAGAGATAATTAAGGTGCTGGGGGTGGGGTCACAGCAGAGCAGGGTGAAACTCTTGCTAAGTTTAGGGCAATCTTCCAGCTCCCACAGGGTGCACTGTGATGTAACAGCTGATGCACCCATCATCCCCTTCACTCTCAGCACTAGCGGAGTCAGGAAGTGGGACTGCCTCCTGCTTTGTGGAGGAGGAAATGGGCTTTGGGAGGTGAAAGTAACTTGCCCCAGGCCTTCTCGCTGGAAGGTGGGGGAATCAAAATTTAAATCTAAATGTTCTGATTTCAAATTCTATGATTTTTATTACTCACACTTGACTTAGCAAAGCACTCCAGCCTGAATCTATTTATAGTAGAGAAGCTGCCTGATATTCCCTGGTTCTACAAATCACTAGACTGCTCCTTTCCCACAAATGGCATTTGTAAAAGCCCATTACACATAAATCAACATTATATTTAACATTATACTTAATGCTGAGAGAGAGTGAATGCTTTCTCCCTAAGACTGGGAACAGGCAAAGATGTTTGCTCTCACTATTTAACATAGTACTAGAAATACTAGCTAGTGAAATAAAGCAAGAAAGGAAATAAAAGGCATACGGTCGAAAAAGAAAAAAATAAAATTTTCCCTATTTGCAGATGACATGATTGTAACATAGAAAGTACCAAAAAATCTATAAAAACTCCTAGAACTAACAAAGAAGTTTGGCAAGTTCATAAACATACAAAAAAACAAAATTCAACCATAATTCTATATACCAGCGAGGAACACATGGACACTGACATTAAAAGTATAATACCATTTATGGTCACTCAAAAAATGAAATACATAGGAGTAAATCTATAAAACATATGCAGGACTCGTATGTTAAAAACTCAATGAAATAAAATAAAAGATCTCAATGAATGGACAGATATACTATGTTTATGAACAAGAAGACTCAACAAGGGAAAGATATCAATTTTCCCCAAATTGATACATATATGTTTGACACATTTCCTTTCAAGATCCCAGGAAGAATTTTTTTGGTAGATATAGATAAAATTATTCTAAAAATGTATATTTAAAGGCAAAGGAACAAGAATGCACAAAACAATTAAAAAAAAAAGAATAATAAGGGGGGAGGAATCAGTCTACCCAACTTCAAGATGTATTATATTGCTACGGCATTCAAGACTGGATGGTACTGGCAGAGGGACAGACGTGAAAATCAATGGAACAAAACGGAGAACCCAGAAGTAGACCCACATAAATGTGCACAATTGATTACTGACATAAGCACAAGAGCAATTCAGTGGAGAAAGAACAAGCTTTTCGACAAATGGCGCTTGATCGATTGGACTTCTGTAGAAATAAAAAAGAACCTTGACCTGAGTCTCATAGCTTATATAAAAATTAACTAACACAGAATGGATGATGGACATTAAACTATCTAACAGAAAGTAGGGAAAATAAATTCATAGCACATAATTGCCCCATAAAACAGAAAACTCACAGCACAACTACCCACTTTGTTTTGTTTAATTAAAACACCTGTGGCCTAACTCATTATCTCTAAGAGTATCGTTTTCTCAGCCTTGCAGAGCCCTAAGCAGACAGCAGGGATGTGAACTCCCCACTCCAGCTCTCAGTCTCAGTTCCTGCCAGAAAAACATTTTCAAGGACTCAGATAAGCTGGCCTCACAGAGAAAGGAAAAAATAAAGAGCACCTGCAACAGCTTCACAGCCGCTTCTGTTATCACTCTGCTAAAGCAGAGGGAAAAAAAGCCATTTTTTACCTTTTAAAAACTCCAAGCAACTTTTCCTGGGGGGGCTGACACTTCCTTCCTTCCTCCATGTGCCGTGGCCACTCCCTCCTTGCCTGTTTTTTTTTTTTTTCTCTCTCTCTCTTTCTTGGAAAAAATAAACTTTTTGCTACTTTATATCCTAAACTCTGCATGAAAAATCTTTCACCACCAGTGGTGTGAGCACCTAGTAAGGTTTACGCCCTTTCACTAGTCAAAGAGTTTCTACACTTGACATCAACTACAAAATCTATGAAAGAAGAAATGGATAAACTGGACTTCATCAAAATTAAAAACTTTCGCTCTGTGAAAGACCTTGTTAAGAGGATGGAAACACATGCTGAAGACTAGGAGAAAATATTTGAAAACCTTTGCAAATTAGTCCTTCAACAAAAGACCAGCATCTGGAATATATAAAGAACTCTCAAAACTCAACAGTAAAAAAAAAAATCAAATTAGAAAATGTACAATAGACTTGAAGAGACATTTTACCAAAGAGGATATACAGATGGTAAATAAACACACGGAAAGATGTTCAACATAATTAGCCAGTAGGGAAAAGCAAATTAAAACCACAACATCACTACACACCTAATCAGGATGGCTAAAATGAAAAACAATCACAACACTAAATGCTGGCAAGAATGTGGAGAAACTGAATCACTCATACACTGCTGGTGGGAATGGGAATGTAAGACGATACAGCCATTCTGGAAAACAGCAGTTTCTTAAAAAACTAAACATGCAACTACCATATGATCCAGCAATTGCATTCCTGGAAGTTTATCCCAGAGAAATGAAAACTTATGTTCACACAAAACCTGTGTGTCCACAGCAGAATGTCCATAGCAGATTAATTACTAACAGTCAAAAACTAGATACAACCAGGTGTCCTTCAGTGGTTAAATAGTTAAAAAAAACACTCTGGAAAGCCCATACCATGGAAAACTACTCAGCCATAACAAGAAACAACCTACTGATAGAACTTAGGTGAATTACACTCAGTGAAAAAAGCCAATCCCAAAAGGTTACAGACTGTATGACTACCTTGATATGATACTTTTGAAAATTGTAGAAATGGAGACTAGATTAGCAGCTGTGGGCTGTGGACACTGGGGTGTGTCCATAGAAGGGCAACAGCAGGATCCTTGTGATAGAAATGTTCCGTCTGCAGCTGACTGGATCAGTGCCAATATCCTGGTCCTGAAACTATAGTCCTGCAAAGTATTTCCACTGGGGGAACTGGGAAAGGGCATATGGGATCTCTCTGTATTATTTCTCACAACTGCATGTGAATCTATAATGATCTAAAATCTACTACACATTAATTAATTGACTAAATTTAAAAAAAGGGATAACTATGCTTAACTTCAGAGTTAGGGAAGCTACTGTGGAGAATGTATTATCAATAAGCTAAAAAACAAAACAAAAACAAAAACAAACCAAAGCAGACCCACAGTAATTCTTAATCAGCAGATGCTGGACCAAGTGTGCCTTAAAATAAATGAATCGACTGCAATAATACTTTAAGAGACTGATCAGGTCACAAAGAAAGAATCCAGGATGTCAAACTTCATGTTTTCTTCCAAGAGCCATACTTAAGTATGAGAGATAGGAGAGTCATCCAATTTTGTAAGTAATTTGGGTATAAAGACCTATATTGAGGGCTGGGCACAGTGGGTGGCTCATGCCTGTGATCCTAGCACTCCGGGAGGACAAGGTGGGAAGATCACTTGAGGTCAGGAGTTTAAGACCAGCCTGAGCAAGAGTGAGACATTGGCTCTACAAGAAATAGAAAAAAATTAGCTAGGCATGGTGTTGAGCACCTGTAGTCCCAGCTACTGATGAGGCTGAGGCAGGAGGATCACTTGAACCCAAGAGTTTGAGGTTGCAGTGAGCTGTGATGACACCACTGCACTCTGGCAGGGGTGACAGGGCGAGACTCAGTCTCAAAAAAAAAAGAAAAAAAAAAACCCATACTGATGTCTTATGTGAACGTGAAAGCTGCTGGTACGGATCAGTGACTCAGTTCCCCCATGCTTTCTGTGTATGTTAGGAAGGGGAGGCACAGAAAAGGCTTAGGGTTCACGATGAAAGCCAGAGATGCTGCTAGCTTGCAAAGTAACCAGGATTACAGAGGAACATCACTCTAATCTGACCTCCTCGTAACCTCCTCTAACCTGACATAACTCAGAAGCTTGTCTTCAAGGCTGTTCTCTGTAAAGTGCAACAATACTTCCTTTTCCATCTTGCTAAGCTGCCTTTCTCTGTGTCCTCTGAGACCCAACCACGATGTGCTGCCCTGGCACATCCTCTGACTCGACAGTGTGCACCTATTTGTTTAGGCAGCTTGAGGCCCCACGGCTTCAGGTGTCACCAACAGTAGCTTCAAGTGCAGTAACCCATTTCTATTTATCCCTTGATGAGAATGACGAGAATGATTGTTATTTATGGAGCGCTACTATTAACCATTCATTTCCATATGCTATTCATTTAATTTCCCACTAACTTGTTTGAGGTATTGATACCCACATTTTATAAATCAGGAAACAGGCTTAGAGAGGGTAGGTAGCTTGCCCAAGATTATAAAACCAGCAGGTTCAACAAGTGGGATTTAAATTGGCGTTCATTTGATTTGTCAGAACATACTACACAGAAGTGTGTATTTGTTTTAAATTAATAAGAAATATTATTTTTACTGCTACCTTTAAGTATATATACTAGTTATGAAAGATTCAAATATGAACACACAAAATGTGAGAATTTTCCATCCGTCCCCACCCCAACCCATATCCCCACACTCTGGTCAATACTGGGTATTACCACTTTTTAAAAAAATCTTTGCCAATATCATTTTTTTTACTTTCCATGAATTTCATGACAAAGTGAAACATATTTTTACATTTATTGACCCACTTATATTTCCTCTAGTATCTCTTCCTGAGTTTTGCCCATTTTTTTTACTAGATTTAGTTTACCTTTTTCTTATCGATCAATACAACCCTTTGAATATAAAGAGAATAAGCCCTGTGTCACTTATGTTGCTAGTCATTTTCTTGCTTTCTTTTGGTTTTGTTTATAGCGATTTTGACATATGTAATTTTGTGTTAATATCATTGAATTTATCAACATTTTATAGGAGGATTTTGAGGTTTTTGGTTTTTATATGAATGGATATATTAATACATTATCTCCTTCGATACAGCAAAACGTACGGCTCCCTCTCTCCATAAACAGACTACTGTAAGTATTCTATTCAGACCATAAGCATGAAGCCATGATAAAAATGCTGACTGTTTTTTAAGGGGGTCTACTAGTTGTTTTAGGATCTCAATTTAGGAACATCTCCTAGACTAGGAACCACACTGAACATAAGTCTTCAAATACAGAGGGAAGAACACAAGTGCATGACTCTCAGCGAAGTGAAGAAACCAAATGGAAAGGAGGAAAAATAAAGAGAATGATTCACATGTTCGAAATTCACGTGGGGGAAAAATTCACACAGATCAACTTGAAAAAAATCTTATTTTGGAAACCAAAAAAAAAAAAAAACCTTTCTCAGGGAGAAAAACAACACCCCTAGACCTTTCCATATGTGAATTATCCTGATGAATGGGTGAGAGGTGGAGGAGGTACCCTGGTGGATTCCAGCACAAGAGCATCTCAGGCAGCCCCACACAGCCCGGCCCAGGGCCACCACTGCCCCTTCCTAAATCTTTCTTTCCTCTCCTCTTATCACAGTCCCTGTCATGCTCATTTCCATGAGGCTTAACTTGCCCAACTGCTGCACAGGCTGAGCTGCCCCTTCTCTGGGGAAGTGTCTGTGGCTCTTCCCACCTCCAGGCGGGCTCCTGCCCAGGAATGGCTCGCCAAGGTCGAGAGGACCTCTGTTCCCTGGCTGTAGGGACTCAGTAGCTTACTCGACTTCTCTCCGACATTTTATGCTCTTCATCCTGCTTTGATAAATTTTCTGGCTTCCGGGACACTGCTCTCTGGTTTTCAGCTCACCACGGGCTATTCTATTTTAATCTCCATCAAGGAGTTCTCTCGCTGGTTCTCCTCTGCGTCTGGTTCACAGCCCAATTCCCATTCTGCAGCCTCTTTTGGTGATCTCCACTTCTACTTGTCTGTCCACAGGAACCCCAAACTCAATCTAGGTAAAAGTGAACTCAAATCCTCCCCGTCCGCTCACTGCCATTTCTCTAAAAGAACAATAAAAAACGGGGTGCAAACCTGTTCCTTTTACACTCCCAGCTGAGTGGCAGCACCATCACCCACCCTTTGACCAAGCCAGAATCTCAATGCATTTTCAGGCCTCCATTTCTCTTTCTCCTCACATCAATCAGTCACCCCCCTGTGCCATTAACCCATCTCCAGTTCTGGCCTCCTCAACCCACCCCCCAAGCAACAGCCAGAATGATCTTTCCAAAGGGCAAATCAGATATTCCCACCCTGCTTACCATCCGCAGCACTGTCTAACCGCTGCTCACTCTGCACGACATACTCTGGTGCTAACCTAAGCTAATGCTTTCTCGGCTTCTTGATTTCACAGACTTACTAAAAGCAAACAACTCTCTAAACTGGGGAGTCCAACAGAGCGTTGCTCCCTCTTTATTTTGCAAGCAAAGACATAAAAAATTCACAAACCCAGTAGGCATTTTTTTTTTTTAAATACATAAATGGGTAGAAAGGACACAATGTCAGTATATCCTCCCAGAGGAAGGACTGTTAGCACTAGATTCAGTATAATAATGTGTCGCTTAACGACAGGGATACATTCTGAGAAATGTCTCATTGGGCGATTTCATGTTGTGTGAACATCATAGAATGCACTTCTACAAACCTAGATGGTGAGCCTACTACATGCCTAGGCTACATGGGATGGTCTATTGTTCGGAGGCTACAAACCTGAACAGCACGTTACTGGAGGCAACTGTCACACAATGGGAAGTATCTGTGTATCTAAACAAATTGAAATACAGAAAACGTACCGTAAAAAAACAGTAATCTTAGGGAACCTCTGTTGTATATGCAGTCTTTTGTTGGTTGATGCATGACTGCATAGGGAAAAATAATTTTTTCTAATGCAAAAAATTACAACATAAAATTTTACTTTATGACATTAAATTGTGTTCTAATTATTCTCTTGATATATAATTGTCCGTTTGGTGACCTTCAGGGAGGGATCATCAAGTGTCCGTCCAGCTTGTTCTGAATGAAATCCAAGCATTATCAAAAATCCAGTTTCATCTGAGTATGTTGATAATGAGACAAAATGATGTTATTTTACTCACTGTGGAACTTCTGAATGAACCAAGATAATCTGAGGAGCAGCAGTTTCTTTCCAGAAGGTCCTAAAACCCCGGGGCATCACTTGACTCCACACAGTCTGCCCAGTCACCACTCAGAGGCTGTACTCCTAAGGCTGAGCCACTGGCAACCTGATCTCCACTCCCAGCAGTCGGCAGAAGGCATGCTGGAACAGGGCTTAGAACCTCTGCTCCAGACCTTTGACCGTGCTATTTGCAGAGGGAGGGACCACTGACTCACACTTGTCCCTGACCCTCAGGATCGAGAGGCTCTCTTGCCTTCGAGCATCTGTGAATGAGCCAGTTCACATGTGTCGGCCTGATGCTTTCTGGAAGGGGCAATGAGTCTTCTTTATCAATTACTGCTTTATCCCATGTGCCTAGCCTATTACCTAGTGTTTCATATTTGTTAAATAAATTAATAACTAGATTTGAAAAGAGTGCTGAGTTCCAGTCATGGTTCAGCCCCTGACGGGCTGGGTGATGGGGGTAGAAGCTCGGATTCTTATTCTCCTAGATTGAGCTAAAAAATTCTGATCAATTTAATGCCTGCTATATTTTGGAAGAATTTTTCAATTTAAAAATGTCACCTTGTGGCTGGTCCGATGGTAGTGGGTTATCAGAACTTATTAACATTAGTGTCACTAAAGTTGGTATTCAACCCCCCACTGCTAAATTTGACTGGCTTTAAAAATAAATAAATAAATAAATAAATAAAAAAAAAAGTCACCTTGTGTTTGTTCGTGCTAACAATTAAGTTCTGAATAGTGATTTATAGTTTACAATAACCCTGAAGGGTAAAGACCTTGAGAAGAATGAGGCAAGAGACTCAGGCTGGAGACTGAGGTCATGTTAAGGATTTTGGTCCATATTTAAAAGCAATAGGAGGCCACCCAAGGGGATTTTAAGCAGGATGACTCAATCAGATGATCTAATCAGCCTAGAGAGGAGATCTGCTAGTGGTCTACAAGAGAGATGATGGGCTAGGCAGTGGCGATGAAGACAGAAAGAAATGGGCAGGATTTGAAAGATATTTAGAAGAGAAAAATCAACAGACCTGGTTGGTGGGTCAGATCAAAGTGTCCAAGATGACTCCTAGAGTTCTTACTTACATAACCGGATAGACTGTGGTGCTTTCCACCAGGAGGGAACACAGGGCAAAAACCCCGTTTGGTGGGGAAGGGCAAGACATTAGGTTCAGACAGGTTGGGTTTGAGACGCCCAAGCAGACATGTAGTGTACATGTTGGTTATGTCGGTCTAGAGATCCTAAGTCTGGACTGTGATTTATGTCTGAGAGCCTCCATAGAAGCCAGGTGTATCTAACTCCAGAAGCCCTGTTTTTAATCTTAAATCATTACAGTGTCCTTCAGAGACGTTTAAACTATCAACAAATAAGAGTCAGGATTGAACCTTTTGTCTTCTGGGTATGTAGTTCATGCTATCTCCACTCCACTACCTTGCTCTATAGAGCATTCCTAAAAGTTCTTATTGATCCCAGATGATAATCAGACATGGAACTGAAGACCCATATAAAATCCTCAACCATTTAAACACTGCAAATGGAACTTAAAATAAAAAAATTGTTTGTCTTTCCTAAATTAGAATAGTGAGCAGAGAGGAACTGAAAAAAAAAAGTAGCAATGGAGGAGGCAGTTCTTCCATTAAAAAAAAAGCAGGTTTTTAAGAATGCCTCCTTTATGTATACATGTGTACAAACTTTATTTTCCTTAAGTAAATTCGGAGACTGCAAGATATACTCACACTGAATTAAGAAACACTTTCCAAAGCCAAGTATAATGACCTTTTAGATTATTTAATGCTTTGGTTTTTATCTTCACCACCATTTCCCACCTTGATAAGGGGACAGTGACTACCTAGTTGGCAAGTGCTTTCAGCTTCCACCATGGAGCACATATGGGCTGATCCTTAAGCAAGTTACTCATCTTTTGGAGGGGCAGCTGAATGGGACACATAACCAAGTTCTATTTTGACAACCTAAGTTCTCCCTTCACTTTCAGTATAAGAACAGGAGACTGAAACAGCTTTTGGGAATCGATGATACCCTTTTTAAAGATAATAGCTCTTCTAAGACACTAAACACCACTTAGACTACCCGTTTCAAGAGCACTAAAAGGGTCCTCTGAAGTTCTTGATTTTATTTAAGTGAAGCATAAATGAATACTGTAATGCACAGGACATTACAGTAATAGAAGCAGCATTACCCACAAGTAAGATTGATTCTTTCGAGTACTTTATACCACTTACCAGGATGAAAAACTGCTTTTTCAATTAATATTATTAATAATTAATATGGGAGGGTCCATGAAGTAAACCTGAATAAGGCTGGTCATTTGAATTTTAATATATTTTAAAACTGTATTTCAAAGGTAGGAAATGCATCTTATTTAGTTGTGATGACAGATCGGTATTTTTTTTTTTAACATTTCTTTAGTCAACCCTCTCCCATAGTAATTAAAAAAAAGGAGAGGCATAAACTAACTAATAGCACTTATGTTCACATTGGAAAGCATTATATTTATAAAAGATTTGTCTTTCCAATTTCATTTTCCTTACATTAACATTTAAATCAGTTTTTAGTTTGCAAATGTGAGTTGGGGTCATAAGGAGGCAATTCAGGGACTTTTTAGGTGCCAAGTACAAGCAGGTCAGAGATATATGGCTAATGAAGAGTTGATATTAAAGTGATAATTCCAAAAGCATTATACTACAATAAACTTTAAGGAAACCTACATATGATCACACACAGCAAAATTAAAAACTTTCTCTGCTTCTAATCACCCACCAAGTAGTGACTGCTTTCCTTTTTTATATGCCATTTGATGATTTGTAAAATTTATCTGAGGAAAATGTAATCACCTACAGGTCTAGCTCAAGGCACGCCATACTCAAGTTCCAAATGCGTTTAACTCAGTCTTAATTGAATAACATATTTCAATATTTTGGGGCAGAAATTCTCAAGATTTTTGGTGTTAGGACTTCCTTACACTCTTTAAAATGACTGAGGTCACCAGTTATGTGTTTATATGGATTTTAACTATTGATATTTACCATAATTAGAACTAAAACTGAGAAATTTAAAAAATATTTATTAATTCAATTAAAACAACAATAAACCCATTACATGTTAACATAAATAGCACATTTTTATGAAAAACTATTTTCAAAAACAACGAAACAGTGCAGTGGCTTCTTTTTATATTTTTGCAATTCTCTTTAATAGAAGACAACTGGATTCTGCATTTACTCTGCTTCTCAATGTACTCTGTTGTACTTGTTTTGCTTGAGTAGTTAATAAAATCCATCCTCACCTACATAGTTGGAAAAAGGAGAAGTACAAATTTAATACCCTTTTCAGGCAACTGTGGCTATTCCTCTTTGATATTATGCCAAAACTTGACAAGTGGTAGTTTCTTAAAGGTTAGCTGTATGATCTAAAACTACGTCAATGGATAGACCTGCCTACTCACTCAATTACAGCAAAGTTCATTGGTCTATGCACTTCAGTGGCTTTTACCCATGCATGATATTTAACATTATCCATTGGTCCTTTAGAAAATATGAGCTCATTGCGTTAAGCAGATCTTCCCAATGCCACACATTTTGTCAACAGAGTGAAAACGGCCAATAATATCTTAGTATTATCATGACAATAGTTTTGACCTTATGGAATTCTGAAAGGATCCTGGGAATTCACAGCGGTCAGTAGAGTAGACCACATCTTAAACAATCACTGTTCAGAATCACTTCGGGGACTCAGACAATCTAAATGACTAGTCTGGTGCACAACATGCACACTTCGAAATCATTTTTTCAGGTGATTCTGATGCTCACCCTTACTTAGTGCAGAATTTAGGAGGCAACTATTAAACAGTATACTAAAACCTCTCGCAAAGAAAAAATAGTTTTTGTAAGTATTTAGGCAGATACATAAAAGTGCTATACAAATTTCTATCTTTGCACACTGAGCTTTCCCAAAGTGAGAATCAAAGTCATATGATGCATACCTCCGGCATGTGAACTGGGGATTATGTGTTTGAGCATAAATACCGGCCTCTAACTTGACCTCTATACCATAAAAAATGGTCCTAAATGTCTTGGACTTCCAACTCCTGGTAAATGTACCGTGGCTACTGATTCCACATCTTAATGGCTGTATCAGCATGGTAAAAATGCCCAATCTTATTTACTATTCATTCAAAATAACATTTTTTAAGTTTAATTTGCTAATAAAAATCATAACCTATTTGAGCACAAAAAAGGTTTTAAAAATGTTCTCGGTCTAATGCTTAGAATGTTTACCATTTTTTTTTAATTCAAGAAAATTAAAATTTTCGATTCCCTTTTAGGTTTTCAGGGGGCATGTTTGGAGACCCAAAGAGCATAAGAGAATAGGAAAAGTGATAAATGACCTTTTGCCAGGTACATTCGGAAATTTATGATAAATATCTTCCAGCAAATCAGTTCTTCCAATTTTCCTTCCCCATGACATTCTGGCACCACACAACTTGCCCACATTTTCAAAGTTACTACAGGGAAAGGTGATTCGGTCTAGGGAGGAAGCACCAAGAAACTCGTAGAGCTCTCACCTCCACCGAAGCTGATCCCATGCCAATGCCACATACTGATTGGCCTTAGATGGGTCCTTCACTCTTTACTTTTCTTTCCATACGTAATTCTTAAACTGGGGAAAGCGCCTATCCCCTTATTCAGGGACGTGCAGTGGGTACTTGAAATCACAGGATTACAAGTTGTATCTCCTTAAGGAGGTTGGGGTGGATAAATTTTTGTATTATATAAAAGTACAGACTTAAAACTGGCAAGAAAGCAGCTGGATTGTACCACAAGTTTTAGGGGTGCTTTATATACCATGCCCATTAATGGGTCCCTCCACTGCTGACCAGTGGTGGCACTTAACACCACTGGCACATCACTTCCTGCACTTTTAGATACTATAATGCTTTGGCTAGCAAATAAACTTATATAAACTACAAGTTTACCAAGTGAGAAATGCCCAGTTAAAAAGAATGTGGCATTAGCGGTAAATTACTATTTTCTTAAAATTTACTTTTCAACAGTTTGAAGACATCCTGTACACACACCAAGAAAGCATTCAGAATGCAAAATGAAATTTACGTTGCCAATTAATTTAGTTTGTGATAAATCAGAGAAACGAAAATTTAAATAGCTTAGTTCTGATTTTATATTAAAATTTCAGGCCTCATACACTAAAACGCCAGTGATACGTACACCTTGCCCCGGTGCTCCGTCAGGGTCAATATAGATGGTGTACAGTGCAGATCCTACACTACAGAGGACAAGGCAACCCGTTTAAGTAAACCCAGCACCCTGGAGTTCTGTGTGAGGCCGTAATTCCGACTCCCTTCTTCAGGCTTTATTTTACTAAAACAATACCCTATAAAAATGAATAGAATCGAGACATACACTAAGTAGGCCCATTGTATGATGAAAGAGCAAATGAACAATGCAGACGGGTGGGGAGGGGCAGCTAAGAGCCTGGGTTGTATCCCTGAGGCATAATTAGGAGTTCCAGTAGTTGGAAGTTCTCGCAGTAAATGGCGTAGCAATAACCGTGTTTTCACTCTGCCCAGCCACTCTGCCTGCGCTCTACCCTCGCTTTCTTTATTGCCTCTCTAATTCACTACGAGCTAAAAGCGACAAAAACCTTGCTTCCCTTGCAGCTTCCTCTTTAGCTCTCTTTGCAGCCTTGTTTAAAAATTAATGGTGTGGGGGTTTCGCTACGCGGAGAAACCGACTCCGGCCCCGGGAAGCAGCCTCCGCGCCCCCAACCTTCCCCTCCCGGAGCCCGGGCCGCGCGGGTCGAGGCAGAGCAGCGGAAACCGCAGCGTAGCTCCAGGCTGCTCCCGGCCTTATCGCAGGCGCAGATCGCCGCCGGCTCAGCGCGCTCGACACCCGCGGCCAGAGCCGCAGCGAGGGGCGAGCAGGGCGGCGCCCAACAAGGCCCGCACGTCCCCCGCCCGCCCCACAGCCGCCCAACTGCCGCCTCGCCCCACCCCGGCCCAAGGGGCGGGGCCGGGGTGCGCGGCGCCCCGGCCCGCAAGGCCCCTCCGGTCTCGCCGGCCCCGCCCCCGTCTCCACAGGGCTGGGGAAAGGGGAGGGCGACGCACTCTGGCCACGCCGCACGCTCGCCGCTCCCCTCAGTTCCGCGTGCGCGCGCGCGCTCGCCCCAAGTCCCGCGGAGTTTAACACAATGCCGACGCCTACGCCGTGCGCAACGCCCCGGCCGGCGCAACAGCCCGGCGCCGGGGGCGGGGGTAGCCCAGACAAGGAAAGGGGATGAGCGCGCGCGAGAGCCGGAGACAGCGCGAGACCCGAGGAGGCCGGAAGCGCGCGTGCGCGCCCCCGCCCGCGCGCGGGGAGGCGGAGCCGCAGCAGTAGCGGCAGCAGCTGTAGGAGCCGCTGCAGCTGGGAGAAGCGCCAGAGAGGCCGGGCCTGCTCCGGTCGGACCGGATCCCTCCCCTCCCCCTCCCTCCTCCCTCCCCTCCCCCAAACCCACTTCCGCAGCTCGCGGCCTTGCCGCCGAAGAAGCAGCGGCGGCAGCAGCAGGAGGCGGCGGCGAGGCGTCGGAAGGATTACGCACCTGACGGGCCCGCCTCTCGGGGCTCCAGCGCTGGACGCTCACCGGCCGCCGCCGCTCGGGACGCTCTTTGCGGTGGCAGCGGGAAGGGAGGGACCGGCCACGGGGAACGGAACGCGAATCGCCCCCCTCCCCTTCCTCCCTCCCTCCTCCGATCCGCCGCCCGCCCTCTCGGCTTCCGTCCCCTCCCCCTCCTGCAAAGCCCCGGATGGAGCCGCCGCCGACTCGCCGCCGCCTGGCTCCGGGGGATGGTTTTGTCAGGCGGCCAAAGCCCGGCGCCAGGCGCAGCCGCCACCGCCCCCGCGGGGCGCCCCTGCCCTCGCTTCCCAGAACCGGCTCCCCGTGTGGCCCGGGCCCTCCGCCTGCCTTCACCCGGAGCCCTGGGACGGGGGTCATTCGTCTTCTTTGTTGCCACCGCCGCTGCCGGAACCGTTTGCGAGCTCCGGTGGCCCCCGCCCCCCCTCCGCCTTCCCGGAGCCCGGGCCGGGGGTGGCACGTGGGCACCGGCCCCGGGAGGCGGAGGCGGTGCGCGCTTACCTGTCGCCGTTGCTGCTGCGGCGGGGGGTGTGGAGGAGGCACCGCTGGGCAGCCTTGGCTGTGCTGTCCTCCCCGCCGCCGCCTCTGCTTCTCGCTGCTGCTGCTGCTGCTGCTGCTGCCGCCGCGGTCGGTGTCTCCGGCGCGGCGGCGGCGGCGGCGGGGCTTTTCCTGTCCGGTTACGTTAAGGTCACATGACCGAGAGAGCGGAGCGACTAGTGCAAAGAGGCTGAGAGCGGCTCCCGCCGGGGGGGAGAGGCGGCGAGGGAGCAGTGGCGGCAAGAGCCCCCTCCGCCCCCCCCAGCCGCTCCCCTCCCCCCTCCCGCCTCCGCCTCCGCCTCCTGCTGCTCTGCCGCCGCCGCCACCGCCGCCGCCTGCAGCACTACACTGCCGCTCCCACCCAGGCTCAGCTCTCAGCTCCAGCCAAACTTCTGCAGACCATGTGCAGCCGAGGCGAGGAAACTTCTCCACCTATTGGGGCTGGAGGCTTGAGTCACAAGCCCCTTGTTTACATAAAGTGTTTAGGTAGGACAAATCATTGAGATGCTCGGGGTAGGGATGGAGAACTGCTCGGATCCTTCTGCTAGCTTCTGCTTGACATCTCTGGGCCTGTGCCATTGTCCCTTAACTTCCCGTATTAGCTGAAGTTTTAATCTTGGGACTTAAAATGAAGTGGACTTTAGAACCTAGGAGATACTGTGAACCACCAATACCTTTTATCACCAACCGTAATTGAAAGTCATACTGAGGTAGAGATGCCTGTATGTGCTGTTTCTGGAGGAAGAGGTGCTTCCTTTACAGGCTACTGGAGTGCGATGTAAGATGTGCTTGTTAGGATTGAATTTCATGGTTATTTCAGTAATTGGGTTTTAGTTTTTGAAGCTTTGGTCCCCTCAAAATCAGTCTGCAAAGCATGTTTGTTACTTAACAATTTACTCTCCTTTTAAGTTGTGGTCTTTGAGGTACAGATTCCAGAGTTGGCTATTCTGTTAGATTCAGAGGTCCAGAAAATCTTTTATCAGGGAGACCCTGAAACATGACAGTGGCAGGGGAGTTGGAATTTCCTGATGGTCATTCTTAACGTTTTAAGGTTTACTTTTTTGTTGTTGCCATTTTGCTAGCATTTATTTCTTTTCTTTGGAAGTACAGTTTAGTCCTTTGAGGACTGGAATTTAATGATTTCCTTATTTTACATATTTAGGATTTTGAAGACCTAAGAAAGGATATGGCTTGATTCCTAAGGAAATGGAGGCAGCAGTTTCCAAGTTAACTGTTTGGTTTTAAAGCATGCTAACCTGGTTGTCAGTGCCTTGACTATCTGACGTCTGCACAGCCAGACCCTAGCACAATGTTTTACCACATAGTTTACAAGTCATTTAAAGCAAGTATACTATTTTAAGACAGTTTAATATACAGATGTGTCCTTCCTAAAAATCTGAGTTTGATTTAGCAATCCAGTTATACCTGCAGCTACTGATGACTACTTCCTTCTTTAAAGACAAAATAGGCAGCTGTGTAACTTTAGTGGCTCAAAAGTGAGTAATAGATAAAGTATACACCTGCCTTGAACTTTCTTGTTCTTTGATCAGCTAGATAAATGACTCGAGTGCCTAAATGTCTGCCTCCAAAACCAAATTCTGACCCTGATCTCAGTATTCCAATGCACTATTCCTAGAAGATCAAAGTTGGCCTTCAGGCTTGCATGCCAGCTTCCTTGGATTGGCTCTAGAGTTTCATCTTATTAGGAAGCTAAGATGATTTTGAGTGTTCTGTAGAGAGTCATGGTTAGAGATCTTTAGGTTCTTAATTCTTTTGGACTTTGAAAACTTTCAAGGTTATGGTGCTGATGGAGTGATCATGTGAAGAGTAAACTGATTAAGAAAAACCAAAAGAAAAAGTGGGCAAGACTAACGTTAGTCTTGAAGCCTTTGGGCGGAAACTTGCCTACGCGTCTAGGGTAACTGGCCTTGAGTCAAAGTATGCTTATTCTTAAGATCAGTAAATAGTTTCCCAGTACTATACTCTAGGTTTATAGAAATAAACCCAGGGGTAAGCCCTGAAACTATCATTCCTAAAAGGAAGTGATGTCAAGAGCATCCTTTTCTCTTGGAGAGCTCTTAAATTTAGAACTGGGCTACTTTGCTGCTAATTTGCTCAAGGCATAGGCAGGCACACTTGAATTTTTGCCAAGTATGCAGATTATTTTGATTTTTAGTCACCATTGTCAAGCGATAGCATAAGGAGAGCTATACTGACTATATCTGCTCTCTACAACTTGCTGAAGTAGAAACATTTAGATAGATACGTACATCTGCAAAGGTTAAGGAGAAAACAGCCCCAGCAGAGAAGGGCTGGTTAGTATATCTACCTTTGGACAAGGCCAAGGGAAGCTATCAGTTCTCTAGTAAATCAGGTTGTGGGAGAGCCACAAATGCCCCAAGTTAAGTAATAAGACAAATGAAAGGTTAAATCATTCTTTAGTGTGTGCCAATTTATTTTGGCATTTTGAAAATCTGGCAAATCAGGAGTTCAAAAAGTTTCACACATTTTACTTCAAAGAAAATCAGTGCAAACAAATCTGAATAGATTCATCAAAAATTAAGTTATGCATAAATACTTGCAAGTCTTTATTGCTGAAAGTTTTGAGTTGTGTTCTGCTGGGGCACAACCATAGAAATATGCAGTTGCTTGTGTTCTGAAGAGGGGAGTTCAGGAAGACTTGGACAGTGGGCAGAAAATTTAATAATACTAAACCTGTTTCTTGTATGAGGGTGAAGATGGAATTTATTAATATTTTGACTAAGAAAAAAATAGTAGGAGGAAGTAATAAATGTGGTTAAAGCCCAAAAGCAGCTTTTTTGTTAAATTTATGAAGGATGTTCTTTTGACTTCTTTTTTTTTACTAACTTCTTAAATTAGGAAAATGACATGCTTTTACGTGGTAGACTTTAAAGTCTAGGTCAGATACCTTGCCCTCTGTTTTATATCAAGCTAACACACAAATCAGAAAAGATGTATTTTGTGAGTGCCTTACATTTCATTGGTTTGGTCATAAAATTTATAGAAAACACTTGTTTTATAGTTGGTTGTTATTGAGACCATAGTCCCTCAAGGAGAATTCCCTATGCTTTAGGGAGCTTTTTGTTTTAAGGCTACTGGTATAGACCTGTAGGTTTAAATGTTTTCAACTGTGATTCTAAGAAACACATTTTAAATTTCTACCTAGTATATACATATATGTAAAACTGAAACAAATTTTTTAGGAAATAGTACTTACTGTGAGTGAGTGATGTACTCTTTTTCTATTTCATTTTTTTAAAAAATTGCTAGTGCTGTCTTAAATTGATTTCATCAACCATAAATGGGTCAGGTCCCATAGTTTGGAAAACACTGGTGTATTAGTTCTTTTGCTGTTATAAATTAAGCCAAAATTTAGTGGCTTAAACAAATATGTTTATCTCATACATTTTTTGTTGGTCAGGAACTTGGGAGTAGCTTAGCTAGGTTGGTCCTGGGTCGAGATCTTTCATGAGGTTACAGTTAAGAACTAACGTTAACTGTTGACTGGGGCTAGATGGTCACCTTCTAAGGTGGCTCACACTCTGGGGCAAGTCAATGCTAGCTGACGGCAGAAGGTCTCTGTTGCTTTTCCACTGAACTGCTTGAGTGTCCTCACAACATGGTGCTGGTTAGCTACCCCCAGAGCAAGTGATTCAAGCCACACCCCATAACGCCTTCCATACTTGTAAGTCCTGCCAGAACTCAAGGGGAGAGGAATTAAGCTCCACCTCTTCAATGGGGGAGTATCAAAGAATTCGTGGACATATTTTAATAGCTGCCACAGTTCTTTATTTTTCAGTTTATGAATGAATTAGGATTGAACCAAAAGGCTTACTGAAGTCAGTCTAATTATTTTAGTTAAAATTAAGTCAATTTTTTTCTCTGAGGGCATCTATTCAAGCTCCCTTTTCAATCTTAAATTTGAGGAAGCAAGCTCAGAGAAGTTAAGTAATTAACAGGCCCAAGGTCATTCAGTCTTGGGGAAACTTCACAGATTTTCTCTGACCTTTGTCACGAATAATCTGGATTGATAAAGATGAGAAAATTGGCTGGTAAATTTTACTTTTTCTAAGGAAGTTGTGTCATTCTCTGGTTTTCAAGTTCGTAGGCTCCTACATGACAATAGTTATATACTTTAACTACCGATAATACTTGGTGTCTGGATTTGTAGATTCCTCATACCAGCACCCCTTCCACTCACTTGCTTTTTAAAGGAAACGGAAAATGTACTTAAAAAACAAAATATACTTACTAAGTGAATTCAAACTGTTTTGAATAGAGTTAGCTCCTAGATGATGCCAGTTTGAAGATACTGACTTGAAATTGTGCAAACTAATTCCATTTAGCACATTTTGAGGACCTGAAAGAGGATGTTATGACTTAAAAGATAATCAGGATTTAAGTGTAAAGAAAACTGTACTACTACTTTTTGCTGTGAAATTTTCATAGAAATTCTGGATCTGGAAGGATTTGTTCCAAGACTAGTTTTAGTTTAGTGGATAACAAGGCATCGACTGAGACCCTGACATTGGTAGTGTGAGTGAAGGAAGCCAGGATAAATTTCTAAGGCCTTCCTTAAATTTTTCTTTTTTTACTCCATTAAGTTTTTCTGTGTAATAGGTGGGGATACAGAATGGGATAATGGCTACTTTTTTCTTAAACCACTTTCCAGTTTCTTACAATTCCTCACGGTTCTTTTTCTGACCTAAAGTGCTGCTTATACACACTTATTTTGATTACCCTCATTTCTTGTTATTTGTCTACCTCTATCTTACATCCCCCACCCTCACTGTAAGCTGCTCGAGGGCAGGAACTTCTTTTTATGTATATTCCTGGTACTCACATGCTTGCAAAATTGAGTTGATTTGTAGTTGATGGACCTAAGATGATCCTTTTTCCCACTAGAACTGAATGAAAAAAGGTTTGTTGTTGTAGAAAGCCTCTGGGTATAGGTGTTAGGTGCTGGGTGGTGTATGAGTGAATGAGAACTATCTCTGCTCTTCAGGTGCTCTCAGTCCCACTGCTCACTGTAGGGGGGAAAAACACAGTCAGGTAATATACAATTTGTTTTATACTGCAGATGTGTAGTTGTGTAGGTGAGGTTAATGTTTAAGCTGAACCTTGGAGGGTAAGGTGAGCAGGTGTTCAAAAGGTAGACTTAGTTTGTGATGTGCTTGGAGGTTGTGCATTTCTTAGCTTTTTACTCCATCATTATACATTTATCTTGAATTGATTTCCTTTTATTGTTAGTGAGTTACCATAATTTAGTAAGTTTGCTTCTTTTTGTGGCATGTACATTCTTGTTATTTCGCTAGAACTGTGCTGTCCAGTAGCTGCTAGCCACATGTGGCTTGTGTAAATTAAATTTATGTCCCAGTAGCTACATGTGCTCCAGTAGCCACATGTGGTTAGAGGCTACCATATTGGACAAATGTTTATTACAAAACCTTTCTGTTGCAGAAAGTTCTGTTGGACAGCACTACTCTGGAATCATGTTTTGCTTCTCTGCGTGTCTTCACATTATATATAGTGTGTTGAGTTAGGAATAAAACATGGAAACTTAATAGCCTTCTGATACTGTCATTGGGAGACACAGAGTGGATGGTATTTATGAACAGATGGGATGGAGTATAGTATATTGTAGCAGTACCTGGGTTGGAATCAGGCTTCATCCCTTATAAGTTGTACACTTTGGGCATGTTACTTAACCTCTGAGTGTCAGGTTTTTCTTTTCCTCAAAGAGGGATAATAATATTGATCGCATGATGGTTGCGTGAGTATAAGATAGTGTATAGGGAAGCTTAGCACAATACCTCTGTAAATGCTAGGATCATTAGTGTATTTTTGAAATAATCACTGATTTAAAAGAATTTAAAATTATACAGTAAAATGACTTATTTTTTTCAATGTACAGATCTGTGAATTTTAACATAGTATTCATTTGGTAACCACCACTGCCAGAATACAGGGCAGGTCTGTCACTTCAAAAAAATTCTCTCATGCTTTCTTTTTATAGCACTCTTCCTACCTCTAACCCCTAACCCCTGGCAACCACTGATCTGTTCTCCATCACTATAGTTTTGTCCTTTCTTACCACATTAAATAATGAGAATTATACAGTATGTAGCCTTTGCAGACTGGCTTCTTTCACTCAGCCAAGTTGAGTGAGAGATTCATCCAAGTAGATACATGTACCAATTGTTGACAACTGATTTTTAAAGACATTTTAATTTTGAATCATTATTTCTTAACAGAATTGTGAATCTGAATTATTATAGTTCAAGTTGCATTTGACTCAGGATTTTTATGTTTAAAAGTGAAATAACTGACGAAGTTTATAGGGAAAAATTACTACTTCCCTTGATTGATAACAACTGTGTGTCTATATATGATATCAACATGTTTTTCTTTATGAGGTTCTTGTTTTTAATAGTTGATCCATACTAAAGACCTGAGTTGGAAAGGTGGCTGTTTAAATATCATTAGTTTCTAAAATGTCTGAAAATAGGGTGACCAGTCCTGGCTGCCTAGGACTTTTTCAATTTTAGTGCTGAAAGTCTGGCTGCTCCCAGGAAACCCTCAGGCAAACCCAGGATTTTTGGTCATCCTATCTGAAAAGAGATACATAAAACTGGAAGATTCCAGTTCTTCAGGTTTTAATAGTGAACCATTGGACACATACTTCAACTGATCTTAATTGCTGTCAGTGTGCTCAGAGTCAAAATCTCCAAGGTAACCAGAATCCAAACCACGTGAGACTTTTTAGATTACTATCAACACCTTGAATTTAAGATTTTGTGGCTTAGTAGTTTAGATTTGACTGGAATTACATCGTTAATTTTTGTTAGTTTGCTGCCCTCTGTAAGTCTTCATTTGATGAGTTCAAGAGGCACTCTAGTTCATCTTTTATATTAGCAGTATTTTAAAAATTACTATGGTAAGCAAATTCCCAAGCCTTATGTACAGAAGCTAAGTTAAAGGTTGAGTTTATACCGAAGTAGACCTGTTTTGAGTTTTTAAATTCAAATGGTGATTCTAAACCTCAAGTAAATTTTAAGTTCTTTAGTTTTAACAAGTTTGTTCCCCTTTCCTGACTTTTCGTACCACCTCTGTACTTCTATAGAATTTTTTTATAGAGCAGATGTCAGTTGTTTACTTGTTTTCTTGCTGTCACCATTAGAATGTAAGCTTCACGAAAGTAGGGGCCCTAGCTGTCATCTTTACCACCGTATCTTGGAGTCCAGAGGAGCACTGGATGAAAAAATGAATATCCACGAGTAGGTTTTACAATGCTACATGCTTTCCAGATTATTTTATTAACAACAGTCTAGGAGATGTGGAAACATTTTTAAAGAAATGTTTAAATTCATGTTTTTGTTTCAAATTGTGCAGAGAAGGTGGAAATGTGGCCTTTAAAAATTTTTATTTCATTAACCCACTTTGAGGAAAGGGAATTCAGAGTAGTTGAACTTACTTCTTCTTTAAAAATGGCAATTTGGAACCAATGGAGAGAGCCGAAAGTGAAAAGATTGGGATTGGAGGTATTTGAAAAATTCCCCTTACGTCTCATCCTCATCACCTTCTCTCAACACACACAATTTGTAAAGGCAAGAGAGAGCAGGGTGTGAGGAAGTTAAGTTGGGGAAAGAAAGGAGATCTGAGTCACTTGAGGAGATTTAGTACTTAGTAAGCAAGAGAGTGCTAATGAATTATTTAAAGTCTGTATAACCTGAGTACAAACCAATAAAAAGACTCTAAGTTAGTGGTTCTCAGAGTTTAGTCAACATAAAAATCTGAAGAGTTGTAAGGAACAGATTTCTTAGCTGCAGCCCCAGAGGTTCTGATTTAGTAAGTGTGTTGAATTCAGGAATCGGTAATATTAATGGCCAATCTGGGTGTTGGCCCATGCAGTTGGTCTGAGGACTGTATTTTGGAAAAACTGCTGTAAGTGGTAGACAAGATGGTAATTTAAAGTAGGTCAGTATGGTTTGTTTAGGTAAAAAATAAAACTGGAACTATACTGATTTTATATATATTAAAAAATCTCTACTGCTGACAAGGCGGCACCCTAGAATACTTGGTGGCAGCTGCCTGGTATATGCAAAATGTATAGAGTTTAAAAAGCCTTTGGGGGCCTATACTGAAGAGCCAACCCATTTTAAACAGTGGAAATATTTCTTTATATCAAAATGAACCATTTCATTCCTATGCAGGATTCAGTAACATCTATCTTCTAAGTCTCAGTCATGATGTTTCTTAAATAAAGATTCAAAGGGGGATCCAGGGAATTTGATTCAGGCTCCATTTAATCTCAGAATCATGTATGGATTTTTACCCAGAAGGATTGTAGTAATAGTTAACGTTCTTAAAGCTTCACACATATTCTGTTAATCCTGACAGCAACCCTATGAGATAGTAGTAGTAGTAAACCTGTTTTACAGATGAGGAAACCGAGGCTGAGAGTTTCAGTGATTGCCCAGGGTGATAGAGCGTAAGTGGTGGTGAAGCAAGAATTCAAATCCAAGTTGGTCTTAACCACTGAACTCTCTTGGGTGATAAAAATTCGATACCACTTTGAGGAGGGCTTTGGGAGCCAGTGGTGAATGTATTTAATTTAGACTCTTAATATTCTGGTGTAATTTCTTGGTCATTTTGTTCTTAGAAAAGGTAATGATCTTAAGTCATTTTTTACTTGTGTTATAACTAAAAACATCTAAAAACTCATCCATAACTTAAGTTGAAGTTTTTAATCATAAACTTGAATTAGATGAAAAAGATGTAATTTCCTGTTATCGTAAATACTGGTATTTTTAAATAAAGCTATCTTACCACTTTTAAAAAGCCTGTGTCTAGTAGAATATAATGCCATCATAATGAGTTGATGTCCACCGCGAGCCATTTAAACAGATAAACTACTTAAATTTAACATGGTTTTTTCTTAAAACTGTATTTGTGTTACATTTTTCCCTCTAAACTTTATCCTAATATAATAAATATTTATGAAAGTCTTATTGATCTTTTCATTCTTTGTAACATTTGTGTATATAAATTGAAAGTAAAATTTTAATTTGCCATAGCCATAAGGCACCAAATGTTCATTTTTTTCTGGATTATTAAAATTGTTACTATTGATCAGTTGACTCTAATAGCAAATTTTACACATTGATACGTGGAGTAAAATTTTATTGAAATTGCATCTCTTGTAATAGAAGGGGGAAATACGATGTCAATTAAAGGAGGTTGCATGACCAGTCTTTGAAATTGTCCTCTGATGTAACTTCCCAAGAGTTTAAAAAAAAAATAGGTTAAATATATTTAAAGGTTATTGAGTAAAGTGGACCAAACTATTCAGGATAGGTGAGAGCTGCCTCCCTTCTGTAAAGTGTGATAAAGGAAGATGGCAAGAGAAGAGGCACATTTGCAGGTGTGTACACAGGCATGCTGATTTTTAAAAAATCAGGTGGAACTAGACATAGCAATTTTTTTCTTTTTTTGAGATACAGTCTCATTCTGCCTGGGGTAGAGTGTAGTGGTCTCATAGCTCTGCAACTTTAAACTCCTGGGCTCAAGCAATCCTCCTGCCTCAGTCTCCCAAGTAGCTGGGACTACAGGCACATGCCATCACACCAAGATAATTTTTCTGGTTTTTGTAGACACAGGGTCTCACTCTTGGTCAGGCTGGTCTCGAACTCCTGACCTCAAGTGATCCTGCTTCCTTGGCATTCCAGAGTGCTAGGATTATAGGCCTTGAGCCGCTGTGCCTGGCCTAGAAAGCAATTCTTTCAATGCCTACGTGCTCCTTGGAGTTTTTGGGTACACTTGGGGTACAGGTATCACAGATGGAGTTTTTGGGTACACTTGGGGTACAGGTATCACAGATGGAAGACAGCTACTCAAGAACTTTCAGTGTGCTGAGAAAGACACCATACATTTACCTAAACACTTATTAATATTAGCAAATAAGTAAATGTCCATCAGTAAGGGTATAGATGAATGTGTACTCTCTAGGTGGAATACTGTGTAGCAGTAAAGCAAGTTGCAAAATGGCATTGCTATTTATTGTACATATTTATGAAGAAAAAGAACATTTAAATTCACCATGGTGGGGACTCTAGTGTGGCAAGAGGAGTTACATGTAAAAATTTGGCAGTGAAGATAAAGATTTGCTCTTTAAAATGTTAATTGTCAATTTAAGATGGTAAGTATATAGATGTTAAATTCTTTGTGCTTGGTACTTTTTAATTTCCCCAAAGTATGTGCAAAACAAAAGTCTCCATGGGAAGAATATTTTGACTAGGTGAAAGGAAAGAAAGTATTGATTAATAAAAGGCAAAGTGCCAGTGAAGTCACTCAATGCTATCTAAAATGGGTATATAAAATTCGTTTCTGCCATTAAAAGCCTGTTTTGTTATTGTATATATTGATTTCATCACCTCCAAGTTCCTGTACAGTTCTCTTAGCCAGGGCCATGATTGGGATTCCCCTAAGATAGGTTAAGTTGTAGTGTCCAAAATCTAAGCTTTTTGTCTTAAGAAATATCTTTGCCTGGATTTCCTGGACACTGAGGTTACCTATTCTTTAAACTGAAATATTTTCCTTTTGAACTATCAGTGATACCCTAACACCAGACTGTTTATAATTTTTATTCAAGCAACAATATATTTGGAGCTGAAAAAGATCATAACAATTTCTTGATTAAAAAAATTAAATACCTATTAAATAAGAGGTCACCCAATAGTGAACATTTATTTATTTATTTATTTTTTGAGACAGAGTCTCACTGTGTTGCCCTGGCTAGAGTGCCGTGGCGTCAGCCTAGCTCACAGCAACCTCAAACTCCTGGGCTCAAGTGATCCTCCTGCCTCAGCCTCCCGAGTAGCTGGGACTGCAGGCATGCGCCACTATGCCCGGCTAATTTTTTCTGTATATATATATTTAGTTGTCCAGATAATTTCCCTCTATTTTTAGTAGAGACGGGGTCTCGCTCTTGCTCAGGCTGGTCTCGAACTCCTGACCTTGAGCGATCCACCTGCCTCGGCCTCCCAGAGTGCTAGGATTACAGGCATGGGCCACTGCGCCCGGCCTTGAACATTTATTTTTGATGGCAGAACTTGAACATCTCTTGCAATGACACTTCGGTTATCACTTGGTCAGAAAAATACTCGTCCCAGCTCAAACATTACCTTGGGATGATAAAAAGTGAGAATCAGTAATTCCATAGCAAACAAATTATTGGTACAAATGAAAATGACTTTTCCAAGGTTGTGATTAATGAAAAATGCTCCTGAAGTTAGAGTAAATACTTGGCTTTCTCACATAGCCAGCTGCAAATCTTGAGGCACCGGTACTTGATGTTGGTCTGTGCATTATAAATTTGCAGCTACAACTTTTTCCAAATGCTATCTTTAAAAAGGTAGACCCTTTTCAAATACTACATTTAATCCATTTGCAAAATACAGTCATTTGAAACTTACCTCACTTCCAAATAGACTTAGTAATTGTAACAGTCATTCTCTTTCCTGCTATAATTTTCTGTGTCAAATTATCTTTATTCTTATCTTAGCCCCTATATAAGACGTAAGTGATCACAGTTCATGGCATTTCCACTTACCTCTATGGTGATGAGGATGACGATCATCCACTCCAAACGGAGCGCCCTCTTCTCATTCAGATGATTCCGCATCAGATCTGTTAGTTCCATACAGTGCTGAAGTTTTTCGTTCATGACCTGTATAACAAAAATCTTAGTATCATGTATTTAAACAATTTGCATTTATTTAAGTAAATAATATGGTCACATCCACCAAAATTCCATAGGTATACAGTTAAAAATTGTCCCTTCAACTCTTCCCAGTCCTCTGCCTGAACGTAGCTGGTGTTACCAGTTTCTTGTGAACCCATCCAGAGACATTTTGTAATGCACAGATTTGACTGCAAGAAACACTTTGCATACTGAAGCTCTTCTATTTGAAAAATTCTGATGGAAGATCTAAAAATAAAGTTTTTGAGTCCTAGTTTTTGGTAGCTGCCCTTGTGTTTTTAGCAGTTAAAAAAGGCAAACTTGAAACATTCCTTTTTTTTGCATGGCCTAAAGATAAAACAATGATTACCTTTTACAAAAACCTCAAACTTAACATTTGACGTGCTGCACACTCACCACTAGATGGCACTGCTTTCAACTCTGAACTGCAAAGGTTCTGCATTGTGGTGCCTCAAAACAAGTTGGCTGTGGGGAATTCAAAGAAGATAGAATCTTTGAACTTAAAATTTGGATGTGATTACTGGCAAGTTATATACCTACTCGGTATCTCTATATGTCGCCTGCCTTTGGAAATTGGAAAGTTTGGAAACAAATTTTTAAAATAGTTTGATTTTCTCATAGGGTACGCTGAAGGTATAGTTTTGGTCAGTGAACGTTCAACTGACAGGAACGTGTTAGTGCACCATACTATGATTTTGCACAGAGCATTAAACTGCATTACTAATGAGGGATGACACACGGAACTGCACTGGTAACATCTGCACCTATTTCCAGATTTTATGGTCACCCTGTAGTTTCTAATCTGTATAAATTGTTGACAGTGTACCTCTTTTCTTTCTCTTTTTGCCCCCTCTTTTCCTTTCCTCTTGCGTTTTCTTCCTTTTTTCTATTTCTATTGGCTGCTTAATCCTGGTCTATAACATGTTCGGCCTTAAGCTTGCTTCTCTCTTCAAACTACTGACTCAGCCCTCTTCCATTTTCTTTCAGCTCTGACCAAAGAATAGACAATTTTCCTCCTCCACTGCCCATCACTGAACTTACTCCTTAGAATTTGTATATATTACCTGAAGTCCCCAGAAACTTCCAAGTCTTCTAATTGTTAAATCTAACAACTTTTCTTAGTTCCGAACCTCAACTAATCCAAGCGTTTGACAACATGTTGAAATGTACAAGCAAGAGACCCTCCCACTGCACGCTTCCTATTTCATGTAGCTGTGGGGGGCGTGCACGTTATGCACACGCAGATGAGGGAGCAGGAAAAAATGCGGGAGGCTTCACAATAGTGGTCAATATGAATCAGGCTTTAAGTAGGCAGCTGCCGGTTGAAAAGACGGGGTAGAGGGGAGGAAGAATTTCAGGCAGAGGAAATAGCCCAGAGACAAGCATAGCTAGATCAGGCACAGCTTGGAAGGAAGTGCTTGGAAGTGAGGTTAAGAAGGTAAATTAGTACAAAACTGTGAGAGGTACATAAAGACAGAATAACGCCCCCTGCCCCATCGGCCCCAAAGACATTCACGTCCTATTCCTGGAAGCTGTGAATATAACATGGCAAAGGCGAATTATGATTGAACATGAAATTAACGTTGCTGATCAGCTGACCTTAAGATAGGGAGATAATCCTAGATTACCTATGAGGGCCCAATGTAATCACAAGGGTCCTTAAAAGTGGAAAAGGAAGGCAGAAGAGTTCAGAATGACATGAGGACTTAACTAGCCTTTGCTAGATGGAGGAAGGCGCTGAGAGCAAAGAATGTGGGCGGCTTTGAGGCACTGGAAATGGATCCTACCTGTGGCCTCCGGAAAGGCACGCAGCCCTGCCAACACTTTGATTTTAGCCCACTGACACCCATGGCAGACTTCTGACCTACAGAACTGTAAGATGATCAATTGTGTTCAGCTGCTAGCTTTGTAGTCATTTGTTACAGCAGCAAGAGGAAACTAATACACCTTGCTAGAATATTTGAACTTTATTCTGCAGGTAATGGGGAGTCTCTTGTTCAGTCTTGAGATATTAATTTAATATTCACTACACTGTGCTGGGCAGAGGAGACAGACTGGTGAATAAGACAGATGGGTCTCTTTCTTCTGGCGAAAGGGTACAGAGAGACTGGAAAAGGGTCCAGTCTAGAGGCTGAGACAGTGACGAAGGTATTAGAACAGTCCAGGTGAGAGGACAGGGGCTGTGGGATGCACATTAGTAGTTGGGGGGCCTGAAGACGGGGCCATTCCTCCAGCCTAGGATGAATCACGTAGGCTTTCAATAAATGTCTGCCCATGAATGAATGATAGATACTTAGGGGGAAATGAAAAGATTGACTGACTAGATGTGGCGAGTGCAGCAGAAAGAGGTCGCTTGGATGACTTTTAAGTTTCCAGTTGAATGACTAGATGAGTGAGGCTAGCTGAAACAGAGAACAGAGAAGGTTCAGCATTTTCTGGGAGAATACCATGAGTTTCATTTTGAAATCTAATCACTGATTAATTCTACAAACATTTATTGAGTACAACTATAGGTGAGGCCTTTGCCAGGAACTGGGAAGAAAATAATCAAAGTCTTTGATCTCATGGCGCTCATTACAGTCTAGTGGGGAACGATGCAAATAATTTAAAAAAGGATGCTATGAGACATGCAAATGCAGAGGATCTGTGAGATTTAGGAGGCAATTGGGGTTAAGAGATACATGTTTGAAAATTAGCAGGAAAAGGTGGACAAACACCCCTGCTCACGGAGTAGACGGCACAGGGAGAGAAGACTCAATGACGGGACCGTGGGGGACACTGACAGGAGGACACACAGCGAGGGACCCACTGCCAACTGGGTTCTGTCCCACACACCGCTGTAACTGCTGTTTCAGTGATCTCCTAATTGCCAAAGATGACTCAACCTGTGTCCACAACTGTTTTGACTGCTTTTCAGCATGTCTTATGCCTTATCACCCCTGTTTTGCTCAAGACTCTTTTCTCTATCTTTTGAGGGAAAAAAAAAGAAAACAAGGACCAACTTTCTTCTAGCATTACCACCACTCTTTCTTTGTTTTGTCTTCTTAGAAGACTGCAAAGCTTGTTGAAGGTCAGGCCAGTTTTCGTTTTTCTTTTGTATATAGTATAAGCACTGTGTTGCTCAGATGGGAAGGTAAACTCTTAACCCCTTACCCTGCTAAAAAACCTTCACGTATTCCAGCCAGTCTGAACCGCCTTTGGGATGCTAAAAAAATACTCTGAGAAATGTAGTTTGAGAACTTTTAGGTATGCTTTATAACTCATGTAGAAGATTTAGCACCAAAGAGTGAGATTGGGGAATGAAATGAAGAACAATTAGCTTGCGAGTAGTGGGGATTGTTTAAAAAAAAAAAAAAAAAAAAAAAGCATTTTAAGGCTGCCTTTCAATTATCTGACCCATCTGCGGTCGCTGCTGTGGAGGATGTCAGGCACTTTTGGGAAAGCATAAGAAAAGAGGTCTTTCTGTATCTTCCTACTCTGGCTAAATCTTTCCATACAAGCTGTCATTCATTCAGAAAGGCTATTATTATGCACTGACACCCTGGAGACCCGAAAGATGTGGAATTGCCCGTAGAAAACATGTAGTCCTAGAGACTGATGTGATCAGACCGCCACGATACAGGCTGGGAAGTGCCGCACCTGAGGGATACATACAAAGTCCTCCAGGAGTACAAGGTAAGGATTGTACCTTTCCTAGGAGGTGATGTTTGGGCTCATGGGGCAGAATGCAGGCAAGGATGGTCCTGGCCAAGGATACAGAATGAATCAGATCACAACTAGAAAGAGCATGAGATATATATTTTTAACGGTGTCAGATTAAATAGATTTTTATTTTGATTCTTCAGGATATTACCTGAATTTTTTTGCCACCCTGCCCCCACCCAAACTTGGTTGAGGTATAAATGACAAATATTTCAAATGTTTACAATATTGTTCAGTGGAATAGCGTGCATTCTCCCTGTGTACTCACTTAAGGATTCAGAAGCCAGTTACTATATTTATATATTTGATACGTTCTGAGAAATGTGTCACGTGATTTTGTCATTGTATGAACATCATAGAATGTACTTACACAAACCTAGAGCCCAGATGGTATGCTTAGGCTATGTGGCATGAGCTATTGCTCCCAGGCTACAAACCTGTACAGCATGTTACTATACTGAATACTGTAAGCATTTGAAACACAACGGTAAGTATTTGTGCATTTAAACATATCTAAACATAGAAAAGGTATAGTAAAATGCAGTAGTATACTCTTATGGGACCACCATCCTGTATATGGTCTATCCACCGAAATGTCATGTGGTGCATGAATGTAGTTCATGTAAGATTTTTAAAAATAACTGCCACAGAGCTGAGTTGTTACAGGAATCTTCAAATTTGGGGACTGAGTGGAACCTGCTCTGCCAGCAATCTGGGCTGTTGAGCCAACTTTTCAGTGGTGGGTACAGAAGCAGTCCTTCCACTCAGAGGAGCTCTGTCCCCAGACAAGCTCCAAAGTACCCTTCCTGGCGTGTTCCTTCCCTCTGGTTTAGCAGATAGACAGTGCACTGGCACTTTCTCCAGGTTTTCCCCTTCCTTCTTAGTAGATTAATTCTTGTCCAGCTAGTTGATTATTCATTGTACTTTCGTATTCACTATTGATCCTTCTTTGACATTTCTCACTTTGCACTGTTGCTTTCACGTTGAATGTAAGGGATTTGAGTAAGTTCTTGAAAGTCATCCTTATCTTTATACTTCTCCTTTGGACCATACACTGTCTTCCTTGCCCAAGCCTCCTTACTGGTGGCTGTAATCTTGTTCTCTTTTCCTGTACTCTCCCCGACGAGAGACATGTGAAGGATACCACGGCTATTGCTAGCAAAGAGATCTGGGGGAGGCCACAGGATGCAGCAGGGATGCCTGAGCTCAAACTTGCCGAGAAGCTGGTTATCTTAGTTACTGCTCAGTCACTTTTATTAACTTAAGCAGAGCGGGCTGGTTATCAGAAGAGGGGGAGATGTCTGCATCTGCTTGATGGCAATGATACCATCTCTCATCACAATCCTGATTCCACCAGAGGTCTCCATGCCAAAGAAAAAGGAGAGACATCTAAGAGCAGTAAATTCTGAATACTTTCAGATTTGTCCCCAGTAAATATGGCTACCTCTAAAGAATTCTCACAAGAGGCTTTATTTTCAAATTAATTTTGAGACATAATTTTCATACAATAAAATGTACCTATTTTAAGTATACAATTTGACAAATGTATACCCACGTAACTACTGTCACATTTAATCACCACAAAAAGTTCCCTGGTTCCCCTTTGCAATCTACTGCTTCACCCACTCGCCCCACTTTCACGCCTTAGGGAATCCTTGATCTACTTTCTGTAACTACAGGTTAGATCTGTCTTTCCAGAATATCTTACATGCAGTACGACAGCATTATGCTTTGGTATCTAGGGCCTTTCACTCAACATAACGATTTCTGAGATTTACCCATCTTGTTGCATGAATTAGAAATTAACTGCTTTTACTGCTAAGTGGTATTCAAGTGTATGAATATACTACGATTTATTTTTCCATTCACCTATTGATGGGCGTTTGGTTATTTCGAGTTCTTGACTGTTATGAATAAAGCTACTATGAACATTCATGTATAAATCTGTGTGAGGACAGGTTTTCATTTCTCATGGGTAAATACTTAGGAGTGGAATTGCTGAGTCATATGATAAGATAACGATTAAGTTTAGGAGAAACTGCTAACTTGTTTTGCAGAGTGGCTGTACCAATTTAAATTTCACAAATAATGGATGAAAGTTTCATTATTCCACATCCTCACCAACACTTAGTATTGTCAGTCTTTTAAATTTTAGCCATTTTAATGGGTGTAAGGATATCTAATTGAAGTTTTCATTTGCAATTCCCTGATAAAAAATGATGCTGAGTATCTTTTCATGTGCTTTTCATTTGGCCATTCATATATCTTCTTTATGAAGTGTTTGTTCTGATCTTTTACCCATTAAAACATTGAGATGTCTTTTTACTACTGAGCAGAAAAGGTTCTTGATATATTCTGAATGAATCCTTTGTCAGGTTTATATGTTGAGAATGTTTCCTTCCAGTCTATAGCTTGCCTTTCTACATTCTTAGTGATTTTTGAAGAGCAGAAGTTTAAAATTATTATGATGTTCAACTCTCAAAGGTTTTTTTTCTTTCATGGCTCATTGGTTTTTAGCCTGAGAAATCTTTGCATGTCCCAAGGTTGCAAGGCTTTTCTCTCATATTTTTTTCTTAAAGTTTATAATTTTACCTTTTCTATTTAGGTCTCTGATCCATTTCAAAACAGTGTGAAGTATGGGATAGGGTTCATTTTTTATATATGGCTATTCAATTGTCCTAGTACCATTTGTTGAAAAGACTATCCTTTTGCTATTGAATTAACTTATCCTCTTTGTTAAAAATCAATTGCTCATATGTGTATGGGTCATCTCTGGAGTCTATTCTGTTCCACTGATCTATTATATCTATACTTTTGCCAGTATTCAACTGTTTTGATTACGTAGCTTTAGAGTAAATCTTACAATCAAGCAGTAAAAGTCCTCCAACTTTGCCCTTTTTTGCAAAATTGCCATGGCTAGTATAGGCCCTTTGCATTTCCATTTTGCATTTCCAAATCAGCCTGCTAGTTCTTGGGGAAGGAAAAAAAAAAGCCTGTTGGGATTTTGAAGGGAACTGAGTTGAATCTATAGATCAATTTGCAGAAGTAACATCTTAATAATAGTGAGTATTCTATGCCATAGACATGGCATATGGTTTCATTTGTTTAGAATTTATTTAGTTTTTCAGCCATCTTTTATAGTTTTCAGGGTACAGGTCTTACTTGTATCTTTAAAAATTTATTCCTGGAGCACTTGGCGCCCGCCCCACCAAGGCCTCCTGGGCCCTGCTGCTGCTGCTGCTGCTCCTCCTTGGGGGTGCCCAGCGCCCCCCAGGGCCCGCAGACACTCCGACAGGACGTTCACCAGCGAGCTCAGCTGCCTCCAGGAGGCTGCAGTGGCTGCTCCAGGGCCTGGTGGGGGAGCCCAGCCAGCAGGGCACAGAGAACAGCACAGCCTGGTCCACGCCTGCAGAGGGCTGGCTCTGCCTGCTGTGGTCCGACTTTCCCCCCATGCAGGCCTGGATGCCCCCAAGGGCCCCCCAGCATCAGACCTGCTCTCCCTGGCTGCCCGCTGAGCCCAGGTCTGGGATTAGAATATCCGTTAGGATATTCTACATACAAGATTATGCTATGAATAAATTCAGTTTTACTTCGTCCTATAAGAGATTTTAAATCTTGGGAATATAGATAGAGCCACCAGTGAGGGATTGGTGATTTGTCCAGGTGGCATTGCTTATGGCTTTCTCCACAGCTCTAGAGTGCCAGAGACTGGGTCAGCATTTGAGTCTTCCAGTTGCTAACGTGCAACAGAGGTCAGATGCTTTCCCTTCATGGAGGAACTCAATCTCAAACGGGCGTCAATACTGGAAGAAAGTGTACACTCAGTCAAGGGGGAAGGGACCTGTAGAGCCCACTTGTTCTCACTGATGTCCTTTTCATATGGATCTTAGCCAAGAAACAGCTGACCACTTAGTTGTCAAGGTATTCTTCACTCAAATAGATATTCTCAGTTGCGGACTTGCCTTCAATAATTCTATCTTCAATAGTGAAGATGGACACATAAAAATGCCACCCAGGTCAAAGATGAGAATATTACTTTTGGCATCAACTTTCTTGTTCGAGCCAACAGCACTGGCAGTTGGCTGATGATTCTGAACACAGCGAGACCAGCAACGGTTCTAGCGCCTCTGATGGCCTGCAGCCGGGAATCATTCAAGCACCTGGTAGTGTGAGGATCATGGGGGTCAGCGTTCACACAGAAGCCTCTAAAATTCTCTCCATCTTTCTCCAATCCATTGTGGTAGGCAGACTTCTATGATGCCACCCAAAGGTTCCCCACCTCCTGGTGTTCCCTCTTGTGTGACCCCATCCCCTGGAGAATGGGCTGGGCCTAGTGACTTGGTTTTAACAGAGCACAGCACAAGTGATGGGATGCCATTGCTGTCATTAGGTTAGAAAAGACTGTGACTTCTGTCTTGCTAACACTCTCTCTCTGACAGTGTCTCCTGCTCTCTCACCTGCTCACTCTGCTGGAGCAAGCTGCCATGTTGTGAGACGCTCTGTGGAGACACTCTGTGCCAAGGAACTGAGGGAGGCGGCTGGCCAAGAGCTCATGAGGAACTGAGGCCTCAGTCCGACAGTCTGAGAGGAACTGAATCCAGCCAATAACCATGAGTGAACTAGGCAGTGAATCCTTGAGATGACTGCAGCCTTGTGAGAAACCCAGAGCCAGAGGACTCAGCTAGCTGTACCCAGATTCCTGGCCCACAAAAACTATGAGATAATAAGTGTTGCTTTAAGCCGCTAAGTTCTGGGATAATTTGCAACACAGCAATAGCTAATTAATACAACCATAGAAGATATCTCATCTGTATACAGCTTTTAGCATCCCTTCTTTTACATCCTCTGGATTTTCCGCCTGGTGCACAGTCTACAACCACGGAAGTCCAACACTTCTGACAATCTGGTATGTCCAACCAGACAACTGGACTGTCAAATGTGTATCTAATTAGACATCTGGTATCTAAAACTGTGTTGATGGAGTCCACTGAATTTGTTTCTTAAAGCATCACTCACTAATTAATCTTTCATTGTCAGCTAAAAGCAACATAGCTTAGGATGGTTACCTTTCTCTGACCACTAGCAACAATCTCTACTTTCCTGTGCTGGAAGACATCCACATAGGAATAGGTGATACCAAGATCAGTGACAACTGCGATAATTTCAATGTGGTTTTGCAAGGGGCAGTGTCTGGCTTGGAGGAAAAAAATGTAGACACCAGAGCTGCCATAGTATTCAATGAGCCATGGTGGGTTTCTGAAATTATAAGTTATTTATTTTTTATGGGAACACAAGGCAAATGTGGGAAGTGGTAGGATAAAGACTGAAAAGGGATAGATCAGGAAGGACCTTGTATATCAAGCAAAAACACTTCAACATAACACTTGAGATGATGAGGGAAATGGGTGGTATAAAAATTAGTTGGAGGGAATAAGAAAAGATAATCAACAGACACCAACATCAAGAGGAATCTGATGTTAGAATTATCTGACAAGGATGTTAAGGCAACCATCATAAAAATGCTTCAACAAGCAATTATGAACACACTTGAAACATGAAAAAATAGGAAGTCTAGCAAAGTAATAGAAGACATAAAGAAGAAAACGGACATTTTAGAACTGAAAAATATAATAAATGAAATAAAAAACTTGATGATGGGCAGCAGAATGAAGGAGACAGAGGAAAGAATCAGTGAACTTGAAAACAGAACATAGAAACTACCCAATCTGAATAACAGAGAGAAAATATGCTAGAAAAAGGTGAACAGAGCTTCAAAAATTTGTGAAACTATAATAAAAGATCTAACATTCACATCACAGAATGAGAGCAGATTTCCTATCAGAAATGATGGAGGCCAGAAAGAAGTGGCACAGCATTTATCAGGTGCTAAAAGAAAAAAACCATCAACCCAGAATTCTCTAAGTAGTAAGTAAAATCCTCCAGGAATGAAGGGGGAAATGAAGACATTCTCAGATGAAGAAAAACTAGAGAATTTGTCTCACCAGACTTACCTTAAAAGAATGGCAAAAGAAAGTTCTTGAAACAGAAAGGGAACAATAAAAGAAGAAATCTGAGAACAATGGAAAGAAAAAAGAACACTAGAAAGAATAAAAATATGGGTAGATACAACAGACTTTCCCTCTCCTCTTGAGTTTTCTAAATCATGTTTGACGGTTGAAGCAAAAATTATAACACTATCTGATGAAGTTCTCCATGACTGCAGAAGAAGATAGTTAACACAATTGTATTATAAATTGGGGGGAGGGTAAAGAGATGTAAAAGGAAATAAGGATTCTATACTTCATTTAATCTGTATAATGTTGAAACCAGTAGACTGTAACAAGTTATGTATAATGCAATACCCAGAGCAACCAATAAATATCTGTGCAAAGATACATACTCAAAAACAACATAGATACATAAAAATGAAATTCGAAAAAAATGTTTAAGTAATTGGCAAGAAGGCAGGAATGTGATATACACAACTTGGATGCATCTCATGGACATTACACTCAGTGAAAAAAGCCAATTTAAAAGTCACATACTATTCAGTATGAATATAGTAAAAAAAAAAGTCACATACTATATGATTCTATTTACATATAACATTCTCGAAATGACAAGATTATAGAGGTGGAGAATAGATTACTCGCTGCCCGGGGTTAGGGATGGTGGGGGAGGAGGAGAGGTGTGTGACTATAAAGGGGTAGCATGAGGGAGATCTTCGTGGTGACAAACAGTTCTGTGCCCTTGATTGTGTGGTTACATGAATCCATGTGTGATAAAATGTCACAGAACTATGTACACACATTGTACTAATGTTAATTTTCTGTTTTCTACGCTCTTTTCCCATGTGGTCCTCCACCTCCATCATCAACTTGATACAGTCGTCTCTCTTCTCAACTGTGTCCGCATTTCTACATGCCTGAGTTGGTAGTGCTAAGTGAATGTCCTGCTGCTACTCTAATCCCACCATGTTTTAGATTTAGCTACTCACCTCCCGCTCCGACCTTGGTCTGTTCTACCTGTCGCTCCCAGACAAACATCAGTCATCATTTATTCTTCCCTCTCCCTGGCCTCCCATTACCAGTCACTTGATTTGTCTTGCAGGATTCTTTCTTAAATTAATTTCTATTCTGTTACCATTATAGTTCAGGACCCCATAAACTCTTGCTTGAAACTTCACAAAAACCTCCTAATAGACCACTAAGCCTCCAGACTCTCACCAATCTCATCTAGCCTATAGAGCTAATATCAGAAGATTCTTTGACACAAAAAGTTGAAAACTTGACTGTATAGAGGACAAAAGGAAGGGGATATAAAGAGATCTGAATAGAAGTCCAACCAGAGATTTCTCTGAAAGCAGGTTAAACACATTCACTTAACTTAAAATTTATCTTCACATAAGTCATGCAAATTATAGGCAACAACATGTCTTTCCCTCTCAGTACAAAATACATACCTTAACTCTTCGGGTAATGCTAAGGAACTGGCAAGTTTTATCATAAAGTTCCTCCAGGTTTTCTCTGTCCCAGTAGAAATCAGGAGTAATCAAGAAGTCGGAACTCAAGTTTATACGGTGCCTTAATAAACAGAAAATTGTAACTTTTTATTTATCTTGAATTAAAAATCACTGTTTCTATTACACTTCACATTTTCAAGGTGCTTTATGAAAACATTTTTTAATGCTGACCTTTGCAAAATACTTCTCAGAAACACAGAAAGTTTACAAAAAAATTTCAAAATTCTCAACCAAATTAACTCAATCTTTACTATCCACATTATTTACGAAGTAAAGAGAAAAAGACCCTCTCATTTTGTTTCTAATTTCTAAGCTTATTTGATTTTTCATTAAAAAAATTTACAATATACACACAGATATATTTTTTGGAGACAGGTAATCACAGGGCTTAAAAATAAAAAAGGCAGGCTGGGAGCGGTGGCTCACACCTGTAATCCTAGCACTTTGGGAGGCTGAGGTGGGAGGATCGCTTGAGGACAGGAGTTTGAGGCTGCAGTGAGCTACGATCACACCACTGCACTCTAGCCTAGGAAACAGAGCAAGGACCCTGTCTCTAAAAATAAATAAATAAAAAATAAAAAGGATATAAAAAGATAAAAATTGGTAAATCTTATTCTTATGTCCATCTTCCCCTTGCAAAGACACACACACACAGTTTCTCTTTCTTTGTAATTTCTACCTTTTTATATAAGAGGTCTAAGCTTACTTTTTTAACCTGCTCCCCCAAAAAGTATAAGCTTACTTTTAAAAATTTTAATTAAATGAAAATCTAAGTTATAAAAGTACATATAAATAGCTGTTCATAGCCAGGTGCGGTGGCTTACACCTCTAATCCTAGTACTCTGGGAGATCACAGCGGGAGGATCATTTGAGCCCAGGAGTTCGAGACCAGCCTGAGCAAGAGAAAGACCTTGTCTCTACAAAAAACTAGAAAAAGTAACTGGCATAGTGGGGTGCGCCTGTAGTGCCAGCTACCTGGGAGGCTGAGGCAGGAGGATTGCTTCAGCCCAGGAGTTTGAGGTTGCAGTGAGCTATGATGACACCACTGTACCCTAACCCAGCAAGACTCTGCCTTGAAAAAAAAAAAAGTAGCTGTTCACTATAAAAAAAGAAAATAACCCTAGAGAAGAATTCAGAAAATCAGCTGTAGGCCATCTTACCCGACCACACAACTCAAATCCTTTCTTCTCCCTAAGGATATGCTTGTGAACATTTTGATGTATCTTTCTAGATCTTTATGCATACATGCATGTGTGTGCAAGCACACACATGTATGTATATAGAGATAAATAAGAGTATTTATTTTTGTTTGCTTACACAAATGGGGTATCATATATAATTTGTGACTTAATTGTTTTACCTAATATAACTTGCCAGGTTTCTCTTCACAGAATTATCACAGTCCTTTTAATAATACATAAGCACTTTTGTTGAAAACTTAGGATAAGAAAGGTAAGCCTGTATAGAAACTATTCATAAACCTAAATATAATTAGTCCAAACTTTTGGAGTTTTGATATTATAATTCACTATATGCAATTCTGCTCGCACGCACAACAGCAGGAGAGAGAAGAATGTTTCTACTGTACTTCTCAGAGAACTCAAGATTTTAGATCTGCTGTGCAACGCTCCTGAAGAATGGGTTTTTTGTTTTTACTGGTACCCTGAGTGAGGGTCCCTGAGCTCTGAGAAATGTATAGAGGATGGAACACTGAACCTCCTCCTCTCCAGGCAGAGTATCTAAGGATAATGCAGAAAAACAAGTCTTAGGTAAATATTTATGATGAACTCTGGCAACTCACTCCACATGCTAGAAGAAGAAAACTGGACAATGCTGCCCCCTGAGAAAAACACCAACATTTGGGATGTTTCATCCCATAAATCCTAGGACAATTACAAGAATAAAATAAACTGAAAACCTTTCATGACATTTACTTAAAACAATGCATTACTGTAGTTCATCAGTTTTAAGACACAGCTCTCTTTTAACATCTCTGAAAATGTGAGGTATCTTAACACTAATGGTGTTTTACCGAGGGCAGTTGAGACTTAGTTATCATTGCCTGAAATAAATTATTTCCCTTATGCCTTCCTTTTCACACATGCCCAAAAGGGAATGTGACAGAATCTACATCCAAGTAAGACTGAAAAAGCTATTTTGGCAAGTGTAAAATGTAATTCTGTGATAAAAAAAAAAAAAAGCACTGTTATAGTTTAATTGGCAGCATCTTCTTTCTGTGGCATCTTGGTGTCTTGGATTCAATGAAATATGGTACATGACTTTTCTGTAGCAATTAGGTATATTCAGCATTAGGATGCGCTGATGTATTTTTACTGAGAATTCCCATTAACCAAATGCAAGAATATGTCTTCCTACCTTCAAAGAACATCTACTGAGCTCCCTGTGTGGGTTAATGGAGATTAATTATGGTCTCTTTTGCACATGCAGCATTTCTTTAAGTGTAGTCCTAACACAGCCCAGCTGCTTCTAACAGGTAAGAGTTCTCTCTGCCTGTAATCAATGGAATGAAAACAGCTGCAATTCCCACAAAGGCATAAATGTGTGCTCTTTACTACAAAACTATACAAATGTTTTCTGGAGACTGGCAAATATATGAACTATTTTGTTTACAGAGAAAATTTTTACCTTAGGGCAAAGAGTTCACCCATTTTCTGCATGACTTCTTCGTGAGACAGTTTCACTTTCTTCCCGGCTTTTAAAGCCTATTTAGAAGGAAACAAAACAAAACAAAATCTCTCTCTCTCTCTCTAATAAGTATTAGGTCCCTAAGTCAAACTCTGAAGTGACGTAACTTTGATCTTATGTAAATATCCCTTAGGATGACTGTCTCCCAGATTAATGTTCTAACTCACCCTGAAATTTCACAATCTTACTAGGTAGAAATTTTATATTCTCTCTTCATTTCCCTTCTCCTCAGCATTTTCTATGATATATATTCCTAATCTCTTAGTGGAAAAGCAGGGCCTCTTTTCCTAGGTGTAATTAGATTATTCTTTCACAACAAAGTTAATTACAGTCAAAATGATTTTTAATGTATTTTGAAATTGTAATATAACTTTATATGTATTTTTCAGACCACTATTTTCTCATAATTTAGCAAAAGACTTTTTTAAAATCAAGAAAGGTGGTCATAATTTCCTTCCTTAGAGAGGAAACATTTTTCTTCTTTAATTCAGTTACATTAAAAATATTGCACCATCAGAGGAAAGTAATTTGAAGTTTTAAAAACTAAAAAAAAAAAAATGAAGTTTCTTATTTCATTATTTTATGTGTAATTGGGAGTTCTATATTGCTTAAATTCAGTGAGCTTTCTTTGTGTTTGTTATTACTTTATTGTACTCCTAAACACTGTTGGCCTTTTGTATTCATGGGTTCTGCATTTGTGGATTCAACCAACTCCAGATTGAAAATATCTGGGGGGGAAGAAGCGATGGTTGCATCTGTACTCAACATGTACAAACTTTTTTCCTTGTCGTTATTTCCTAAATGATACAGTCTAACAACTACTTACATAGCATATGCATTGTATTAGGTATTACAAGTAATCTAAAGATGATTTAAAGTATTCAGGGGGATGTGTGTAGGTTATATGCAAATACCATGCCATTTTATATCAGGGACTTGAGCATCTGCGGATTTTGGTATCCACTGGAGTCCTAGACCCATTCCTCCATGGATACTGAGGGTTGACTGTATACTGTCAGATTGGGAAATTAATATTTTTCCCATATAAAAATCAATCTTTGAAAATAAGCATAAGGTTGATATAATTACCTCTGGAATTGACTGAATAGATTCAATAAATTTATCTAGTGATGCTTCCCAAATAGCCAGTTTCACTGGGGAAAAAAAAAAAGTTAACAAAGGAATATTTCTTTATCATTATATTCACATTTATACAAAATGCTTAACTGTACAGTGCCTTTACTACCATTTCAACAATAGTTTAAGAGAAAAATGTGCTAAAAATTTGAAGCTACACTTTAAGAATAGTTAATTATTATTATAAAGGACCCAATTAAAGTGGAAAAAAAGGAAACAATAGATTTTCAAGCCCTATTGGCAGACCAAAATTACATTTGGTAGAATCCTTGATTTTGTAACATTACCTCTTGGAAACGGAAAACGCAATGTACAGATGGGGCAGGAGTGAGATTTTCCTGGCCTTTGCTTCTACTCCTCAAGAGTGTAAGTAAAGCTCAGAAACCTCCAAAGCCTCTCGGAGTGGTATAGACAGGCTGCAGCAGGTGCAACCTAATGTACACTGGCAGCCAAAGAAATTCTTAGAGAACTTCTGCAGTTTTATTCAGGGGCATAGATCTGTCAGAAAAAACTCAGAGCCACTGTGACTCCATGTCCCATTCCTAAGAAACACTAGAGTATGTTTTTCTACACAGGGGCCTGTGCCCAATCCACAAGGCTGGGCTTTCTCTGCTTAGATTAGAAACTACCTAAGAATGACAATCACATAGAACAGGAGAGAAAACAAAGGCAATAATAATAATATAAAAAATATTTTTGGAGAGGTTTTGCTTTATCAATACAATTGATAAGGAATGAGTAACTTTAGCACAGTACTATCTTTTATACTATATATTATATATTTTTTTCTGTTGGAGGAAAAAAAGCAAAAGGAAGTATTTTAAAAACATGCAAAAATGTTTACTAAATACTTAAACTTCCCTTGATGAAATGAAAATTGTATTAATAGTACCTTCTCCCATAAGTAGCAGTAACTTACCTGAAAGGCAGAGAGCATTAGAGAAAGCAAATTTCTCTAGGACGGCATCATCTAAATCCAACTCCGAATTTAACTTGATTTCCCCTCTGTGAAGTTTTGACTGCCCCCTGTGAAAAGGAGAAAAGTGGTTATCTTCTAAATCTTAAAGACCACTAAGTTTTTCCTTTGAAAAAGTTACCTTATAATCTTTCTAGAGGTCATTTTGACAATGTGCATCAAGAGTTTTAAAAATGTTCTCATATTCCTTGATCCAGGTAATTCCATTTCTAGGAGTTTATCCTAAGGACATAATCTAAGGTGCAAAGAAAAATTTATGTATAAAAAACTTTTTATGGTCAATGTTCAGTAATAGAAAATTAGGAAAGAAATTAAATATACAGTGAGGGATGGTTCAATACTAGTCATTCCAGGCTGGCAGTGGTGGCTCATGCCTGTAATCCCAGCACTTTAGGAGGTGTTATTACTGAGCTCCTATAGCTAGTACAAGAGCCAGACACTAGACTAGACACTAGTCTTTCTATAGCTAGTGTCTCTCCCAAGTTCCCCAAGGCTCTGCTTTCAACACTTCCCTTCTTAAGAACCTACAGTGACTTTCCCCTCTCCCTCCCCCCATATTCCACCAGGCGGGTAACTCTGTGAGGAAAAAGACTTTTCTATCTTGTTCATACTGCCTTCTCTCTCCACCCTAACAACTCTCTTCATTTTTTCCCTCTTGCTGAGACAGGAGAATCAGCTAGTCTACCGCCTACCCACATATCTTACTTGAGAGTGGTATGTCAGGCTCCTATTTCTTGCAGGCACCCACATTTCCACAAGTGGTTCTCTTAGACAGCCCCCTCATTATCCTTCCCTTTTATACCCAAAATCAATAGGAAGAAAATGGATTTACTTAAGAGAAAACTTTACTGGAATAATTTGATAGGTTCATTTGATAAAAGCATACTACCTTACTGATTTAGTCTGCTTAAAAACCTTAAACTTTCCATTTTGGGATTATACTATTTACTTGTTTTAATTTGTGGATAAAGAGAAGTTAAAAAAAATTATTGGCTAGGCACAGTGGTTCACACCTCTAATCCCAGATTTGGGAAGCTGAGGCAGAAAGTTTGCTTGAGGCTAGAAGTTTGAGACCAGCCTGGGCAATATAGCAAGACCCCATCTCTAAAAAAAAAAAAAGGAAAATTGTTTATTCTTTAATATTTTTTATATGGTTTAGGCTTTGTACTTGTACCAGTAATTTTTCTTAAAATGAAGTCTCCATATTTATAATAATGTACCTCCTCTACTGCTTTAGTTTATTCCAAGTGCCCTTTTCATACATTCGATAAAAAGATGCTTACTCTGTTTTTATGTAGTTAAGTTCTTCATTTTCCCAGTGTACCAATGCAATTTCATAGGGCTGAATCTCATGTTTTTCTAGAACTTGCATCACATGCTTCATCTAGAAGAAAAGAAAGATTAACCTGAAATTATAAGTGGCTCCCTCAGGACAAGTATGTTATGGTGCTAATGCTTATAACATTCTTCATTACACTTAAAGGCATGTTTTTTATTGCATGTTTTTAAGGAAAAGGCAAATTCATTGTGACATTAAACTAATCAGGATGACATGTTCATTTGTTTTATATTTGGAAAACACAGATGAGTGTAAAGAAGAAAATCAAGATTATCCCAAAGAAAATCACTAGTAACATTATGGTTTGTATTCTTTAAATCTTTTAAAAAAAGGTAAAGCCCAACATACTTACAAAAATTTAAGCAACACAGAAGTGTAGGAAGTGACCACCTCTCTCTGCTCTCCTGAAATCCTAACTCCCAGAGGTAACCATGACTAAATTTGGTACATATCTTTCCAGACTTTCTACATGTATATGTGTACACATTTATTTTGCTTTTTATGTGAAAGGGATCATACTATGCATATGAACATTTTCAATGCTCAATGCTCCCTAATGGAGAAACTACAATTAATTTAATCATCCTAAATGTGCATCTGTGGGGGATTATTTCTACTCTGCATTATTACAGTGTTGTAATGTACCACTTACGTATGCATCTTCATGGCCTTGTGGGAATACTTCTTTTAGAAATTGCTAGCTCAAAAGACATGCATGCTTATTGTTTTGATAAATATTGCTAACCTGTTCTCCAAAACCGTTTCTCCAATTTTAGAATCTAAACATTTATGAGAGGACTCTTAAAAAGCACAGGGTATAATCAGCCTTTTACAGCTTTCCAACTTCAAGTAGCCAATTTGTATTTTCTCATGTTTACTGGTCATTTGTATTTCCTTTTCTCCAGGATCTCTCCCCGACCTGAGTGTGTCTATGCATTTCCTTTTAATAAAACTAGGATTATATGAAGTATTATTTTTTAACCAGCTCTCATATTATATGTTATAATCTCCTCTTTTAACTATATCATATACACAGGCAATTTCCCAGGAACAGATATTTTTCCACACGATTTTTAAGAAGTTTTATATATATATATATATATTTTTATTTTTTTTTTTTTTTTGAGACAGAGTCTCGCTTTGTTGCCCAGGCTAGAGTGAGGGCCATGGCATCAGCCTAGCTCACAGCAACCTCAAACTCCTGGGCTCAAGTGATCCTCCTGCCTCAGCCTCCCGAGTAGCTGGGACTACAGGCATGCGCCACTATGCCCGGCTAATTTTTTCTGTATATATATATTTAGTTGTCCAGATCATTTCTTTCTATTTTTTAGTAGAGACGGGGCCTCGTTCTTGCTCAGGCTGGTCTCGAACTCCTGACCTTGAGGGATCCACCCGCCTTGGTCTCCCAGAGTGCTACGATTATAGGCGTGAGCCACAGCACCTAGCCACAAGTTTAATATATTTTTATCCTGTGGATATATTTAACAAGCTTTCTATTATTGTGTGTTTTGGTTATTTCTTATTTTTTCTATTATAAATAATGCTTTGATGGACATTTCTGTAATTCATCATGAGTAATTGTTATTATTTCTTTTGGGTAAATTTTTACGTGTAAAATTGCTGAGTTAAATATAAAACTTTGATGTAGATGAACAGATCACCTCTAAAAAAGTTGTATTTAAACAAATCCTCATTTGGGTGTTGAGCAAATTATTTCCCATGAGTGATAAGTGCTAGAAAACTTCATCTAAGACTCAATGCAACCAGCTTCCAACTAATTGCATATACATTATTCATTTTGTATATTATCACATGCAAAGTATACTGTACTTCTCTCTGGCTGTCTGCAGTGTAGCTAGGATGATTCTGATTTTTCACAAATTAGTGTGTATCCAGAGAAAGGAAAATGCTGGAAACTTTAAGCCAAAATATAATATATTTTGGAAGATGAAACTGATAAGATAAATATCACATAATGCAGATCAAATAAGTTGTGCATTAGGTGTTAATTTCTCTTCTAATAGCTCACATTATTGAGGAACAATTAACAATTCATCCTCATAAAACTACAATTTTTTACTTTTACATTTTATTTACACTTACAGTTTTGTCTTTCACATTCCAAAACACAGCAGCTCCTTCCCTGATTTAAAAAAAGAAATCAATATCAAAATAAAAAAAAGTAAAGGTACAATACATTCTTTAGGGTCATATATAAAGCCATGCTTAGGTATAACTTCTAGAATGTGTCTAGGATGCAATTTTTAAAAATATGATTTATTTACTAATTTGGCATTATGGTACCTAGATGAACTTGCTAAAATAAGAGCTATTATTTAAATTCTTGAAAAAAACCTGACCTCTAAGAAATTCATGATTGCTCTCATGGTTTGCAGAATAAATAGCTATTACAGCAATACTATATAACTTCATGTATCTAGACTCTTTCATAACCAGTTCAATTACGATTCACGGAAATCAGAATAAGGAAATTTTTTGAGACCCCCATCTTAGCTCTCATTAGGTAGACTCTGCTGTGGGCAAAGAATAACTGATCATGCTTTTAAAAGTTGTGTAATGAAGTGACTGAGATCAATTAAAGCCTCAGTTGACTAAAAGCCTCTATGGAGTAATGCCACCCATCCTTACAGTGCTTAGAACAGAACTATAATGAAGCCATAGGATGCCTTCTGCATCAATTCTGACTTCAACAGAATTGTAGGCCTAAATGCACTTGTTTGATTTCTGAAGTTTGATGAGTTGTTTTAGGTGGTAAATAAAATGAGTTACGGCTCTGGGTTACTGCACTGGGGGAAGGAAAGGTGGAAATGGAAGAAAGGTAAAAATATCATGACCCCATATCACCCTTTAAACATTTCTTAAGTGCTTAGTATATGAATGAGTCTGTGCTTAGCATCTGGCATAAAATGATGAGCATGATCTATTTCCTATCCTCAATCTAGAAAAGACTGATACTTGGACCGCCAGTTACAACAGTGTGTGATCAGTGCCTAAGAGAGTTCTGCAGAGTATCCTATGGGCTGTACACCAGAGGGATACCTCTCCTAAGAACTAGCAGCGCACAAATGAGGAAATGAGAGGAGCCAACAAGGCAGAGGAAACACACAGGCTCCGGGAGGAGGTGGGAGTATCAGAATACATAGCTAGTGGCTGCGTGGCTGTGGACATAGTCAAGTAGTGGGCAACTAGATTAGAGAGGCAGGCAGGAGCCAACCCCTGAAGGAACTTTATGCAATGATAAAGAGTTCGGTCAGATTCCACAGAATTTTAAGCAGGAGTGATCAGAAATGCCTACTGAAGAATGACCCTCCCTACGAATGACATGCAGTCTGGTGGTGGGGTGAGCAGGCAGGGAGACCAGCAAGCAAGCTGCTGCAAGAGGCCAGGAGAGGGTCTCAGGATGTGGATTCAAGGGAGGGTATTCGAAGCCATAGCCACAGTATCAGTTCAGAGAATTACTTCCAGGCATGAGAGTGGGCCAGTGAATTGCGCACTCCTTCATCTAGAGTCGTGTGTGTCATACAGTGCTCAGAAGCTGCATGTGGCCATAGAGCACTTGAAATGTGCCTGGTGTAAACCGGGATGTGCTGTGTGACACATACAGCAGATTTCAAAGATTTAGCATGAAGAGAAGAGTGGAAAAATCCCATTAATGATTTACTAATTACATGTTGAAATTATAATATTTTAGCTATGTTAGATTGAATAAAATACATTATTAAAATTAATTTCAGGAAGCATATGATACTATTATTTGTGTCATTCAAAGTTAATTTCATTTTAAGAAAAATTTTTTTAAGTGTGGCTACTAAAAATGCACCTGCATGATATTTCTACTGGACAGTGCTCATCTAGAGGTCCTCAGAGATCTAAACTCCTCACTCGAGGGATGCTGTTATTATATTTGGACTAAATTTGAAATTTTGATTATCTCTAAAGATAGGGTCAAAAGGAAGGTAGGCATCAAAAGGAATAAAGATAGGGCTTCCAGTTATCACCAACTATAAGGACTAAGACGACAAAAACGTTATTCGAGTTTGGATTCTTACGGATGTCCCTTGTGTTTCTGTGCTGCCACTTATTAGTCCCATGACCATGCGTAATTCACTTAATCCTTCCGACCCTCGGTTTCCTCAGCTGCAAAATGGGAATAATAGTGTAATGGGAATAATAGCGTAGTGAGAACATTACAAGATTATTTTACCTGGTTTCTGTTATCATTATCACTCCCACTCAGCTACTCTGGAGTATTTGTTATGAAGACAAACTTTAAATAAAAGGAATAAGTGTATGTGAGTTAGGATCCCACTCTAAAGTCTCTGGAGAAGAAAAGGGGTGCTAAAATATTAGCTAAATAAAGAGCTATAAAAGGAGAAGAAAGGAAAGGAAGAAATTGGTAAGGAAGAAAAGACAGCAGGGGAGGTACCCTGATTAGGGGCACTGAAGATGAATGAGAAATAGGGTGCTTTACGTAAACCTAGCCAATGAAAATCCACATGCACGAAGCAAGACAAACCAGGGGAAGATTATTTACTTGTTTTAAAAATTCTTTATTTCATAAGAGGATTTACCAGAAAATTCCTAAAACTGACAAACTCTAAGATCAAATAAGAATTAAATGATAAATTTAAATCCCAAGTACATTTTGAGCACCTGTACGGTTAAGAGAGGTACACCTGCCCCATTAAAGACCAAAATTACCTGCCATGAACCCATCTCTGAGTGGTTTCTTTCCTGTCTTACCTAAAGAAGAATATTGTTCCAGGATCACCTTCTTTTGCAGAATTTTCCACACCCATCACCAAAATGTTTGCTGCATCTGTGATTTAAAATAAATGAACAAAAAGCTATGTCACAGGTAACACGAAGTATAAGAGTCACCTATAAACATTTTGTTTATTTATTTTTATTTTATACTTGCCTTTACACAGTTCCTGGTGTACCTATAAACATTCTAATAAAGTACTTATGATCATTTCTTTTATACCAAGAATTATGCTGTAACGCAGTCTCCATCTTTCTACTAAGTTTTCTGAAGGGATTTAATATATAAAAATATGACCATAAGAAATTACTTTCATATAACATTCAACAACCTGTGATATTAGTGCTATTTAAAACTGCTCATTCACATCGATTTTGATTCAATAATCATCAATCCAGTTTATATATATATATACACACACACATATATATATATATATTTTTTTTTTTTTTTTTTTTTTTTTTGAGACAGAGTCTCGCTCTGTTGCCTGGGCTAGAGAGCCGTGGCGTCAGCCTAGCTCACAGCAACCTCAAACTCCTGGGCTCAAGCGATCCTTCTGCCTCAGCCTCCCAAGTAGCTGGGACTGCAAGTGCACTACCACGCCTCGCTAATTTTCAAAAAAATTTTTTGTGGAGAAAAGGTCTCACTATTGCCCAGGCTGGTCTTGAACTCCTGGCCTCAAGTGATCCTCCCACCTTGGCCTCACAAAATCCTAGGATTACAGGCATTTGCCACTGTGCCTACCCCCAATTCACAGTTATTAAAGTCTTAGCTTCAACACAACTAAGCTTCAAGGATTAAACTTCTTTCTACAAAATTAATTTAAAATAAAATTTGAAGTATTAATATATAGTCTCTTCCTTTAAATACCATTTTATTAGTAATATAATTTCAATATTTCCAAATTATTCATTCTGCTGAATTTTAAAATATATAAAGTGTGGGGAACAGAAAATATAAAGAAATAAAGATACTGACCATTTCAAAACAAGGTTAATCATGAACACTACCACTGTAGCCACCTGTAACTATTTAAACATTTTAACCCTTTCAATATTAAATATTATTAAACATATACTAATATACCAATATTTATCATTTATCAGTAGTTGCTTTATATATTGTTTACATACTAATATTTATAAGTATATATCCTATAATGTAAATTATAGACTATATGCTAATATATCAATTAATAAATATACTATTAATTTTTAAAAACTATATATAATTTCCTGACACAAAACTAGGATCCTCAAAGCTTCAGAATTCCTGGCAGTGGTGGGGGATTCAGACAGAGACCAAATCCTAAACTACTTTTTTTTGGTGAACTCTATCTCCCCTAAGTACTCTATCTTACACAGGACAAAGTTTGCTTACCCAGCCAAAAGCAACAAAAATTAGATGGAAAAGACCCAGGTCAAAGAAGCCCTCAAGTCTACAATGCACAAAGCCACACGCTGGCAGCCTTCAGTGTCGGCCAACAATACCCCCCGAGCAATTTTTCATCTTAGGGCTCTGGACATAGCTGTTTTGCTAAGTCAACTATGCTTGTTTTTGTCATCAAACAGCACAAATAATCCGTTCAGATCATCAAGGCTGAAAAAGCACAGTGACATTTCAACTGCTTCTTATGAGATTAACGACTCTTAGGAATTTTCTTTGTAGCTGGGAGGTTTTCAATCTATTTTTGCTACTCTGAGGTAAATTCATAAATTTTCTGAGTATTGAGCTATCTTGAATTTCACTGCAAAACTTTCTTTCATCAAAATTTTCTAAGTTATTTATTTTTTTAATGTAAAGCAGGCTATTTCCTCAAGAATTCTTCCTGATACGATCCTAAAACCCTCAGTTACATTTAATTTTCTACTTTTTTATACTCATCGTGTTTTATCTTTTAACTAATTTTGTCAGTTTTAAAGTATTAGACTGAACTGGTAAATTTTTTTCAAGGGCTCTTCTCATTTCGATCAATTTCATGGTTCTTCTGGAATACAAAAATAACTTTTTAATGTAACAGAAATGAAACAGCATGACCTTTGACCACCCCAAGCAACAGTGATCCTATAAACAAAGCATAATAAATCATATTGATTTTAATCTGAGAACTAAGTTCTCTGTAAATACATTTTATTTTCTTTATATGTCATTTGTATAAAGAGAGTCGACACTTTTATGATATAATCCTTTCAAAAGAAAAGGAAATGCAAACAAACGTACACTTCAAATAGTATCATAAAAAAAATTATCTAATACATTTTAACATACTTGGCCCCAGGTTCAAGAAGAAGTACCTCTAGGCAAGCTTGTTATTTCAACAAATCCGTGGGAGGTCAGATCTTGAGACAGATTTCCCAGATGATATTCATCTGCAGTTGCAAATGCTGTGCAGTGCATCAGGTCCTGTTTCAGGGAGATGAGCACAACGCAGGTCACCAGGAGGCTAAACTGCCTGTGACGGCTTCTGGGCTGCCTTACGGAACTCCATTCTGCAAAGCTAGCACTGTGTTTTCTTCCAACATCCCAAAAGTTCATACAAGGGATGCAATGACGATAAAGAGAACAAAGTCACGGGGAGACAAATCTCAGCTCAACCTACAAAAGAACTTGCTCTTACTAGATAAAGGGACGGACAGATTATCCTGAAAGGGAAGCCACTTACTGATTGGTAGTGTTTCAAGCACAAAAGATATAGAGAGGATTATGGCATCATATGGGTGAATGGATGAAATGATATTTAGAGTCTCTCCAACCCTGAGTTTCCATGACTTTTTTTCAAAGCAACTTTAGTATTTGAGATCATTTTCTAACTTGTCACTAGCCTTGTACAGGCAGAGAGTCCTTTAAATCCCCAAAGGAATTACAGTATTTCTACTCTGGTTAATAATACTAAACAAAAAGTCCTTAAATCTGAGACTGTGTCCTGGTTTGGTTAGTACTTTGGTTCATGCACTGTAAGTCTTGTCCATGTATACATGTCGATATTCACGTAGTATGTGTCTATACAATAAACATATGGTATATGGCACAATGCACTGTTTTTTTCAAACTACAGGTCACAACCTGTTAGTGAGTTCTGATAGCAATTTAATTGGCCCAAACTAGCTTTTCAAAAAAACTGAATAGAATAAAATAGGAAATATTACAGTATATTACTCATAGTAAATGCATATGAAGTTTTCTTTCACTTACGTATTTAAATATATTTCTTACTATGGGATGAGGTCAATAAAGTTTGAAAGCTATTGGCAATAAGTGTTAAGATTTCAGGCATGGAATTTGATTAAAATTTTTTAAAAAATGAGTGTAATAATAATGCCTGCTTTATAGGGTTGCTGTAAAGTTTAAACAAGCTGATGAATGTAAACTGCTCAAGACTATGACACAAATGTTCAACATTTGTTCATTATAGTTGGTCAAAAGAAGTTTATGAGTCACTAAATCAACATTTATTCTTAGGACTTAATCTTCTCAGCTCCCAAATTCCTTCCCGTTCTGTTACATTCCTACTATGAAATTCTAGAGAAGTAGTATATTAATTCCTTCCTTCCTCCCACCTCTGTTCCTTAACTCTCCTAAGAAACAGCCTGACCCTGCTTTGCCTTTCCCTCAACCTGGTACACATTTCCAACGTGTGGTTTAAAAAGCAGCAGAGGAATAAACAGAGGACTTGGGCATCCACATAAACTGCAAAACCTAAAATCAATAAAATATCCACTCATAAGCAAAATAAGCTTAATTCAATTAGAAAAAATGAAAAGTCAGACAAGTTGAAATTATTGGGGAATGTGAGGATAAGTGGATGCAGCACACTCATGATTAGCTGATAATGGACAAGCTGATTCCCATAGTCCCATATGAAAGTAAGAACGCACTGGTATATAAAACACATGTGGATCAAGAGAGCCAGAGCCTAGACAGTTACTGGAGTACAGGGATCAGGTATGTGCTTAAGGTTTAGCCTTTCGAGCATTAGCTGTTCCTTCTGAGACTCTATGGAGTTAAAAAGAGGTCCTGGGATATGAGTATAGAGATTAACCTGGCTGAAAGAAAGGAGTCCTGGTAAGATGCATCATCAGGCAGGACCACAGCAGGCAGGCTCTATTCTGTGAGACCGGACAAATCTACTCAAGCCTGCCACGTAAAATCACAGTTGGACGTCAGAATTACTACTGTGACTGCCGCAACTGATATGATTAGTTTGGGCTGGAGTGGGAAGAGCAAGAGGCACAAAAAGGAGGTAAGGAGGTCAAAAGCTAGTTCAGTGAAGGATCTCCCCATAACTGCACTGAAAATGGTAGAGGCTTCCCCTTTCTAGAATCAGAGTCAGCTCAGAGAACCATCCAACTCAAGAGTTGACCTGCATAGCACTTGTAAAACTGAGCTGATTGTCAACAGCATGAGAGACAACAGACAAAATCGAGATTTCCACCATCTCTTGATCAAGTAGAAGACCTGGTGCTAATGGCCTACGATAGAGTGGGCAGGGGTGTGTCCCTACCTCTCTCTGCTGTCTCAGGCCTGCTTCACCATCATTTGTGTTACTGGTCAGGCCCGTCTGTGCCGAAATGCATAGTATCTGGAACTCTCAAGGACAGGACAAGGCAAGTCATTCAATCACTATTTTTATGAGAAAATATATTCTGAGCTCCAAACAGATTATGAATACACCTTTAAACACAGTGTTTTTCCTTAGCCATTCCCAGGACCTTTGTTGTAAGTCTTTTGAATTGTCACCTTTCCTTCTCAGCATCTCCTGTTTAGTTAGGCTAGAGGTTCTGTCCAGGGCCATGCAGCTTACCTGGCCTGCCACATTCCTTTCTGTATCCTCTTTAAACTTCTTGGATCTGAGTCGGTTTCAGCTGTGGGCTGCTTCTACTAACAGATGATTCACAAGTTTTAAAATCTGACTTTTTAAGCCAGGCACGGTGGCTCACACCTGTAATCCTAGCACTCTGGGAGGCCAAGGCGGGGGGATTGCTTGAGCTCAGGAGTTCGAGACCAGCCTGAGCAAGAGCGAGACCCCATCTCTACTATAAATAGAAAGAAATTAGCCAAACAACTAAAAATAGAAAAAAATTAGCTGGGCACAGTGGCACGTGCCTGTAGTCCCAGCTACCTGGGAGGCTGAGGCAGGAGGATCACTTGAGCCCAGGAGTTTGAGGTTGCTGTGAGCCAGACTGACACCACGGTACTCTAGCCCAGGCAACAGAGCGAGACTCTGTCTCAAAAAAAAAAAAAAAAAAAAAAAAAAAAGACTGACTTTTTAGACATCTTGTTTTGGTTTTGTTTCCTTTCCTTTTAAATTTCAAGTTTTTTTAAAAAGTCTATTTAGTAAAGGGAAAAAGAACTAGAGTGACTTGTATGTCTTTTTTTCCTACTAATTAAAAGTGCCATTACTTTCAAAAGCTTTCATTTTCATACATGTCTTTCTGGATTTTTACACGGAATCTTTATTTATTAAGCATTAATTACATGCATATATATATATATATATATATATATATATATATAAAGCAAACTTCAGGTTTTAGGATGGGGATTAGCAACTTGCTCTTAAACAGATGTGGCAAACCAACCTAAGATAGTTAACTTAGGGCTTTTCTATTTTAAAGTGTTAAAAAAACCAAAAAACAAAAACAAAAAAAACCCCAAACCACAGTATTTCAGTATGTGTTTTGTTTTTCTGGTAACAGAAGACATGTTCCAGCAGATGGGGCTATAAATCTATATATGATTCTTGTTTCAGTAGCATCACATGCTCTGACAGAACACTTACCAAAAAAAGCTTATTTTTATTCATGCTCTATTACTGAAAAAAATTAATATATTATGGCAATGTTGCTTCTCTATCACTCTGACGTTGTGACATAATAAATTTTATTTGGTCTTTGTCCCTGGTTTCTGGCACAAAGCTCCTAAAACCCTCGTAATGTCCTAAGTAATAAGGATGATGATAGATAAGAGCATTTTTTATTGCGATATTTGGTCTCTGCCTTCAGTTACAAACACAAGAGTTTCTAAATCCTTTGGAATTTCTTCAGTAATAGGAACATCTTTTGTTTTAATGAGCTGACTGCTGGTGGGCTCCTGGATAGCTTCAAGATGGGGGCTAGTTGCCAGGAAGAGCGAACCTGGATTAGAGGCCTGCAACTCCCAGCCCCACTCCTGGCCTCTGGGAAAGGGAGAGCGCTGGAGATTAACAATTGATCATGCCTATGTGATGAAACCTCCACAGAAACACCTACGCAATGGGGTCTGGAGAACTTCTGAGTTGGTTGATGCATCCACATGCCGGGCAGGTGGCATGCACCATTCCACAGAACAGAAGCTCCTGTGTTCGGGGCCCTTCCAGACTTCACCCTACGTACCTCTTCATCTGGCTGCTCATCTGCATCCTTTAGAATTCCCTTTATGATAAACTGCTAAACATAAGTAAAGTGCTTCCCTGTGTTCTGTGAGCCATTCTAGCAAATTATCAAACCCTAGGAGGGGATCGTGGGAAGGCCCGATTTATAGCTGGTTGGTTGACACCAGGGACTTGTGACTGGTGTCTGCAGTCGAGGGCAGTCTCATGAGACTGAGCTCAACTGTGGGGTCTGCGCTAACTCTGACTAGTGTCAGGATTGAACTGAATTGAACTCTGGACACCCTGCCAGTGTCCAGAGAGTTGGAGAATTAGTCGGTGTGGGGAACGAACCACATGTGTTTGGTTCAGAAGTACTGTGAGTAGAATGAGACCATATTTACTAAGGGAAAAATGCATCTTTTCCTGCAATGTACTGATTGGAGATGAAAGTCACAAAGCACAGATACAACTTATGCTACCAGTATAATGTGTTAACTTGTAAGTTTTTTGATTATAAACTATGAGAAATCATTTTATATACACGATACATATACACATGCATACACACACCAGTAACTGTCACAAAAGCTTCACAAACGACCATTCATCTTCATCATGAGCAATGCATTCCAATATTTTCTATTCTATTTCATTTTTTTAAAAATGATTAGCAACCTGCTAGTAATTTTACAACACACTGTGCTGTTAGTCTCTTTCTTGTGCCAGGTTCCATGCTGCTCTGACAGAGGTTCTCGTCCTGTCATTCTTCCCCTGAAAGATGGGACAAGAACAACACGAAGCACCACTGCTCTTACAAACTGTAAACCAATGGGATGTTGGTTGAGTGTCTCAGTAGGTTATGATCTCTGCAAATGGGACCAGGTAAAGATTTAATTCCAATATAGAGGGTGACTGAAACCTCATTCGGCCAATTCCGAACACATGGTGCTCAGCCGAGGTAAATGGGTGAGCTCGGGAGCCACTGTGGGAACGAGACCAAGTACATACACATGCTTTCTGATGCACAGCAGGGTCTTTTCCCTGTCTCAGTGACGACTGGTATAAAGCGTTACCCTGTAACAAAGGATTGACCAGCCCCAGGGTACCCATGTACAAATGAAGTGGCCCTCGATTTGGGGCTGATGAAAGTCAGTCTTCAGTCCAAGGGATATATTACCTTGTTACACCTCAAGATTGCTTTCTCTATGAAAAGTAAAATCCTCAGAAAATAATGTTCCAAAATTATATTACCTTGGATCACTTTCGAAACATATTATTTTCCTGTGCTTTTAGAAAGACAACATACGGCTTCTGTTTCTGCCAAACTCCAACTAAAGTCATTGTCTATTATGTTACATAATGTCTCCTATAAAAGGACCCAGGAAATAAATGATTCCTTAACTTCAGTGCTGGAAAAGGTTGTTTTTCTTAAGATATTTTTGTTTTTCTCTGTCTCCCCCTTAACAATGAACAACAAACAATAAATTCCAGGAGGATTTCCTCTTTAATTATCGGGATTCTCTGAACTAAATGTTCAACCAGATCATTCATACCAGGTAATTTATTTCTCTGTTTACATCAGCTGTTTGCTCTGACTTAAATAAATGTGAAAGCATTTATTATCTCATTTGAAATGATGTCGAATTTTGAAAATCTACTTCAAATCCTTTCCTAGAAAGAAGCAGAGAAAAAAATCCTAAGGAAAAATAAAAAAACAGAATTCAGGAAAATTGCTTTGAAGTCTAGGGATAGCCCAAAGAAATAAAACTTCTACAATAGTTCACAACCAATTGCTACAAAAAAAGGGACTACTCTGACCATATCAGCTTCTTCATAAGAAACCTGATGCATTGTGCTGCTGGATATAAAAAAAGAAAAAAATGAGTCGCTCTTTTCCTTTTTTGGATCTGCCCTGAATTCAGGTTTTTACACGTAACATCATCTCAGTCACTTAAATACTGAATTTCCCAGACTACCCCAAAGCTCCAGGCAGAAGGAAGGGGGACCAAGTACCTGCACGAAGCTTCCATGCTTTACATCCTGGGTGCAGGAAAACCAAGCAAGAATTGAAACCAAACTAGAGTCCAATATAAAAACTATCTGTTAACTCTTAGCTTCAGAATCTGAGGATTACTGAGACAAAGCCATGTGTATCTTTGCAAGGGATGTCAGCCACACAGTAAAAAAACAAAAAAACACTGCCAAAATCAAACATGCTCAGGGTCTACTTCTCAGAATCAAGATGTGAAGACATTCTAACCTGTTTTCTGATAGATTCAGGAGGCCTAATCAAGTTTAAAATACCTACACTCCTATTTTTAATGTTGATGACTACTGACATTAAAGATCCTTTTGCCTCTTTTCAATCCTTTCCAATTTAATAAACATTAAGTGCAAGGCACAGTTCCAGGTATTATGCAAGATACAAAGGTGAACAAAGAAAGGGCTTGGTCCTGACCTTTAAATTGTTTATTACTTAGAGGCAAAATGCACATTGCAGCTGAAAACTTCCCAGAAACCTCTTTAATGGTGCATAAAAAATACCCCCTTAAACCTTCAGAGGATAAAAAAGCAAAATCTCTCTCACTGCTTTTTGAATCTCCCTTGCCATGTCATTTCACCACTCCACGCAGAGTTACCACAGGCTGCCGAATGCTCACCTCTCTGCACGGTTACAATTTTTCTTAATTTGGTGGAAAATTTCCAGTTAGAGTTTTTTTAAATGGGCATTTTTTTTTTACAGTTCCACTCTTACACTGGACTTAATACTAGTCCTGTTTTTCAAAGTTTCATTAGACCAATAACTAATCCTTTCATACACTGTATTTTTATATTTTATTGCCTATTTTTGTTTTTATATATATCACTAATTCTTAAAATTTAAGATTTTGATTCCCTTTGGACATATTAGGCTTCAAAGATCTTTTTGAAGTGAAGCAGTGGGAGTGGAGAAGGAACAAAGGAATCTGTAACTGGTTTGATCAATTAATTGTAAACACCACTGCACTCGGAACAACCAGGTTTCAAAGATCTTGATGAAAAAGGTCTAGGTTGGCTGCCAGTTCTCTTACGTGAACAGTAAGGCTGTGGTGCAATGCACGCTAGTTTAGAAAGTGAGTGATGACTGCTAAACACAAGTGCAACAACCACACTGATTTTACCTCATTCACAGACAGAACTGGAAGGTTGGTCCTGGATGGTTGCCTGGTCCTGGATGCTTTTAGTGGTCTCTTGATCTGCGGAAGGTCTTGTTTCGGAACAAATGTTTCAGTTGATATAGACGAATGATGCCTCTTTAATATTTTTATAAACCATTTAGGACCCAATAGATTTGGTTTGCGGGTCACTTTCCTGTGAGTACCAAATGATTTCATGGTTGGAGAGTGCGCTTTTTCATCCTGGCAATGTGTAGCATTTAATGGAGAGAGTGTGCTTGTATTTGATATTTTCTGGTTCGTTTCCAGGATCTGAGACTTATTCAAACCACCAACTGCCATATCAGGAAAGAACAAATCCAAGTTTTGATGCATTGTCAGTGTGCTGCACGTTGCATTTTCAAATTCCTTAAGTGGTTCTAATGTTAGATGAACAAGTCGTTGGCATTGATGGGCTTTTGACAATATACGGTGAGATCCGGCCAGGGCTCTGAGAAGTCTGGTTGGCATTACCACATCTAAAACTAAAAGAAAAAGAATTCAAAGTTCAAAGCTTTTTAAAAAAATGTTTAAAATATATATAATATTTTCCTAGGCAATATGCATATTTCTTTAAAAAATTTCCAGAACAGATACATTTTAACCTAATTCTAGTAAAAGAACAAGGTTAAAAAAATAAATGCAGTGTTTCTGCCTCTTTTCCTTTAGTCAATGTTTGGCCTTCTTTCTGGAACATTACAAGATTATAAAGCTAGTGACATGACAAGGACCTTAAAAAAGAAAAATAGAGTGACAGGACCTCTTATTTCATTAGCATATCAATTTAAAAAATCTGTGCTTACAAATTCCTTTATTCAATATTTATTCAGCCTTTACAATGAAACAAGACATGAACTGGGGGCCAGGGATGCATCCAGGAGAGCACAGGGCACCTGCCATCATGGTGCTTAGGTCTCCAGGAGGAGACAAGGCATTTTCAACTGCTCATTACAAACCAGGGGAACAGACCTTACCATTGAGCTACAGCATGAGATGCTGAGGAAACACACAAAGAGCTCACCTAATTCTACAGAAGAGGCAGGAAAGGCTCCCAGAAGATATAAGCTGCTTCTTGAAGGAGAAGGTGCTTTTCAGGTTGGGGCTGGGTGCAGGCATAGGCATATCAGATACACACACACACTCAAGACAAAGGAAACAGACTGTATATGTAAATAATTTCCCCCCTTACAGTATAAGATGTCCTTTAAAAGAAAGCCCACAGTAGGTAATCAATAATAATTCTTTAAAAAAATAACATGTTAGGTGCTAGAGATAGAAGTGTAATCTCAGAATTCACAGTCTAGCAGAGGAAATAGAATCATATGACATACAAATTGCTATGAGGTCCAGGGAAGGGAGCATTTAGGGTGAGGGGTGAGTCACAGAGGTGACTCTGAACTGGGACTTGAAAGGGCAAAGGGGTCAGCAAATCGAACACCCCAAGGTACACAGTCTTACTTATCTGACGGAGTGCAATCTTGGGGGAGGCAGGAGGGAGTGGCAGGAGATAAGGACTGAAAAGGAGCCAGCAGCTAGATCATGAAAAGATCCAGTAAGTCATCCTAAAGAGTCTTTACAGGTAGGGGTAAGCCAGAGCTTAAAAATAAGAATGTCACATGGTTGAATGTATTTTTTTTTAAGATGGCGTCTCTCTTTGTTGCCCAGGCTGGAGTGCAGTAGCATGATCATAGCTCACTGCAGCCTCCAACTCATGGGCTCAAGTGATCCTCCTGCCTTGGCCTCTTAAAGTGCTAGGATTACAGGTGCGAGCCACCACACCCAGCCTAACTCTTGATGGTTTTTATATCCAAGTAGATCAGTGGTGGGGATGATTCTTCCAATTCTCTGGCCTATGAGTTCCCTGATCACCTTTCCTGAGTGATTGTGTTATCCACTGTCCCTCAGCTACTCACTCCTGTGGTCACATGCTCTGACCCATATAGTAGCCACTAGGTGACACATGTTGCTGTTGAACACTGGAAATGTGGCTAGTATAACTTGAAGCTTGATTTTTTAAAAAATATAAAATATCTCAATAATTTTATATTGATTACTTGTTGAAATATTTTTGGATATATTGGGCTAAATACAATCATTAAAACTAATTTCACTTGTTTATTTTTACATTTATCAATGTAGCTTCTAGAAAGCCTAAGATTACATTTGTGGCTTGCATTATATTTCTACTGGATAGCACTCACCTTGTCATTATCAGTAGGTGCAACCTCACATTCTCAATTTCATGCATTCTACTCACCAAACACCACCTATCTTTCCAGCTCACTCCTTCTATTATCCAATACAATTCTTCAACCACAATAGGACAATTCAACGTCCCAATCACTTTTTCATTGGGTCTCACTCCCTAAGACTTCACTTCCTGCATATCCAGTTTATAGTGCACGGTCTACCATTATAATCTCTCCCATACTCAAATCCTTAAATCTCTTGCATCCCTCACTCTTCCACATACCCAGGTGACATAATCTCAACCCTAATTAAACATAATTCACCTAAGTTGTGCCAGCATTCCTGCAGCTGAACTTGGCTGGAGACAACCAACCAAGCTGATCTCACTCTAAAATCACGACCACTCACTTCAGGCAGGCCTTTCATGCTGCTCAACAATCTCACTACATTTCCCCACTATATCCTACTCTGCTTTCTCCTCAAAACATCAAGCCACCTCCTCCTTTCTCATTCTCAATAACAGCCTGATCAACATACAAATACACTGTCTCTACAAAAAATTCTAAAAAGTTATCCCGGCATGGTGGTGTATGCCTGCAGTCTCAGCTACTAGGGAGGCTGAAGCAGGAGGATCGATTGAGCTCTGGAGTTGGAGGTTACAGCAAGCTACCATCATGCCACTGTACTCCAGCCTAGGAGACAGAGCAAGATCTTGTGTCTAGGAAAAAAATTTTAAAAAAAGGAAAGAAAAAAAGGCACAACCAGCACCCATCCTCTATCTTCCTTCTACATTTTGCCGTTGTATTTAACATCGCTTGCATACTTTACTAATTCACACAACATGAACTGAGTTCTTACCATGTCCTAGGCATTGTCCTGGTTGCCGATACAGCAGACAATAAAATAGACAAAAATCCTTACCTTTTGAGACTTGGCTGTGACAAACAATAAACATGGTAAATCAGTAAAATGTACGTTAGTGACAATGCTGAAGGAAAAAAGACAGAAAAGGATGGAGTTTTGTAAGCTCTTTGAGGACAGAGATTTTTGAGTTTTGTTTATGTTCAAATTTCCCGTAACAACAGTACCTAACACATAGTAGGCATTCGATTAAATTTTTACAAATGAAATACAACGCAGTTATTCAGTTCCTGGGCACGTTTCAACATTTACAAAACAATAATACCAATTAAGAAAATAGTTACAGCTAGGCTAGGATTTCAATGGACAAGTGGCTCTAATCTTTGGGAGTATGTGTTCCAATTCCTTAACCTCAAAATTATTTTATTGAACTTTACAGTTATCACTCTGCACTGGCTGAATAAAGGGTCCATCAAGTGTTTATTGACTAAGTGCTTTTCACTCCCTGCTAAGCCGGTCAAAGATCACTGCAAGAGGCAGGAGGTCATAGCCGTATTGGTGTAAGGGAGAGGGTTCGCGCGGCCGGGAGCGAAGGCGGAGACCTCAGTGCCCGACCTTGCACGCGTCTAGGGAAAGCCAGTGCACTAACCTCTCCGCCGGAAGAGAAGAAGGAAGCATCAGCTTCCGCGGCAGGACTGCAGGGAAAGAGACAGTAGCAGCACCAACCCCTGCTCCTGCAGCCAACCCCTGTCCTAGAAAGACGTTCCTTCCCTGCGCCTGGCACTGCGCAGGCGCATGGAACTCTAGGCCTGGGCGGAGCGCGAGTCATGCAAGCCACGTGACTGTCCGACCACGTGATCCGCACCGCCGCCACCTCTTCCGCTCTCTAGTCGCTGGGACCTCCCGGTCCCTGCCTACTTCCGCCTTCCGCTCGCTTCCTAATCCCGCTCCTCTCGTCGCACTCTACTGTCCCCGCCTTCGTCCCCGGATGATCGCGTGCTAGTACCAGCCGTCGCTTGCCACTTGTACGGGCGCCAAATAAAGTTTCCTCATTCAAAAGCTTTTTTTTTTTTTTTTAAAGCCACATCGCTCCCTTTCTCAGCTCCTCCTCTGCAGCGGAACCGTCTCTGTTCCTGCGGCCAGTGCGACCCGAGCGTTGGAGCCATTAGCGCGGAACGTAATGGCGAAGCCACCGCCATCTCTCTCGGGACAGGACGTAGGGTTTGTCTCGCCTTTCTCCTCCCCACTTCTGCGGAAAGCCGGGCCCCGCCGGGAACGTGTGGGTGACAAGCGAAGGAGGGCTCCTGCTCCCCTGCGGGCTGTGCGAGTCTCGCGGTCGGGCTCGGCTTCCCAGGGGCGCCTTTTCGGGTTTCCAAGTCTGGCTTGGAGGCGAAAGCGAGGCGGCCCCAGGGGAGGGAGTCCGCCCGCTGCGGCTGCTCGCAGGGGTCAGGACTTGGATCAGCTTTGCAGTCTTTTCCTCGCGGTCACTTTTTATTTATTCACTTTAACCAAGGCGCTTTCGGGGCAGTTAAAATTCTCCCTAAAAGTTGGGATTCTCAGATCTATTGAAAATGTGTTTCTTCCTGTTGCCGATCAAATCATCGTCTCACCATAAAACTTGTAACTTTTTGCTTTTTAGTCGTCACCTTACAGATTGTGGGCAAAGTTGTGGACGACCATAAAAATAACATCCATTTACATAAATTGAATGTTTACATTCGAAAATAGGTCCTTCAAAGTGTTGCAAAAGATGGGAACACTTTGAAGAAAATGGCCCTACCTGGGCAGGAAGGAGATTTATGCCACAGAGAAAACAATGGCCCACAATTTAAGCAGGCATTCACTCTCACGGTCATGCAAATATAGAGAGGGAGTGTCTCCTTAAAACTTGCGCCATGGGCACGGTTGGCCTCACCCGGGACCTTACCCCGGAGGTGTAGGCGTCTGTCTATCGGAGAAAATGTAGTGGTTAGAGAAATAGTAATACTTTATAATTAAAGTAAAATCTCAAAGGACTGTCACTTATTGTATCTGCTGCCTTGGAAAATTCAAATGTGAATTGATTTAATGTTTCTTCTGTCCCTCCAAGGTATTAGTGATTTTAAAAAATTAATTCTAATCAGAGTAGTTACTGTGCACATTAAACCTAATCACTGTTTTAGGATACTCAAAGCACCACGGAGCCGGAACGTATTTGCAATTTTTTAAAAAAAATTCTATAGCTATCATTTGAGGAAATGGTTTAAAGACATAAATACGCAAAGTACAACCCAATAATTTAAAAACTGTCTTTTGTGACCTGAAGATGTAAACACTGATCAGCTAAGCTCCATGCTCTGTTTGAAACTGCCCAGAATTTCACCATCCAGTAGCTTGTTTTTTCTAACTGAATTATATGTATTTCCTAGGAAAATATAATTATATAAGATGATAATCTGTAACTCTTGGTTTTTATATAAAATCAAGAATATTTTTAATTTTTTAACCTAAGTATAAGTTTTTCCTCATCTTCAGCTTTCTTCATTCGTTGGTACTTCTATAAAATCTCTAATTTTTTAGCTGGGAGAGTGAAAGTAGCGTGCCTTAATTTGTTTAGGGGCAGAATAGGATGGAAGGAGAGTGCTGTAGAGTGCAGCCAGGAAAACCTTTGAAAAGATTTAAAATTGACTTAGAATATAGACTGAAACAGAGAAGAGAAACAGGTTCATAAATAGCTTCAATTCTTTGTTCTTCAAGTACATTAGCATCTTTAAGGCTGTTGTATATGCATTGCCTCGTTCATCACCTACTTAGAAAAGTAGGTGAAGTCACTTAGTAAGTAACAGACCTCAGACGAGCCTGTTTGATTTTCAGGCTAATCCTTTTTCTCTCCTGTCACATTGTTAATCTACTTACTGATTCAGGAAAATAAAAGGAATAGAATAAGAAAGGTAAGACTAATTAGACTCTAGAGGAGAATTTGGGATTAGAGGCACCAAGACTATTTAGCTTCCATGACATATCAGAGAAATTTTTAGATTTTCTTATGTTTTGATATAGTAGTCACACAATACTGTTTTACCTTTTTAATAGCTAAATACAAAGGAATTTTAATTTAAATGGGTTGTTCCCAAAACTAAGATAGCCTTTATAGCAGTGGTCCCCAACCTTTTTGGCACCAGGGACCGGTTTCATGGAAGACAGTTTTTCCATGGAAGGGGAGGGGAGGAGGGAGGAGGGTGGGGAGGAACGGGAAGGGGTGGGGTGAGGGCTTGGCTGAGCTCAGGCAGTGACTCTGCCTGGTTCCTAACAGGCCACGGACCAGTACGGTTGGGGACCGCTGCATTATAGTATTGATGCTCCTAAGTAATATATTGTATGTGACTCGTTTTTTCTAGATCATTTGCCTATCTTGCAATTAAAGACAGAACACCACAGATCTTAACTAGGGTTATTGATACATTGCATCGACATAAAAGTGAATTTTTTGAGAAACATGGAGAGGTAAGAATTGTGTTTTAACTTTAATTTTTTGTTAATTCTTTAACAGAAACACAGTAAGTAGTTATTGGAGTTATCAGTTTTCCTGTAAACTAAAAGTGAATACATGGGCCAAATATTTATCTGGCTGTAATATAATAGGTTGAAATGAAGTATAATATAAAATGAAGTATAATGAATATAATGTGGTAGTCAAGGATAGAACATCCAATCCCATTTAGAAAAATATTGTGTTCCAACAATTAATTCTGTCAGTTATTTAGACTTCAGAACATATTTTCTAATACATACAGTGTTATAAATGGTGACTAGGTTGTTGACTTGCTCAGGAAAGCTTTTTAAATTTAAATTTAGCTGAATTGCAGTATTTATGTTAATGATTTAAAATCTTCAGTCCTGAAAGCTCAGGGTGCTATGCCAAACTCAAGGCGAAGAGTGATATGATTGATTGACACATTATGCTGATTAAAGGTGAGAAAGACTCATTAACATTCAGAGCAGGGTGGACTTTATTTTATTTTATTTAGAGATGGGGTCTTGCTCTGTCACCCAGGCTGGAGTGCATTGGCACGATCATAACTCACTGCAGCTGTGAACTCCTGGGTTCAAGTGATCCTCCTGTCTCAGCCTCCCACGGGATGGGACTTTAGAAATCACCTTGTCCATTCGGTTACTAGATGAAGAAAAATCCAAATAACTATATATAACTCTATTTTGTAGGTACAGGTCTTTAAACTTGCAAGTTCAGTAATCTTTCTGTTACTCAGTAGACTGTAAAAGACCATGCATATACCAGTACATTTATTTTTTAAAGAGTTAACAACAAAGATATAGAGAAATGGTTGGTGGTCTTTTCTTCCTGGCCAAATTGAGATGGAGCAAGGCAGCACATAGACAGTTTGAGCATAATATTGTGTTTCTTTCAACCTCTTTTATATTGTCTTCTTTGAAACTAATCCTGGCACAATACAGGGATCACCTGTTCTTTTGCTGAGATCTAGCTTATCTTGGACACTGACTTTTATTTTTTAAGTGTTAAATATTCTTTATTTGATATTACACATAAACGACACTAAAATGCCTTTCAGTAAATAAAAGGCAGCATTTTAGTAGACAGGGAATTAGATTGGCATAGTAAAGAACAAAAATATAAAGTAAACATTGATACCTTACCTCCAGCCGTTGCCTTTAACAGGCTAATGAACACAAATTAAAACTCTAGTGAGCCTTGCTTGGTTCTAATACAGTGAAGGAGTTTCCCTAGTATTTAAATATATTCACATAACCAGTTATGTAAATCTAAATATAAAACCAATCTTCAGTAGGTTTTGAGATGGCAATTTACCATCTTTGTGAAAAGTTGAACATTACTAATTAAGTCCAGTCATATCTTCAGACGGAGAAAACAGTGATAGCACTTATTGAATTGGAATTATTATCAAAATTGAAAAAACCAATCATACTCATTTAACCACAAGCCAGCCTTACTTAAATCAGGACTGTCCAACAAAAATATTCTGATATTCATTCATGATCTGAATTCTGGTGTATGAGACCAATTAAATTGTGGTACACATAAAAAAGTCATGAGACATTTCTGTTTTATAATAAATAAGGCAGTGGCCAATTATTACTCATTAGTACCTTTTTTGAGATAAGCTATCAACTCTGCCCTTTCTGCCTACTTCTTAATGCTGGTGAAGGCCATTTTCATTCCAGGGAGGTGCTTCTTGGGAGTCTCTAAATACTCCATCAGTGTATCCTCTCCTCAGGTGATGCCTTTGTTCTTACTGGTGTCTGGTTAGGAGAATCCAGCAGCCTAACCTGTCTTCCACCCAAAGAAGCCATGGAGATTTGGCCCAGTCTTGTGCTTGCCTCCCTTTACCAGGGTGTGACCCTGGGCACACTTTGTAACAAAAGTCTTCTTGCCTTTCTCAATATCGCCCATGTTTAATTCTCTCTTTGGTTGCTAACAGTACAAAGGTTCCCCCTCTGAAGCCTGACATGCCACTCTCTAAGGCACTGACATTTCTGTTGATGAATGGTTTTAATGTTTATCACAAAAACATGGTTTTGTTTCGATATATGCACACATTTAGCACACAAGTATATTTTAGCCAAGTTTGGGTTGTTCACTTCAGTATTTTGTCATATACTTAAACAAATCTCTGTGCGGCCGCAGCCTGCTAGCAGCGCTGCCAACCTGCCGGCCTGGGGCTGTGGAGCTGGTGAGCGTGCAGGCCAGGCCAAAGCTCCACTGTCGGCGTGGCGTGGGCCTGTCTGCGGCCATGGGGGCGTCCGCGCGGCTCCTGAGCGCAGTCATCATGAGGGCCCCGGACTCCGGCAAGGGCACTTGTCCTGGCGCATCACCCAGCACTTCGAGCTGAAGCACCTCTCTGGCGGGGACCTGCTCCGAGACAACACGCTGCGGGGCACAGAAATTGGCGTGTTAGCCAAGGCTTTCATTGACCAAGGGAAACTCATCCCAGACGATGTCATCACTCGGCTGGCCCTACATGACCTGAAAAATCCCACCCAATATAGCTGGCTGTTGGATGGTTTTCCAAGGACACTTCCACAGGCTGAAGCCCTAGATAAAGCTTATCACATAGACAGTGATTAACCTGAATGTGCCATTTGAGGTCATTAAACAACGTCTCACTGCTCGCTGGATTTATCCAGCCAGTGGCCAAGTCTACAACATTGAATTCAACCCTCCCCAAACTGTGGGCATTGACGATGTGACTGGGGAGCCTCTCATTCAGCGTGAGGATGACCGACCAGAGACAGTTATCAAGAGACTGAAGGCTTATGAAGCCCAAACAAAGCCAGTCCTGGAATATTACCAGAAAAAAGGGGTGTTGGAAACATTCTCCAGAACAGAAACCAACAAGATTTGGCCCCACGTATATGCTTTCCTGCAAACTAAAGTTCCACAAACAAACCAGAAAGCCTCCGTTACTCCATGAGGAGAAATGCGTATAACTAGTAAGATGAGCAAAACCTCCTTGTCCTTGCATTTAGAAGCTTCTTTTCTTATGACTCCAGCTTGTATGAATATTCTTTTAAAATTATGTTACTTTTATTTCTACTGATTTTATACTGGATACTAAGGATGTGCCAAATGAGTCAGATACTAAGATTAATTTTTTTGAAATCATCTAGTGTGTTTTATCTACTTATCTTCTATGGGTGTCCAATTCAGAATATCAAAGATGTCTAAAGTTTTATAACATCTGTTACAGCAAAATTAAAAGAGCAATTGGTAGTAATATAACCTTTTGTTCAGTAAGAATGGTTGATAAAATTTCCATATTTTTCTGGAAAAGTTTAAAAAATTACCTGTCATTTGGGGAAAATATGTCTTCAAAGGTTTTTGCATAGATTGATGCCAAAAATGACATTTCTAACGTGGTGGAACATGGTTTCATGAGATACCATATCTATAAAATTCCAGAAAAAAAGCAACTGGATTTATAGATCCGTTGCAAGATACAAGTAAGAAGCGTATAAGGTAGGCATGCTGTATTTTGTTGTTAAACATACCTTCAGTTTACTCAGAATTTCAATTTGCTATAAAAATGTATAAATTACCATACAGGAAAATATTACTTTAAGATGACTTGTTTTCTTTTCAAAATACATATGTATTGAGGGATATGATTTATGTCAGAAATTGACTTTACAGATTCTTGGATAAGCACCGAAGTTGAATGAATTTTCAACAGAAAATCTAATTAAAGTCTTGTTTTTAGATGTAACTCAGGTTAAGAAATGCATGTTTCAGGACCTACTTGCCAGTTTTTCTCTTTGATCCAAACATGTTCTGCCTTGTTAAATCTAAGATACAGTGGAAGGAAGGAAGGAAGGGGGGGAGGGAAGAAGAAAAGAAAAAACCCATGGCACTATGTAAAATGAGCACACTTTGTCTTTAGGAAATAGAAAGAGATCAGGCATGCCTGGGGACAATTCCCTTGGCATAAATAGCAATCGCAATTAGTAAACAGGTATAGCAATAAAAAGAATGTATATGATAGGGTAACAAGGACCAGGAGAGTAACTGAGTTTCCCGAAGAAGTTCTTTATTCCCAAAGAATTGGTATCTGTTAGCTTTTACTGTCATCCTGTCTTAGGGAGAAAGAACTCTGCTGGCAAGTGTCATGTGAGCCGCCATTTATAAATATACATCATTTTCGATTCCTTAGTGGGGCAGCAAGGATGCGTGCTTATGTGCTGCGACCTGGAGGAGAAGTGGGGCAATATGAGAGATGGAAGAAAAACCTTTGTCTTCCATAGGACATTTACTCTTACTTGGTGCTAAATCAGATGAAACAATCCCTGTACATGCTGTTATTAACTGCCTTTAAAAATTTGGCTCATTTTATTCCAGGCACATACAAATGCCAGCAAATAGTTCTTATGTATCCTGGGGGGGAAAAAACTTATTTTCCTTTTCCTTTGATTTTTCAAAAATTTATTGTTGATCTTTCAAAATGGACCACGGCTTTTTTAAAGGGTTACAGTAAACATTCCATTCTTCATAAAACTTTATATAATGCCTTATTTGAATGTTAATATTATGTGTTTTCTAAAAATATTGTGAACCACTAAACTTACGAATTATCACTAGATTATCAGGCATGCATTAGTCTTTATTAGAATAAAATGAAATTTCTTAACTGAGGCTGTTACTTTCTCTTTGGTGCCTCACAGGGCCTACTCCATCCTACCTTCCTTTCTGCTGTCCTGATGTCTCACTGGCTTCTGAATGAGGAACTCTGTTCTAATAAATTGTCTTAAAACAGTAAAAAACAAAAAAAACAAATCCCCAAAATAGTCGAACTTGTAATTTCAATTTTTTCAATTGGAGTGATCTAAAATGCAGTAATTAATCAAGTTGTAGTATATTACTGCTTGGTCTGTATGCCCATAATCATCAGGTGACCATGCTAACTGAGAGCGAGAAAGCAGGGCCTATTGTTCCTCCAGCTCTAACCCATTTCACACTCTCCTGGGGGTGGCACAAGACCTAAATAAGATGTTGACATCAGTCTGTTTTTGGTAGCCTTTGTGTCTCCTTTTGCATGCATCTCTCATACCTACAGCCAGTCTCCTTAGGCCTCACGTGTTCTCTTAGCTCCATAAGCCTCCAGTTATACCAGTACCAGGCTTGTCCCCACAGGAGCCATGCCACACAGTTTTCTGCCCTCCTATCTTCGTGGCCAAATGCCTATCCCTTTAGACTGTCTGGTTTGGCAGACATGCGTCCCTGAGAGACAGGGGACCAGGCTTTATTCATCTTTCTTTGGCCCTGAATTTAGTGTCTGACACATACAGAGTATGTGCAAACATTTGAAATGAATTGAAGCAATTTGACAAACTGGCATTGACACAAATATTAGTCCATTATCTCTTCTAGGTATTTGCCTGTGTAAAAGAGGGTGCTCACAACCCTGTAAAAATCTCAGTTGTTGGAATTTATGCTTAATAATTAGTTGAAGTTAAAGAATTTAGAGATTTGGAAGGAGAGATCCTCTCAAGAATGTGGGGAATCTGGGGCTCAGCTCCTAAAATTTATATTTTTAACAACTTTTCTTCTATTTCTGAACTTGCAGACTCTCTAAAGCTTCAGTCTTTCGTTCTAGTGGCAAAAGAAATTCTACTTGGGGAAAAAAAAGATTGGAGAGATGTCTGTATTTAGACAATTATAGGCCTGAAAGTAGGGACTAAATTCCCTTAATATCAACATGGCGATAATGATTTTATAAAAATATTCAATTGGGTTTGATGTTTATTTCCTGCATTTTATTCTATATGTTTATTAGGCTTACATCTTTTTTTTTTAATAGGCAGGAATCTTGCTGATATAAAACCAAAGGATTTCATTTTCACTGTATTCTGATCCCATAACATTTGTCCCCTCTCCAATTGACCTGTTATGTGAGATAATACTGTAGCACTTTGTGTGTTGGGGTATCTGTCTGGAACTTGGTGGAAAACAAGTATTAAAAGAACCCTTTGAGCTGCCAAAAGAAACCTCAAGAAGACCAGAATAACACATTTGGAAGCGTGAAAGACATGGAAAATCTCATGGTTGGTCATCTTCCTGTGTGTGTGGTAATGGTCATTCCACCCAAAGATACAGAAGGGCCAGAACTTCAAAACAAAACAAAACAAGGTAGATAAGTTATGATTATGTTGATATGAGATCTGTATATGTTCTTTGATTTTCAACTTAAGAATTCTAAATTTAATGTTTACTATAGTTTGTGAAAGACATAAAAGGTCATTTTGAAAGACGGTATTTTTCTGTCCTCCTTAAATTTAGGTCCATCAAAATATATTAACCCAGAGGAATTACACATGCACGCACACACACAGACACACAATTTATTTTTCTTGTATTTCCACAGGAAGGCACGGAAGCTGAAAAGAAAGCTATCTCTCTTCTTTCTAAGTTACGGAATGAATTGCAAACGGATAAACCATTTATCCCCTTGGTTGACAAATTTGTTGATACTGACATATGGAATCAGTATCTAGAATATCATCAGAGTCTTTTAAATGAAAGTGATGAAAAACCAAGGTGGTTCCACTCACCATGGTTGTTTGTAGAATGCTACATGTATCGTAGAATTCATGAAGCAATTATCCAGAGGTAAGTATATAACCATCAACTAGTAAATGTTTAGATACTTTGTACATTTTTTGAAATTATAAAAGGATAAGTTTAAAAAGTAGCACCAGTAGAAACCTGATTTAGTTGAGTTCAGCAAATATTAGTGGCATTGTTAGACATTTCTGCATATGTTACCAATTTAATAGATTCTTGGCAGTTGTAATCCACTTGCCTCGAATAGACATAAGATTAAATATCTGAAGCATGAACTAATTAAAGATTCTTATAAAGACTTCTAGAGTAAAAAAAAAATTGTACTTATTGAGCAAAAAATAATTTGAAATAATTACATATATATAAAATAAAGATGCACCAAAGTAAGCATATGTTTTATTTATAAAAATAGATAATATGCCACATTTGGTATAAGGAGTCATCAGTCAGAACAGTGAATCACTCTATTGTTTTATACACTGTCTTAATCTTTAGTCTTTTTTTTTAAATGGATAGGTTAGAAAAAGATTCTGAAAGTTACACGTGTCTCAAAATAACCTTTTATAGGCTTGTTTTTATTTTTAGTTTTTCCTAGGAAACTTCTAAAATAGAATTAATTTGTAGTGCAAAAGAAAAGGTAATACGAACTGTCCTTTTAGCTCACAGGTTCCAGAATACAGGTTTGCTAAATAAGAGGAATCCTTTGGTATCTGTTCCAACATAGTGTTAAGATAATTTACAATGATCAATAAGCCAGTTCTAATCATAAAATAAAATTATTTTGGGAAATACATGTAACTTTGAGTCTGTTCATTAGCTTTTATTGTCTTACTCTTTATAATTTTTTTTTAAATCACAATTTGTTTTTGCTGAATAGGTTTTAGAATTTCTGCTCTAAAAGCAATGTACACTATTAAAAATCTGGTACACTACCTGGCACACAGTAGTCACTGCAGCAGAAGATGTAAGGAGCTGTCATCTATTGAATACTAGCTATGTTATAGTTACTGTGCAACCCAGTGAAATGTAGGTATTGTTATGGTTTCCATTTTACATTTGAGATGACCGAGGCTCAAAGAGGCTCATAACTTGCCCAAGCTTACATGGCTAGTAAGCGGTAGAGCCAGGATTTGAGCCTGGTCTGTGTAAATCAGATTAGAGTTCTCATCAGACTATACTTCCCAAGTAGTAGATTTAGATGCCTGTCAAGGACCAAGAGTAGTCTGAAATAACAGTGATGGTTTCATAACCCTGGGAATTATTGGAAAACATTGTGGTATGAGCCAAAGCTGCCAAGGTGTTGAAAGACGGGGTGGCACCTTGAGTAGGGTTAGTAGAGTTTGTAAGTTAAAAGGGCAAAAGGAATACTGTTTCTGAGTTTGATTTTAGAGGTGGATCAGGTTTAGAGAATAAAAAAATCTAGGGCAGAGTTCACAAACCTGGATACATATTTACAACCCAGTTGGGGAGAGGGAAGGTGGTTTCAAAGATGCAGATTTTTAAATCATTATGTTAGAATAAATACTGATCCTTTAATTTATCCAGGATGGTGCCTGGGTATCAGTTTTTCTCTAGGCACCTCAGGGAATGATATCCACTGGTCCAGGAAACAGCTTGTTAAACAGGGTAGAGGGAAAATGTAGCTTTAAGTTCAAGAAACTAGAATGTTTAGTCAGCCATGGATGTAGAACTCTTCCCAAAGTGATTTCTGTGGCAGGTATTTGACGGTCTGGGGATTGGTGTTACATTGTGCTAGAACTCAACTTTTAGATTGGTATAATAAGGAACTGCCTTACAGCAGAACTAGCACTGAAGTAGTTTTTAAAGGTCCAGTTGGTCAGGTTCTTGTAGGGGGGAATTCCTGTCCTGGGTCAGTGGCAACTCCAAAGTGACCAAAGAAGGGTCTTCTTAACTTTTGTAGGATCCTAAGGCACATGTTAGCTTTAGGACATGTTCATGTTGATCTACCTTTTTGTACTGAAACATGCTTCAGTAGTCTGTCAGGCTAAATTAAGATTCAAAGTTTTAGCCATATGTGAAATTTAAACATATTAAGTAGATATACTTCAGATGTTGAAAGATGAAAATACAGAGAAATTAGCAGACATTTTAAGACTTTTTATTAAAGTGTAACTTACAGAGAAAAATGCACACGCCTTAAGTGTTCAAGAGCATACTTGTGTACCCAGTGCCCAGATCAAGAGGCAGAACCTTCCTACTACCCTCCAGAGGTCCTGTGTGGGTCCCCTTCCAGTCACTGCCGTCAAGGATGGCCAGTAATCCTGACCAATGTTTTGCCTGTTTATAAACTTTATTGACATGAAATGATATGGTGTGTAGTTTGTGTCTGGCTTCTTTCACTCATTCTTATGTTGGTGCGATGCATCCATATTGTTATGTATAATTATAGGTCATTCATTCTTGTTGCTCCGTTGTATTGGCATTATATGAACATATTGCAGTCTATTTACTTACTGTGTTGTTATGGGTGTTTTAGCAGTTTCCGGTTTGGGGTTATTATGAAGAATGCTGCTATAAACATTCTAACACATTTTTGCTGAACATGTGTGTGTATTTCTGTTGGGTATATCCGTAGGAGTGAATCACTGGGTCAGAGTGTATGTATATGTATAGCTTTAGTAGATCCTAAAATAGCAAACATTTTAAAATAAGAAATTATCTATATTTATATAAGTTTACTCTTATAAATATGAGAAATAAGGCTCATTTTTAATGTGAGGTATGACTTTAATGAATGATTTGTTAATAAAACATTTGACATGGGTTGGCAAACTTTTTTTGTAAAGGGCTAAGTAGTAGGCTTTGGGGGCCATGCGGTCTCTGTTGCAGGTGCTCAACTCTGCCCTTGCAGTGTGAAAGCAGCCAGAGATAATATGTATAAATGAGCATGGCTGTATTCTAATAAAACTTTACCTGTGGACACCGAAATTTGAATTTCATGTGTCAAAAAATATTGCTTTTCTTTGGTTTGTTTTCAGCCATTCAGAAATACAAAAACCATTCTTAGCATGTAGGTCACACAAACCAGGTGGTGGGCCACACTGAGTCTGTGGGCTACTGTGTGCTGACCCCTACACTTGAACTTATGCATCCAAATGATTTTTATCCTTTTAAGTCACCTTGAGAGACTGATTTCAGCAATGTTGCCATTGCTAAAAACATCTCTGAATTCTTTGGAACTTCTTTCAGAGCCAGGTTACATGCCTCAAAAAGAAAACTAATCTTCCCGTTTTTGAGTTACTCCTCATTTTTGACCAAAATGTTTTTTTTCAATTTGATACACACCTCATTCTACTGAAGTCACTCTGAGTAACTTTTGGCTATTTCCAAAAGTAAACTGACTTCAAAGGATGAAGATATGTGATCATTGACAGGACGTTTAGTAATGTGCCACAGGTTCTGAAGAAAATTCCAAAACAGGAATTCCCAAAGTGCTCTGAGGAATGGCAGCATCCTTGGAATAAGGGTGTAGTTTCCTAAGGTGACTGACTGACCGGAAAGAGGCAGCCTCATTGGGATATATAAATGCTGGTAGGTTTTTTTTTTTTCTTTAAATCCTGTTACATCATTCTTACTGTTTTCATCCAAACATGGATGGCCCCTGGAAAAGTAGCTGATTGAGAAGATCCAATAATCTGAATGTCTTTTATACTCAATTCTATAAAGGCTATTAGTATTTATATCTTATTGTGTTTTTCTTAGGCCAATATTAATATGACCAAATCTCTCATTGGACAGCATGAAGATGTAGCAGTGGCACATACATGACTTTTGGTAAAAATCAACCTGGGAGTAAAAGTTGCCCCCAAAATGCCTATATATAAATGATCAAAATTTGTCATTCTAATAATAGTATTAAGTCTGATTTATCTCAAGTACTAGTGTTTCCATAACACTTTGTTTGACTCTATTAGTGATTACTTCATTGTATTCAGATATTCGGTTTATATCCATGTATTTGTTGTTGAAACCCCGCCACACTGGATGCTCAAGAAATGTTTATTGAACTAAAGCAATTATCTTGAAATTTTGTTTCTCTTTCTTCTTCTTTTGCCCTTGAATCCTTGGTGGGTAAATAATTATGGGCATAGTTACTATAATTATTTAATACTTCAAGAAAAATAGTTAATTTGGGAGCTTTTGATACTTAATTACAATGCCTTTGGGGGATTTATTTTTGTATAACTTGATTATCTATGTTTTATCTAGTGTCTGTTACCACTAATTATTGAGACTATATGGTACTATTCTCTGTCCTTTAAAGAACTGCAATTATCCAAATGTAAAAAAAAAAAAAGGTACAGACTTACATAAATGTTTCACTTACGTTTTTCTCCTACTTTAGTCCACCAATTGATGACTTTGATGTATTTAAAGAATCAAAAGACCAAAATTTCTTTGAGTCACAAGAATCTATCATTGCTTTATGTACTTACCTGCAACAGTTGGTGAGAACTGTTGAAGATCTAGATGAAAGTCAGCTGAAAAATGAATTTTTTAAACTTCTGCAGGTAAGTGTGATAATTAATCTCCCAAATATATTTGTTAATTTAAACAGAAAATAAACTGGTACACATTTAACAACAAAGCATGTATATATGGTTAAGTTATAATTGATAATATTTTATCTAACATAATAGTATTAAGAGATGAAAACCCATTTAATTTCTAAAAGTGGGTTTTGAAATTTTTGCTACTCGAACTGGAAATGATTTTAGTGGCACAGGAGTTTTCTGACTTCACAGATTCTGTCATGCTTTTAAGAATACTTCATAGTGATTTGGTTGGTCCAGCCTGACGTGGTCTTCAGCATTGGCTCTGTTGCTTATTTGTGGTCGGACCTGAGGCATGTTACGTAATTTCTCTGGGCTTCAGTTTCCTCGTCCGTTAAATGAGGATGATAAGGTATACCTCATAATTCGATGTGAGAATTAAACTAGATTTATGCTGGTGAAGCGCTGAACACAGAGCCTGGAACACCGAGCCTGCTATTATCAGCAGGTGATAATACTTGGTGGTCAATTGACCTAATAATACTACATTTCTTCGTTTATCTTGTATTAAATTTAGTTTTTAATTCATGCAAACATCCTAAAATTTATAACATGTTAGAATCAGAACTATTTGAAAATGTGGTACGGTAGTGTCTCCAGCTGTCACCGTTTTCCAGAAATTTGCTGACAGGTTCGCAGGGCGTGGCAAAGCCCTGATGAGACTTCAGGGGCAAGCAGAGTCAGCTGAGTGATCACAAGAAAAGGCATATTTTAAATTTGGAAAAAAAATTGTTAGGACATTGTTAACTAATAAACCTAGTTTTTTGTTTTTGGGGTTTTTTTTTTTTCCTCCCCTCTCAATTGTCCTTTATGCTTAGCTTGGAATTAAAAAGAAAAAGAAAAAAAGCTAGTGTGCCAGCTCTTGGCTCCTAGCTAGCCCATTCTTTCAGGGAAAAGTCTTTGAATGTGTTCTTTGTCCCATAAGTATAATCAGTTGTGAAGAAGAATGAGCACCCATCTATTTTCTGTCATCTAATTTGGCCAACGACTTCCCACTGCCATTCTGCTCCCAAATAAAGGGAACCACAGTGAACAGCAGGTTAACGTCCTAAGTCAAGAGAAGCTAGTTTGTAGAGAATGTCGACCCATTTTCAAAAGTCCTAGCACTCTCTGACTGTCCATGCAAACATTTCTGGGCATACTTTGTTAAACACTGTTCCAGATGCTGAGCATGTGGTGTTGGGAAATAAAAAGTCCAATCCTCACTGTTGTAGAACTTGTAATCTTGAGGGAATATAGACAGATAATTGTACAAATAACTATGTAATTGTAAACTGGAAGATGGAGTGAGAGAATGTGCAGGAGGCCAACACAGAACCTGATCTCAGGTGGTGACGGCCATCACGTACACCACTGTATACGTTTCTTTAGCAAACTATAGAAAAGTGTGACCTTAGACATTTCAGTTATTATTTAAGCCTTATTTTTTTAATCCATTCATCTCTCTTTTAAAAATAATACTTTTTGTTGGAACATGCATTTTCTTATTTTAAATCACAAATGAGAGTAGAGTCTATTTTGGCTAATATTTATAGAGAACTTCTGTATGCCAGGTATTCGGCACATTGTTTATATGCATTATGTCAATTATTTAATAATTCTCACAATAACTCTGTGAGGTAAGTATTACCATCTTTTTTTCCAGTCAGAGAACCTGAGCCTTAGAGATCTTAAGTAATTTGCCAGTGGTCATTAATTGAAGATGCTGGGATTTGAACCCAGGTCTGTCTGACTTCAGAGCCTGCAGTCCTATACATGTAATTTTATAGCTTAAAAAAAATTACACTACATACTATTTTCTGCAAATAAAATTATTATTTCAATTTAAAGCCAAATAGATAATTGATCGTGGTAGGTCTTTAGTTCACATTGCCTTGTCTAAAGAGTTGGGTCTTTTTGTTTGTTTTTGGAGATACTCCTGAGTAGCTAGGACTACAGGCACAGATCACCCCACTTGGCTAGTTTTTAAAAAAATTTTGTAGAGATGGGGGTCTGTGTTTCCCTGGCTGATTTCAAACTCTGGCCTCAAGCAGTCTTCCTGCCTCGGTCTCCCAAAGTGGCACCTAGCCTAGAGTTGGGTCTTTAGACATCACCTTGTCCAACTTTTTAAATTTACAAATGAGAGAACTAATCCCAAAGAGATTGTCATGTCCTAAGGTTATACAATTAGTAAAAGAAACTGGGCAATTTCAAGGGCTTGGGAGGGAAAAAAGGAACTGTTTTATTTTTCTCTTGAATCTGGATAATAAAGTAAACTCTGAGCCTCTCTTCGCAGCATCTGATGATGTTCTAATGTCTGTAAGATGCAAAAACTTTTACTCTGAATAAACAATAAGGATGCTAAAATCACTGAAACCAGTTCTTTTAAGTTGATTATGTAGCGATATTAAAAATGTCACTATTTTACCTTATTAATTACAGCATGTAAACAGTCTTTGCATTATTATAGATTTTATATTAAGAGTTTATAGAAATTTATGACTATTTTTAGCACCACCCCCCTCCACACACACACATATTATAGTAGAGTTTTTGTTGGTTATTCAGAACAAGGGTGAATGTTTTGTACTTTTTCTTTTTCAGGTTTCACTGTGGGGAAACAAGTGTGATCTGTCTCTATCAGGCGGGGAATCTAGTTCTCAGAAGACCAATGTAATAAATTCTTTGGAACACCTAAAACCTTTCATTTTAGTGAATGACATGGAACATCTTTGGTCATTGCTTAGCAATTGCAAGAAAAGAGAAAAAACATCTATTAGAGTGGATATTGTTCTGGATAACTCTGGGTTTGAACTCGTTACAGACTTAATATTAGCCGACTTCTTGTTGTCCTGTAAACTGGCTACTGAGATCCATTTTTATGGAAAAACTATTCCATGGTTTGTTTCTGATGCTACTATACATGATTTTAATTGGTTAATTGAACAGGTAAAACATAGTAATCATACATGGACATCCAAGTGTGGGTTTGACTGGGAGAACTATATTAAAATGGGTAGATGGGTTTACCATGATCACATATTTTGGACTCTGCCTCATGAATACTGTGCAATGTCTCAGGTCGCCCCTGACTTATATGCTGAACTACAGAAGGCACATTTGATTTTATTCAAAGGCGATTTGAATTATAGGAAGTTGACAGGTGACAGAAAATGGGAGTTTTCCATTCCATTTCATGAGGCTCTGAATGGCTTTCATCCCGCACCTCTCTGCAGCATAAGAACGTTAAAAGCTGAGATTCAGGTTGGTCTGCAGCCTGGGCAAGGAGAACAGCTCACAGCCTCTGAGCCCAGCTGGCTGACCACTGGGAAATACGGAATATTTCAGTATGATGGTCCACTTTGACTCGGTTTAGGAGCAATCGGTTGTGTAGAAAGGTCTACCAAGCATCTTTTCAGCCCTAGAAAAGCAGCGTGCCAAATTCAGTCACTTGACTGCTCTGCATTAGCTCTGGGAACCCTAGCTTCTCCATGCTCATTTACATATGCTCATTTTGCCCCACTGCCTTGTTTTGGGGTTAGATAGTTTTAAGCTATTATAGTTACAGATATTTATGTTTATGTTGGCATTTCAGTAACTCGTTTCAAGTTAAATCCATAATTTCAAGTGGTTTTAATGAACTTACTTTTAATTGGATAGAAAGCAAAATACAAGAAAGTTCTGCTTTTAAAGTTACTTAACCCTGTCTTTTTCTTAAATGACATATACTGCATGGTATTTCATATTCTAGGAAGCATGGAATTTAACTTGATTTTGAGCTCTTGAAACAATGGCTTTGTGAAAATGCACATTTTAATGACTCTTTGTAAAGAGAGGCATTTCTTACAACTGTGATGTTTGAGCACATTAAAGCAAAACTTACCTCATAAGTTAATTATAACTTTTGTTCTTGAATTTTATTTCATTTCAATAGCTTGTTTTATTTGCATGCATTTGTATTTTGATTGTCCTGTGGAATGGATGTTAGGAAACACAAACTTGAATAGAGTGAAACAAATGGTATTTGAAGAAATGTACTACCTTTTACATTCTATTTATGATATCTTTAATAAACTGAAAATAAGTGTTTTAAATGAACAGATTTTTAGTTTGCAGTTTTAAAAAAATGTTTTTTTTTTTTTGTTTTTGAGACAGAGTCTCACTGTGTTGCCTGGGCTAGAGTGCCGTGGCGTCATCCTAGCTCACAGCAACCTCAAACTCCTGGGCTCAAGTGATCCTACTGCCTCAGACTCCTGAGTAGCTGGGACTACAGGCATGCGCCACCATGCCCGGCTAATTTTTTCTATATATTTTTAGTTGTCCAGCTAATTTCTTTGTATTTTTAGTAGAGACGGGGTCTCGTTCTTGCTCAGGCTGGTTTCGAACTCCTGAGCTCAAACAATCCGCCCGCCTCAGCCTCCCAGAGTGCTAGGATTATAGGTGTGAGCCACCGTGCCTGGCCTAAAAAAATGTTTTAAGTAGAAAAGATTCTTATGCATTGAACTTGAACTATCAACAATTAATTTATGTTTTATATCGTTACACATTTTATTGGTCATTACCACACATATTAAAGTCTAAAAATTTCAGATCATTTTGTTTTGAAACTGAAATTGGAAATGAACCTGGAAATGTTTTCTTGCACTAGAATAACAAAATGAATTACACTGAAAATCTCATTGGTTTTATTTTCCAAGGGGGACAAGTCAAGAAGGGAACATTAAAAATGAGATTTTTAGCAAAGAAACTCATAATATGTATTACAGATGTTGCCAAAAGCAGTAATTAAATAATGCCACTTACAAACGGGTCTGTGCTCTTGCTAAGTGCTTAAAACTTTTTTATATTAATAAACCATTTACATAAAACTGCACATTTTGAATTGACTGTGTTTCCATATCTACAAGTGTTCCTTTTTTAAACATTGTTACTAAAATGCTTCCATTTTAGAATCCTTTGTGGACACTTCACATAATTTAGAACACAGTTGTATATTTGGGTTGTCTTCATAGCCACAGTGTGAGCTATTGTGTGGTAAATTACATTCTCCAAAGCACTTGGGTTTTTTTTTCTTCCTACTTTTACCATGTAGTTTATTTTTATTAAGAACATGATGTTACGGGGTATGCGGAAGTAGTTCAACACCCCTCCTTACCCCTGCAAGAAAAAACAAGGGCAAGCTAGTGCAAGAAAGAGAGAGTATAATAAAGAGATCATTTACAAACTTTAGTCAAGATTTAGGAAACCTAACAAGAAATACTGCAGAACAGACTCCCAGAGCTTAGAGGAGGGAATGGTTATTGGAACTTGGGGAGGGTGGCTACATGGAAAGAGCTATTTGAGAAGAACTGCAGGCTTTGATAGAATACAGTCAATCCACAACTGGACAAACTGGTGGTCTAAATATCCTGACTTACTTCCTTCTTCTGCCCTCTGTTCTCCGGCCAGAGCCTCCCATTGGCTCAAACGACTGGAAGCCTAAGCACAAGAAAAGTCAGTGCTTCCCAAATTGAGTCACTGAAAAGAGGGAGAAAAACATTTTGCAGTGATAATGCAAAGGCTTAAAATGTTTGTCCTAATCAGGACAGGCAGTAAGAGGTTGGATTTGGCCTATGGGCCATAGTTTGGCTACCCTGTCTAGGACAAGGTTTAGGATATGGGTACATTTTCCATTTGAATAAATTTAAAGTAAATTATTTAGTAAATGATTGTGTAGGTAGTATTCAGATACAGCAAAAATCATAGAAGGTGATAAAAGAATGACTAACATTTGGAAAACACTATACAGGGAAACAGTGGAACAGTGGAATTACTGGCAGTGTTGAGTGAGCCCTGAGGTTTATGGTCATGATTTTAAATGAAACTAGTCAACTCAAATGTATGATTTTTCCCCTATGTATTTCAATTGTTTGAGAAAATGGAACATAGTTACCCTCAACCAAGGTCGGGGTTATGCCAGGCAAGTAAGATAGAAAGAGGAACGAAGTAATCGATTGTATTTACCAGGGAGCCATTATAACGATGGAAGATGAAATTTAAGCTAGATAGTAAAGAAAATGAAGATAGGAGGAAAATGAAGGAATATGGGAGTTTGAAGAGAGAAGGCTAGGAACAATGAATGAGAGGTCGTGATGAGGTCAGAACATTGTTGCAGTGGAACTATTCTAGTTAGTGAACTGAAAGGACAGTAGGTGGTGGTCAGAGTGGGGACACTTGAAACCGGAGATAGTGCAGTTCCTGGTCCTGTAACCATGGGAACAGGTGGCTCAGTTAAAATACAGAAAAAAAAAAAATCATTGATCCTGAGGCAGGTAATCAACTGAATGGTCAAGATGTTGGATGGGTCACTCAGTCAGATGTTGATGTCACCAAGGATGATGACAGAGGAAGGCAGCCAGGAAAAAGTCTTCAGTAGATGTAGTTGGCAGATTTTTTCCCAGAAAAATCCAGCCCTCTTCCTTGGTGGCTGAAAATAATAGGTTTTCCAGTGAAGATGTTGTAGAGTAAAGTGTTTCCCCTGCTTTAACCAAGGTGGAAATCAGTAGATGAACCCTTAATCGAAATTGAATTATAAATGAGATCTGATTCTTTTCATATATATGAAAAAAAAAAACCCCACAAAACCCAAAAAGCACCTATAAAGTGTAAGACAGATCTTGTCCTTTTTAAAACATATTGAATGTCCTTGGATTTATCCCTGGACTTGGAGGTCTTCAAACAGTGTAAGTAGACAGAGTCTGGAACAAGACTGGGTTCAAATCCTGGCTTTGCTTATTTTCTAACTTCTTGATCTTAGGCAATTTCTTCAACCTCCTTGGTCCTATCTCCTCATCTGTAGTATAGAAGTAATAATAGTACTTAATCCACAGGGCTGTCATAAGGATTAAATTATTTAATGCATGTAAAGTGCCGAGTATGCAGAACCGAGGACAAAGTACAAAATAAGTGTTAGCTATTGGCATTAGTATTCTAAAACGCAGAGTAGAGAATTCCCCCACAAGACACTGCCAAAAAGGGCTAGAAAAGCAACGTGTTAACTTTTATTCTAAATTACTCAGAACCTGGGAAGATCACAGACTTAAATTTTTTTAAGAAAAAATAAGAATAAATTTTTAAAGCATTTTCTTTACTTTTGGAAAATAAGAATTTTAGAAAGGGGTTGGATGCAACAAAGGGGTACCTCACCTCCAAGAACTTAGAAATCAATTGGCCTCATGTGGTTAAACCAAAGTGGAGATATTCAAAACACCTTATAAAGACACACTATCTCTCCAGCCAAGACAGGACTTTGAGTTAATTGAATATATTAATTAATATATAAAGAAATTATACAATGATCACAAGAGAGGTTATTCCGCAACGGAAGCTGGGGCCGGGGCTGGAGGGTGCTGAGCAGGTAATGGACCTCAAATGCCAATGTCTTGTCCATTTGATAGCTTTATTTCTCATCTAAATTAATAAAGGTCAAGATTTCACCCTCAAAGCCTGCAAGCCTGTGGCCACAAAGCCCTCAGGATCCTTGTCCATTCACAGGATGTGCACGGGAGTGGTCAAGAGAAGAGGCCATGAAGGTCGCAATTGTGACCGCCTAAGCAAGGTGAGTCAGGGTTACCCTAAGGGCCCAGTGAGAAAATGATTTTGCTCTCAAAGTTGGAGTTCTTGGAGGACCAATGTTAAAAATGCCTCAAAAAAAAAAAAAATGATAATTTGCCAAACGTTCCGCTAAAATCAACTTTCAAAAGCAAATGTGGTTCCTAAATTAAGCAAAAATGTCAGCTTCTTCTGGATCTTTAAAATGACCTTATTATTTTGGAAAGTCTTATGGCTTTGAGTCGGGGGGGAGTGTGGGATTTTCCTGACCCCATTTTAGACATGCGTTAGATTTCTTTTAAAATCGTGCCAGTTTTCTTTCAAAAATCAACAAATAATCTTGTTTTTAAAAGTTGAGTAAAGACTGTTTCTCATATGTACTTACTCCCTGGATTCTCTGTGTCGATTCTAACTTCCTGCTGAGGTTTCACAAAATAATTCAAAAACATTTCAATAATTTTTCTGATTCAAACCAGGCTAGATTTTATTACCAGTTGAGGTTTCACCGACCCTATACATATGTATAAAGTGATTCTCATCTACTCCTCTCAGAAACATCATCATAACAAATTAGTCTAATTTTTGGAAAGAAGTTTTATCTTCTGCTGATTTACAGATTTAACCTCAATTAAAATACCCTATTTATAAACTTGCATTACTGGTCATAAATTTAGTTGGTCTATAAAACTTCCTCTTATAAAAGAGAAAGAAGCAAGCAAGATACAGGAAGATGAGCAATCAGCTAATCATTTTTAAAGAAATAAACACCTCAGCTTTCCCAGGGACAGATGTCTCTTGAGATAGTTTCTAAAAATTTTATTACTAGATACAAAACACTGATTTGAGTGTCAATTGCCTTTGTTTTAGTTGATAAATCAGTCTGCTTAATACAGAGCACTGATCAGAATGCACAATGATTTAAAAAGAGAGTAAAGGGTATTTAACTCTATACTCAAGAACTTTTAGATTAACGAGGAATGCTGAGATTTGTAAAGGAGAAAAAACAAAAACACCTCAAAAAAATTAGTCGCAGAGCAATACTGCCAAGATGCTAAGTTATAACTGGAGTTATAAAAGTACCTGATGATAGTTTGGAAAAGACTTCTCTGGGGAGGTAAATCATACGAGAACTCTGAAAAACAAAATGAGAAAAAGTAAGAATTTTTCTAACTCCTAGCACTTCATGCTTGGGGGTGGCCATTTCGAAACACGTGTGTAAGCAAAGCTCTCTGAATCAGTTCTTACACATTTCAGTATTTACACATTGTCACAGAAACAGAGACATAAATGCAGCCTGACTTGCCCCAAGGCAAAAACATAAATCTCAGGCCCAGGTTTATGTTTTCCAATTTTTATATCTCAGTCATATGTGTAGCAGAGACTGATTTGCTCACACTGTACCCGGTTAGGTGTGACCTTGAAATGTGACCTTTGGGATGTGGCAAAACTGAAGTATGTCACTTCCAGGTTTGGCCCATAAAAATGTCCTGTGTGACTCTGTGTGCTCTCTCTTCCCCTGTGTTCTGGCTAGATCTTGATTCTAAGATGTTCTCCGAAGCCACGTACTGAAGGTGGCAGAGCCACCATCAGCCAGGTCCCTGAATGCTTCATAGAGCCAGTAACCCCCCGACTCCCCACACCGCCTCCCAGCCAATTGTACTTTCATCAGAGTACATTTTATTCTGTTAAACCACTCAGCCTGGGATGTTTATCTGTTATGGCAGCTAGCATAACCTTAACTATATAATGTATCATTTTTTTAAAACAAAACAAAAAGACATACATGTGATACTACTGAATTGTGTTGGTGAATGTTGCAAATTTACAGAAGACTTATTATGAGTCATTTACATTTTTAAAGGTAAAAAGACATTTGAATAGTGAGTATAACTAAAACTGCAAGTGTAGATACAGTTAGAAGAATGCATGAGTGATAAATTCAAGGGGAAAATTCTTTTTCATTTTCTTTTCTTTTTTCTTAGAGAGAAGTTCTTGCTCTGTCACCCAGGCTACAGTGCAGTGAAGGTGTCATCATAGCTCACAACAATCTCAAACTCCCGGGCTCAAGCGATCCTCCTGCCTCAGCCTCTGGAGTAGCTGGGGCTATAGGTGCCAATTCTTTTTTTTTTTTTTCTTTAGCTATAGGGTCTAAGTAAAGGCCTCAAACTCCTGCCCTCAAGTGATCCTTCTGCCTTAGTCTCCTGAGTCACTGGGATTAAAGGCTTGAGCTGCCACACCCAGCAGAAAATTCTTCTTCATATTGGGTCAGACCTGGAATATATAGCTGTTCCCTTGCACCTAGCGGGGGACCAGAATAGCTTCTGACTGTGGGGAGACAGAGACTCTTTATTCACAGAGCAAGAAGTTTTTGAGTGTACAGGGTACTTCCCTTGCCTTTCTTCCTTGTGTAACACTTCAGTGAATTCTACAGGGAAGCAAATACATAAGATGGACCATCTGGGGTCGAGGTTCTGATTGAAGTGGGAGTTGAGAGCATGGCTCTAGCCCCCAAACTGTTCCTGGCACCCCTGGAAATACCTTAACAAAATCCCAGGGGCTCTTAGGAGCACAGTTTGAAAGCCACAATTTATATTAATTCAATCACAAAATATTAAGTACGGTCACATCAAACATCCTTAGTTTCCCTTATAACTTACAATGGCCCCATCACCTACCAGTTTATTTGTAGTTTTGGAAATTATTTAAATTTTCTACCTGTCTAAGCTCTTAGGTAATAGATTCTACTTTCCTTTAAAATATATATATTTTTTTACATCCATCTTTCTTCCCCTTTTCTCTACCATCAGCCTAAGTCAGGCCCATGTTACATGGTGCTTAGCCTCAGTTTCTCCCCACCCTCCCAATCCATCCTCTTGGAGTCTGTTCTCCAGCAGCAGCACGAGTGGACTTCATCAAATATAAAGCACTTCCTCCTCAGAAACTCTCCACGGCTCCCTGTCACCTATAACAGCAGTTTTCCAGCCTCTCTCCTTTTAAAGCCAATGCATCTTTGTTCAATTGGAGACTTTTGGGGGGAGCCAGGATCAATTTGGAGATTCCCCTGTTGACCTAGTTAACAAGGGGTGGGGTACCAGAGTCCCACTAACATGCCTCTCCATGACCCCACTGTACACGCCACCCTGAAGTCCCCAAGTACCTCCACAGAATCCCCGAGAGCCCCCAAAACCACAAATTGAAAACCAGTGGCCAATAGGACAAAGTCAAAGTTTTTAGAGTTATATTTCTGATCTCTGGGAGATCTTACTATTTGTCCTTAAATAGTAATTTATGGGGCCATAGAAAGGGCAGAGGACTTGGAAGTCATTAGGTTCAAGTCCCAACCCAGATACTTACTAGCTGTGTGGAGCCTACTGAACCTCTGTTGCCTCGCAGATCAAGTTAGTGTAACGATACCTCTGTCAGTGCTCTCGTCATATCCCATAGTATGTGTCTTTGCAAAATGTGTGCTAGAGCACTCTGTTTATGGGAGACAAGACAGATGGTGGCAAAAACTATAGGTTGGGACCCACTGACTTTGTTCAAATACAGGTTCTGCCATCTGCTACCATGTGCAAGTTTCTTATTATCTCGGAGTCTGTTATCTCATGTATAAAATGGAGTGAATGTAGCATTGCATCCAGATGTGAAAACCTTTAGCAGAAGAAGAAGGATATCTCTTTCTATAAACCTTTTTGTAAGAGCAAGAAAATCTTTTCCGGAAGCTGTCAGCAACCCTGCCTCACCATGGCCAGAGCTTCATGCCACCTCTGAAGCAATCATTGGAAAGCAGGGTGATCCCAACATGGGGAAGGATGCCCAAATGAGATGGCGGCTGTGCCAGCAGGAAAGAAGGAAAAATGACTTTTGTATAGTCATGCAAGAAAATCTTTTCCGGAAGCTGTCAGCAACCCTGCCTCACCGTGGCCAGAGCTTCATGCCACCTCTGAAGCAATCATTGGAAAGCAGGGTGATCCCAACATGGGGGAAGGATGCCCAAATGAGATGGCGGCTGTGCCAGCAGGAAAGAAGGAAAAATGACTTTTGTATAGTCATTCAATTCCTACCCTTGGAGTCCTATTGCTAAGCCAGGCCCCTCGATATTATAGAATATTCCTCCATTCCATGAAGAATTACTGCTGTGTGTAGTGTCAACAATCTACAACATGGAATATTTTCAATGGATTCATTTACCTGAAAATAAGTTATCCTCTGGTTCTTCCTTACTAATACATTTAATTATATATTCATGATTTGTCTTATAGGAACCATTTGAAATTTCCAAAAAGGTAGTGTGCAAAAGCATGTTGTCATGTATAATAGATACCCCCAACCTGCTCACCATGGAGCTAGCAGTCATCATCTTATGGATGGAAACCAAGATGGAACTTAGCCAATATTTCAACGGGTTAAACAGATTAGCAGAGAGAAAAAGTAGAGTTTTCCATGAAGAAAATAAATGGCATAAACAAAGTAGGAAGAAGGAGATAGAATTCTCTACAAGGATAAAGTGTCAACTTTTGTGCAATAAAAGTAAATAGGATTGTCCTATCTTGGTGCATGGCAGAAAACACAATTAGATCCTGAAATTATAGACAGTTAGAGCTAAAAGTGAATTTACTGTTTATATATAAGGACATTATGTAGCAAAATGAAAGAACACATAACTACATTTTGTAACCTAGCTTTTTTTTCTTTCTTTTTCTTTTTTAAAAGACAGAGTCTCACTCTGTCCCAGGCTGGAGTGGGACCTCAAACTCCTGGCCTCAGATGCTCCCAGCTCAGCCTCCCAGAGTAGCTAGGACTACAGGCACGTGCCACCACGCTCAGCCTAACCTGGCTTTAAGTGACATAGTGATAGAGCTGAGACTACAATCCTTGCCCAAGTTATAACATCTCAGTAGAAAGATGGATCTCCTCCAAGACCACAATTATCAGGGTTTCAGTGGTTCAAATTACATACCATTTGAGAACTGATGAGAAAGGGGAAAAAAACATAGAATTAAAGTATACTTTTCCAGATTAATGTCAAATTGTACCTCATTTAATTTTAAACAATTTATCATTAATGCTATAAAAAATCAGGCAGGATCCTCATTAGTATAGTGGTGAAGAAAAAATAATTAAAAAAAGGAAAAAAATCAGGCAGGAATTAAATTAATTCATATGAACAGAATTTTGGATTTCACTGAGAACAAAACGCAACTATATCATCCCTTTGGTTGGAAGAATGAGCCAGTTCATCCTTGTCAAATCACTTCCATCTGTTCACAAATACAGTTTCTCTTCAAAATAACTATCCACTGGCTTCCAACTGCTTGGTGGCCTGAAACATGAGAAGTATCCTTTTCATTACGGATTTGCTGATGATGTTCATCCCTCTACACGAAAGCTCTCAGAGAACTTCTTTCTCAGTGTGGTGTTCAGCCTGTTGTAAAAATCCTTGAATTCCTATATGCCCAAAGATACCAAATGTAATGATACAGAAAACCAACCCAAACCCTTACCCCCAACTGTATATCTTTATTGTAAAACATAAAAGTAGGATGCAGTGGCTCATGCCTGTAATCCCAGCACTTTGGGAGGCTGAGATGGGAGAATGGCTTGAGACCAGTAGTTTGAGGGCAGCCTGGACAATGTAGTGAGACCCCATCTCTACAAACAATTTTTAAAATTAGCCAGGTGTGGTGGCATACACCTGCAGTCCTAGCTATGCAGGAGGCTGAGGCAGGAGGATGGTTTCAGCCCAGGAGTTTGAGGCTGCCATGATCACACCACTGCACTGCAGCTTGGGCGACAGAGCAAGACCCTGTCCAAAAAAAAAACAAAAACCAAAACAAAACATAAAAATAGTACTTAGTTATATTTTTCTTCTTTTACGGAGGCTTCAACATATTAATAAGTCATAATATGGCTTATTCGCATAATCATAGCTCAAATGTCCATTGATATTAACAGTATATTCATCCATTTTTTAAAATTTATGTATTTTAACATATCCATGTAACAAAATACTTACTCTACATGGCTACAAATTATGCTAAAAGCGTGGTAACTTCAAATACCAAGCCATAACTTGAGTTTTGGAGGCCAGCAGAATGGAGTTTAAATTCTGGCTCTGTTGACTGGCTGAGTGGCCTCGTGCCAGTTAACTTGAAATCTGAGATCTGGTGTCTTTAAATGCATAATGGAATAAAAATATTTTCCTTCAGGATTTTTATGAGGATATCATGCCACATTACAAGTAAAGCATTTAACACAGTGCCTGGAACATAGTGCTTCATAAATGGTATCTATATTGATTATAATGCAGCTATACACACACGATTTTCACAGATTGCCAATAACTACCACAAAACTTGAAAAAACACATGAAAGAAATTTTCATAAATTTTGCCTCTTGCCTTATATTTTAAAGAGTTCTTTCAGATTTCTCATTTTTAGGACCATTAAGATGTTTTTATATAACAGTTCTAAATATGAGAAACATTCCAAACACTTTTTCAGCTTTTTAGATTTTAAAAAGACTCCTAATAATAAGGTTAAGGATGACTCAATCCATGTACACATGTGAAATCTTTCATTTCTTTTAAAGATCTTTTGAAAGCACTGAGCCGGACAAGAAAGGATTGGTATTAAGTGAAACTTGAGATGGGAAGAAAAAAATGCACTATAATGCGTCTCCTCTTTGCCTCAAAAAAAACACTGGTCATAACTTTCACCAACTTTGTGAAAAGGGAAGAAAGAGAATTGAGGGAAAAGGAGCAAAAATAAGAGCAGATGTGCTTAACTGCTTTTGTGTCATGGATTTCTCCAAATAAAGTGTTTAAATGCCTTAAATAAACAATGCAAAGGGGAAAATTACATCAAAATAGTTGTCAAAACATTAAAAAGATACACTTGTAATAAAGTAATATAAGTGATTCTTTATTAGCACATTGAGGTCTAACAATGGGTCTAACTATTGTAATTTTGTTGTAATGATGAAATAATATTTAAAGACAGCTGAAACAACTGATGTAATATGAAAATATCTGTACTTTCTACAGGTGACAAAAGCACAGTTATTGCTAATACTCCCGAGGTTTGTGGCTCATATTCAAACTTGAAGGAAATACCAAATTTTAACTATAGGATGAGGAAAATAAAGATGAAATTTCTTCCCACCCAAGTTTACAGACTGCCTGGATTCTACCCACTAAACCCCTTGGACACCTGCTTTAAGAATTCCTGCATGAGAGACACACTCAATCTGCATCATCTTAAATGTAAAATAGAATCGGAATATTAGTTCCTTTAAATCTTTCCAATCATAGTTAAAATTAATGCGTTGTATTACAATAAACAAACTGAGTGGGAACATATAGAATTTCTTCTTTCCTTTAGTTTCTTGTGTGCAATATTCACACAAAGGTTAAGCGAATGGAAAACAATTATCTTAATTTTATTCCTAAGTTTTTCTAGTGTGACTTTTCCACATTTGTTAACAAAACTCTATTTTTTCTACTTCTCCTGAATGGTAAATTTTTTTCCAATTCACCTATTTTATGATATGCTTCTATGATAAACCACTGTAATATTTTATTGCAAGAATTATGTCTCTCTCTCTCTCTATATATATACATAAATTAACCCAACAAATGAATGAGGACACACATATAATGTTATTGTCATTGACCTTATTGTGTTTTAACCATGGTAGACACGAGAATCCTAGCTCCAGTGTAATGATTTTAAAATTGAAACCACAAGAATGTGTGCAGTCAACAATGGAAATTATACTTTGCCCATTTTTCTTGCTGACATCTCTGTACTAAATAGTACAGAAGAAAAATCCAACCACTTTATTATGCTAACGGATCTCTTGCTTATGCCTAAACTTGGTATTGAACTCAAGCAGGATGGGAAGTCATCAGGATGGTATACAGTATGCATGAAAAGAAAAGCAGGGAGAGGAGCAAGTCCCCTTCTCATGATAAGCACTTACTTAATATTAATATTGAGAGTTTGGGGTTATAAATCTAATGCAAACACTATTCTAGGTAGACTAGAATAAGGGTGGTTCCTAATAATTAGCAGTATCTGAAAACTTGAAAATCTTAATGGGTATTATTAGTGGTCTGAAGATGTTCATTTCAGCTTTTTTTAAATAATAGCAAAAATTTTGAACAATGTATACAGCAAGAGAAAATATGATCTAGTCATATGATGAAATAAATGTAGACATTAAAAACCACATTTTTGAAGAATTTTTAACAAATGGGAAATGAATCACAATATAATGTTGAAGGACTAAAGCTATATTCAAAGATGCATACTTTTATTGAAAACCCCCAGTGATATAAAATATATATGACTGTATTTATTCAGTAAGTACTAACTGATCTCCTATTATATGTCAAGGTTTCCAGAAGACCCATTCCATCTTTCAGACCTCAATTTACATAGCTTCAGCTCAGAGTTTTAAAGAATTATTCCAAATGCTGGAATTCATTGTCTATCAGTCATTCGTTGAGCACCTACTCTGTGTTCAGTAGTGTGCAGGGCAAATGCACAGAAGACACAGGTGGTGGCTGCCTCCAAATATGTGTGACTAGTAGGAATTGACACATTAGAAGTGTCTTCTGTATGGACTGCTTTTCCCTTTTATTTTCTTAAAAACTCTGAAAATAGAGTGAAGTAATATTAAACAAACCAAAGGGGACACATGTGACACACCAAAGAAATGCAAAAAGGAAGAAGAACAACTCGAACAGTGGGCTCTGACGTGATGGCTCAGAGTACGCTACCTGATGCTCCGCTACCTGATGCTCTGTAAGCAGCAACAGAACTTCCCTGTTTCCCAAAGGAGGAAAACGGTCAGGTTCTATGGAATATTCAGGTGGCCACTAGGGGGTGCCAGCATACTAGTATCGTCCAGCCTGTTTCCAGTTTCCCTAGGGTAATCTGGGTTTGGGATTGAATGCAGTTCAAGTTGACCAGAAATTACTTCTCCTTTTCCAGTAAAATTGTGAGAATGTGACTCAGGTCACACAGTTAACAGGAGGCTGGTGCTATGGTTTGAATGTGTCCCCTCCAAAATTTGGTCTTGAAACTTAATGGCCAGTGTGATGGTATTAAGAGGCAGGGTCTTTAAGAGGTGATTAAGTCGCAAGGGCTCCTTCCTCACGAATGGGATTAAGGCCCTTATAAAAGAGGATTCGTGCAGAGTTCGGGTCACTCGCCATTCCACCATGCGAGATGCAGCATCCCTCCCCTCCGGAAGACGCAGCAACAAGACACAGTCTTGGAAGCTCAGGCCGGGCCCTCACCAGAAAACAAACCTTAATCTTGAACTCCAAGCCTCCGAAACCATGAGAAATAAATTTCTGTTGTTTTTAAACCACCCGCTGTCAGGTTTGTTATAGCAGCACAAACAGACTAAGACAACTGGGAATTAGAACTCAAGTATCTGAGGAATCTCAAGCCATTATTGAGTCCCAGGTAATATTGAATATTGCTACCCAAGATGAAAAATCTAGCCCTTTAGCAGGAACTAATTAGTAAACTACAAAAAAAAAAAAAAAAATTACCAAAGCAAAATGACAACAAAACCAATGAACCAACCAAAAGTCAGGAGTTGGAAAAATACTTCAGAATTTTTTAAAAAATGTTAAAGCTGCCCGGGGGATTCTAGTGTGCAGCCAAAGTGGAGAAGAGCTCATGTAAAGCCCTCATCGGATCAAGGCCCTTGTGGTTAGAGCCAGGGCCTTTTTCTCTCCAGTGTCAGGGAAAGGTTTCTTCTTTTTTTAAAATTAATTTTTTATTGAGGTAAAGTACACATAACATAAAATCTACCACTAGTGACATTTAGCATATTCACAATGTCGTGTCACAATCACCATTATTTGGTTCCAGAATATTTTCATTAACCCAAAGGGAAACCTCATGCCTATTAAGCAGTCATTTTCCATTCTCCCTCCTCCTGGCCCCAACCGCTAATCCACTTTCTGTTTCTGTGGATTTGCCTCTGACGGGTATTTCATATAAATAGGATCATACGATGTGTGGTTTTTTTGTGGGTGGCTTCTTTTACTGGACATGTTGACATGTTTTCAAGGTTCATCCATGTTGTAGCATGGATCAGAAGGTCATTCCATTTTATGACTGGAATCCCATTTTTATATCCCATTCTGTGGATATGCCGCAATTTGGTTATCCATTCACAGGGTTGCATTTTATTGTAGTTTAAATATTGGACTCTTTTTAAACTGCTCTGTAAAATAGTTGTTGACTGAAATAGAACACTGGTGTTTCTCCTGGAAAAAAAAATTTTATGGTATGATCCTTTTTTGTCTTAAAAATGTAAAAAAAAAAAGATGTCTACACATAGAGAAAAACTTAGAAATATATGTATCAAAATCTTAACAGGAGTATTTGGAGGTGGTGGTACTATGTTCTTATCGTTGTTTTCCTGGGTTTTGTTCCCCTCTGGTTTATTCATTTTTTATAATTTCAAGGTATCACTTATTGCCTAACATAAGTTTCTGACATTACATTAGCACTTTATCTAGGTAATGACAAGCATGTGTAGAGGTGTTCAAAGTCTTCCCCACTCCTAACCTAGCAAAAAAAGGAGAAAGTAGAGAGGAAGAGAGGGAAAAAGAAAGCTTTCATGGCAAGAGATGTTCTGGAATAAGGCTTAGTGGGGGTTTGGGCAGAGAGAGCTGTGTTAGAAAAATGGGTGGGAGAGGGAATTTTAATAAGTAGAACTCTGAATTATATTTTCAATCCATTGTGGGGTTTTGTTAAAAGGCGTGTAAAAGTTTGAACTATGTTGGCATTGCTTTTGTGGCTTGTGTGTATTTCTTTTATAGAAACATAATCTTGAAATTGAACAACGTGGCTTCTGGTGTAATAAAGGTTCAAAAACATATTTTATCAAACACAAAAAATTGCCTCAAACTAGATAGAAAAGCTGAATCATGTCAAGTCTTGTCCTTTTGCTGTTTAATAAAAACACCATCCTCGCCTAATTATTTACCTTCCCTGCCCTTCATCCTCCACATTTCCATCCTGATATTAGATCCAAGACTTGACAAGATTATCCAATTATTGCATAATTTTTTTTTTTTTTTTGGAGAGATTGTCTCACTCTGTCACCCTGGGTAGTGTGCAGTGGCGTCATCATAGCTCACTGTAACCTCAAACTCCTGGGCTCAAGCAATCCTCCTGCCTCAGCCTCCCAAGTAGCTGGGACTACAGGCAGGCACCATGATGCCCCGCTAATTTTATTCTATTTTTAGTAGAGATGGAGTCTCACTCCTGAGTGGTCTCGAACTCCTGAGCTCAAGCTATCCTCCCACTTCGGCCTCCCAGAGTGCTAGGATTACAGGCGTGAGTCACCGAGCCCGGCTGATAATTTTTTTAAAAGGTATAGGGTCTCACTACATTGCTCAGGCTGGTCTCGAACTCCTGGCCTTAAGCAATCCTCACACTTCAGCCTCCAGGGTAGCTGAGTAGCTGGGACTACAGGCGTGAGCCACCAGGTGCCTGGTGCAGTGCAGGAAATTTGTAAGTTGCATTTACTTCATATGTAACCAAGTGTGGGAGAAGTTGAAACAATTGAAGATGCTGTTTTGGGTAAGTTTCCTAAGATAGTTCTTAAGGGGAAACTCACCCACACCTGATGGCAGAGCCCCAGTTTCCCACCATGCCGCTCTGCACTGAAGTCAAACATATGTAGGCCATGTTTGTTCAGACGGAAACAAGCTGGCATTGGGGTGGGGGGAAGATTGGCAGAACCCCATCCATTGGGTTTCTCAGTCTCTCACTTTGGTGGCCCTTAAGAGGATTTTAAGAAGCAGCTCCCAAACCAGTGTTTTGCAACAAAAGAAAAAAATAAAGAGAATTTATCCAAATTAAAAACTTTTGTGCTGCAAACAATACCATCAACAAAGTGAGAAGACAACCCACAGAATGGGAGAAAATATTTACAAATCATATATCTGATAAGACACTTGTAACCAGAATATATTTTTAAAATCTTACAACTCAATAACAACAAGATAATCTAATGTTTAAATGGGCAAAGGAATCGTAAGAGATTTCTCCAAAGAAGATATACGAATGGCCAATAAGCACATGAAAATATGCTCAACATCATTATTCACTAGGGAAATGCCAGTCAAAACCATGAGATCCCACTTCACACCCAGCAGATCTGCTATAACAAAAAACACGGATAATAACAAGGATGCTGACAAAGATGTGGAGAAATTGGAGCCCTCCTGCATTGCTGGAGGGAATACAAAATTTGGTAAACAATGTGGCGGTGGCCCAAAACATTAAACACAGTTACCACATGATCTAACACTTGCCCTCCTAGGTATATACCCAAGAGAACTGAAAACACATAACACACAAACACCTGTACATGAATGTTCATAGCTGCATTATTCATAATAGTCGAAAAGTGAAAACAACCCAAATGTCCACCAACTGATGAACGGATAAATAAAATGTGGTCTATCCATACAATGGAATATTACTTGGCCATAAAAAGGGATGAAGTACCGATACAAGCTACAACTGATGAACTCTCAAAACAAGCCAGTCACAAAAGACCACATATTTTATGATTCTATTCATATGTAATTTCCAGAATATTTAAATTCAGAGACAGAAGGACAATTAGTGGTTGCCAAGTGCTAAGGAGAGGGCAATGGGGAATGATTATTAATGGGGACAGGTTTCTTTTAGGGGTGATAAAAATGTTATGAAATTAGATTGCACAACTCTGTGAATATACTAAAATACTGTACACTTTAAATGGATGAATTTCATGTGTATTATATCTCAATAAAGCTGTTAAAAAAATGAACTGGTGGGCTGGGTGCAGTGGTTCATGCCTGTAATCCTAGCACACGGGAGGCCAAGGCAGGAGGATCGCTTGAGCTCAGGAGTTTGATACTGAGCAAAAGTGAGACCCTGTCTCTACCAAAAAGAAAGGAAAAAAACCCCAGCCGGGCATTGCCTGTAGTGCCAGATACCTGGGAGGCTGGGGCAGCAGGGTGGCTTACAGCCCAGGAGTTGGAGGTTGCAGTGAGCTACAGTGATGCCACTGCACTCTACCCAGTGTGATGGAGTGAGACTCTGCTGCAACAGAAACAAACGAGGCAACTCAGCACCCCTCCTCACAGTCCCCAACCCTTTCATAAAAAAAAAAAAAAAATCAACTGGTGAAAATACAGTAAGGTCCTTCCCCCTGCTAAGCATTTTTAAAAATTCCGTCTTGAATTTCTTTCTTTCTATAAACACCCAGTTTGTGTGTACTCTCAGTTTTGTCAGAACTATGACATGGCAGTGCTGTTCTTTCAGTATCGTAAACCTCTCTTTTAAACATTACATTGTTGTATAACAACCAAAAATATTTTTTTAAATTAAGAAACAGCTCCATGGTTTTTATTATTAAATGCCAGTTCACACATTTGTTTTTTATTATATTTGAAAAATTAATTATACTGCTAAGAGTAGGGAAACCTTAATATCTTGGAAATAGCCACTTATTTCAGGTATTTGAGTTTGTTGGCCAAGTATAAATTCTACATTTGGGTTCAACACCTCAGTTGTACAAGGATGGCATGATTTGACTTACAAGTAGCATATGCGTCAGCTGTATAATTAACAAAGTGAACTTGGCCACATAATACATGACTCAGAGGAGGGAGTATAATCCTACCTACTTGTGGCCTGTCCCAGTCACAACCGTAGAAGAGGGCTATGATCGGAACTTTAAGAGGGTTATTGAGGAGCTAGAGAACACAGAAAGTAACCATCATGATTTTTTTTTCTTGCCTAGAAGACACAGAGATACAGTAATGGTCTTCAAAATGTTGGTTGTCTATTGTGTGCCATCCTAGAGAGCATTGTTAAAGATAATTTAAGAAGGGAAACTTTTAGTTAACTGTTAGGGAGAACATTCTTTTTTTTTTTTTTTTTTTTTTTACATGAGCAGCTTTTTATTATAAAACAAAACAGGTCTGTGTCAGTGAGTGGAGAGAGACAGACTGACTCACTGACTTACTGACTAACTGACTTGTCAAGGAAAGTTAAGGAAAATCTCACTGATAAGGAACCATTTAAGCCAAGGCCTCAAGAGACCCATGTGAACTAGCATGCAAAAACGAAACAGTAATCATCGCAGAAGACACTACGCTGTTGATTGTCCATCCAACATCTAGTTATTGCTTCCTTCTCTCTAACAGAACCATTCTTCCCTTGCCATAATGCAGCCACGTGATCAGGAGAAAGCTGGAACCATCTTCAACCGTAGGGGTGGATCCCAATTAGTCTAAGCCAATAGTGGCCACCCAACCTCACTTACCAGTGACCAGTTCAGGAAGCCAGGTTTAAGCCGGTCAACACAGGGAATTGCCCTTGTCATTGGTCCAGGAGTAGGCACATAAGCTAAGCTGGCCTAAGCAGATTTATATTTCTGTTTGGGGGAGGAGGTTTTTTCTTCTGTCCATGATGGATGTGAACAAGGAAGAATGTTGTCACAACTGCACAGGACTTGGTGACACAGCCATCTCTGGACAATGAGGGAAGCCCGGAGACAGAACCAATACAAGGAAGAGGGCAGAGCTGGGAGCACTGCAGAGAAAAGGAGTCAGAGCCCTGATTACTCCATGCCTGGAGCCTGCTGCACTTCAAGACTCCCCACTATGTGCAATGAAGAATCTCCTTACTGTTTATGCCAGTTCAAATTTGGTTTTTTATTCCTTAGTGTTTAAAGGTTCTTGATTATGACAATAAAAATAATAGCGGCCAACATTTCTTTAGAATTGCCTTGTGACCGGCACATTTTTTATATTCGTAATTTTGTTTAATGTTCTTGACAATCTTAGAAGGCAAATATACTATTGTCCTTATTTGTAAAATGTAAGTGATTTTGCTCAAGATCATGTGTATAGTAAGTGCAGACCCAAATCTTTTTGTTCGTTTGTTTGAGACAAAGTCTCGCTCTGTTGCCCAGGCTAGAATGCAGTGGCGTCATCACAGCTCATTGAGTCCTCCAACTCCCTGGCTTGCGTGATTCTCCTGCCTCAGCCTCCCGAGTAGCTGGGACTACAGGCGTGCACCATGCCCGGCTAAGTTTTCTATTTTTGTAGAGATGGGGACTCACCATTGCTCAGGGTGGTCTTAAACACCTGGGCTCAAGTGATCCTCCTGCCTTACCCTTCTGAGTCACTAGGATTATAGGCATGAGGCACCCCATCTGGCAGAACCAAAATCTTTCAGAATCAGAGCCTGTGCTTTTTCTTTCTTTTTTGAGACAGAGTCTCACTCTGTTGCCCGGGCTAGAGTGCCGTGGCGTCAGCCTAGCTCACAACAACCTCAGGCTCCTGGGCTCAGGCAATCCTCCTACCTCAGCCTCCCAAGTAGCTGGGACTACAGGAGTGCACCACCATGCCCGGCTAATTTTTTCTATGTATTTTTAGTTATCCAGCTAATTTCTTTCTACTTTTTAGTAGAAACGGGTCTTGCTCTTGTTCAGGCTGGTCTCGAACTCCTGCGCTCAAAAGATCCACCCACCTCGGCCTCCCAGAGTGCTAGGATTACAGGCGTGAGCCACCTCGCCCAGCTGAGCCTGTGCTCTTAACCACTATGATGGTTCCACTGATAGATGAGGCAGAGGAAGAGAAAGAGGAAGGAGCTTGTGAAGAGGCCACAGGAAGAACAGGGGATGGTGATATTATTATTAATTTTATAATTATTAATAAATAATTGCGTTCTCTCCACCTGGAATACCTCGTCCCTGGGACACCTTTTCCCCATGCCCACTTCTCTGCCTAGGAACTTCTATTTGTTCTTTAAGAACTCAACTCAGCTGTCACCTCCTCTGAGGAGCCTTCCCACATCCCATCTCCCCAAACCTCCAACCCTCTGGAATCCCACAAAAATTTGCTCAGATTTCTATTATAGCCCAAGTTACATTAAAGCGTTCATTTTCAGACCTCCTCCTTGTACTAAATTCAGAATTCCTCAAGGGCAAGGACTATGTCTAATTATTCCTTGTGGTTCCAGTGCTTAACTCAGCTCATTGTAGGTGCTCAGAGAAAGTGAGATTGAATAAATCAATCATCACACCTCGAGGACCCTCTGTCTTACTACATACCATGCTAAGAGATGTAAGGTTAAAAAGATCAGGCCTTCAGCCCCTTAAATTTCATAAACAAATTGAGGATGTGTTCCTATCTTTCAATTCTACATTATAGAAACCCAACACAAACTAGCTTAAAAGGAAAAAAGAATGTGGGCAGGGGATAGAATTTATTTGTCCTAGGAAGGTTACTTCTATAAACAGTTTCAGGAATAGCTGAATCTAAGATCCAAGGGTTTCCAACAACGTTATCCTCCAGATTAGGTCTCTTTGTATAACCTGCTCTTGGGTGGCTTCATCCTCAGGAATTTTTTTTTTTCCATGTGAAAGCCCCTCACAGCTCCATGTTTACATCCAATTGTAGCAAAAACAGAGGTTTTTATGCCAATGGTCCTAGCAAAAGTCCTAGGAGTAATTCTCAGTGCTTTTAATTGACTCACTTCCCCTTCACTTAACCCATTATAGTAACTCTGAATAGGCCTACATCACATGACTACCTCTGGATTTGGAAGTGGGGTTGACCCCATCCAATCAAATGAATTAAAAGTGAGGGAAGGCTGTTCACCAGAGGAAAATCAAGATGCTGTTACTAAAAGGGGGAGAAGATATTAGGCAAGCAAACACATGTCCTCCATAGAGGAGATGTCCTATACATCAGTAATTACATGGTAAGGCTAGGAGTGATGCCTGTCTTAAGTGCTTACAGCCAAAGATTAGGTAGGAGAAATGGATCACTTCAGGGAGAGCTGTCCACAAACACCTTCTAGGAGGAAGCCTATGAACTAGGCCTTTTAGATAGCTAGGATTATGGTAGGTGAAGATGAGGAGGCCTTTCAGATATGTGGAAAGGCATGAACAAAGGCAGGGAGGTAAGGATCCTTTGGAGGTTTTCCAAGTTTGCTGGGAACTTTTGGGAATTAAGTCTGGAACTTTGGTTGGGGGCTAGATCTATACATAGTCTAACAAGTGCTAATCCTTTATGCAGATTTCTTCCATATATGATCTCAAAAAAGAGTAATTTTGGCAGGCACCAGGAGTAGGATTATTTTTCCCATGTTATTGATGAGGCAAGTGAGGCCTAATGCAATAGATGCCTGCTGAGAGTTTACCCTCTTGTGTCCAGAGACCAAACAGCCCAAGAAGCCCAATTTCTGCCCTGCAGCCCAGGACTGTGCTCCTCCCCCTATCCACAGCAAAAATAAAATCTGGGGTTGGAAATCACCAGGACAGCAGCTGTGGCTCAGCCCCAGGGCCAGCCTGAGGACACCTTTGGAGGAAGCTGTGGGAACAACCATATAGGCAGAAAGAAGGTATCTGACTTGCATAATGGCTAAGAGCAGAGACTCCGGAGTCAGGCCTGGTTTTGATTCTCAGCTTCACGAGTTAAGGTTTTACCTTGAGCAGATTATATAACTTCTTTAAACCTTAGTTTCCTCATCTGTAAACAAGGTAAAGAACAATACCTGTCTTACAGGATGGTTCATGAGGTCTGAATGAGGTTTTGCATATTAAGACCTTAGCATTCTCTTCCTCTTCCGGTCTGGTCTCCTCTTCCGGTTTTGTCTCGTCTTCCCGTCCGGTCTGATCTCCTCTTCCTCCTCTGGTCTCCTCTCCTCTTCCGGTCTCGGCTCCTCTTCCGGTCTGGTCTCCTCTTCCTCCTCTGGTCTCGTTTCCTCTTCCTCATCCGGTGTGGTCTCCTTTTCCTCGTCCGGTCTCGTCTGCTCTTCCGGTCTGGTCTCCTATTCTTCCTCTGGTCTCGTCTCCTCTTCCTTGTGCGGTCTGGTCTCCACTTCCTCATTCGGTCTCCTCTCTTCATCCCGTCTTGTCTCCTCGTCCGGTCTGGTCTCCTCTTCTTTGCCCCAAAAATATTTTTTGCAAGCATCAGTGCTTCATTTTTCTTCAAAGAATTTCATAATCTTTTAGATGCTTTCAAGGATATTATGGACAATTTTCGATTCCTGCGTCTTTTTGCTGACATTAATTTTATTTAAAATCATACCAAATTAATTTAGAACAAATACATTTAAAAGTTATATTTTCAAGTAACATTTGGCCTGCTTTTTAGGATCCATGATAAATTATACTGCAAATCTTTGACTCATTCTTTGCTTCATTTTTTCATTCTCAAAGAGTTTATAATATTGACAGAAAAAAATACTGTGAGGCAGAAAAAATAACGATAGAGCGCAGTGGCATCATCATCTAATAGCTCACTGCAGCTTCAGTCTCCTGGGCTCAAGTGATTCTCCTGCCTCAGCCTATGGAGTAGGTGGGACTACAGGTGTGCACCACCATGCTTGGCTAATTTTAAAATTTTCTGTAGAGACTGGGTCTTGCTATGTTGCTCAGGTTGGTCTGGAAATCCCAGCCTCAAGCAAACCTCCCTTCTCGTCCTCCCAAAGTGCTAGGATTATAGGCATGAACCACTGAGCCCAGCCTGTTATGTGATACATTTCTAAACTTTGTTCCTACAGAGTATTTTGGAAAACCTGTATTACTTGAGGTAGATAATTTTTAACAAGAACATATAATTTAAAAATATTTATATTACATGGTCATGTACCCAAATTGGCAGAACTTTCCCTTAGTTTATCACAGTTAATTATTGCATTATTAAATATTAGTTATTTCATAGCAATTGTTGTCATAATGAAAATACCTTTAGATTTAAATTGGGAACTCAAAGATACCATTCTGTACGATAAACAAACCGCAGATTATATGAACTGCAACGTGAATGTCAAATTTTACTAGTGACTAAGTCCAGTAGAATGCAGTAAATTCTTGTTATTCATAGCAGTTATGTTCTATAAAGTTGCTGTGAATGCTGAATTAGTGAATACTGAACCACTGCTCCTAGGGGAAGTACAGGGTTATGTTTCTGTGAGCCTCTGGTCACAAAATTTTTTACCAACTCATCAACATATAACTGTGTTTTATGGGTTTTTGTTTAAAGATGCCTTATTTAATATATATTCTTGTTTCATTAACACTGAACTCACAGCCAACGGCACTATAACTCATCCTTGAATGAAAGTTATCTAACACATGTACTTTCTCTGTAAGGGACAACACAGCCTGATTGCACTTAGGAACACAGACAGCACTTCAGCACTACGGTTGGGGACCATTTTAAACAGTGAAATGACTAGCGATAAGCACGAAAATGCCAAAAAAAAAAAAAAACACACACACACACAAAAAAAACCCAAAAAACCCCTAACAAAAAAACCAACACAAAAACAAAAAGGTAGCACTAAATAGACTGTGAAAGGGATACTTGTTTACAGTATGAGAACTGAAACAAGAAGGAAGAGGGTTGCGTTGTCTGAACTCAGCTGGGAATGTGCACTCGGCTGCCTCGAATTTTTCCCCATTCTGCACATGTCTGTGAATGACTATGAAAGCTTCGTGAGTATTGGTTTTGGGGTAACAAATAAATTTCAGCGAGTACAGTGAACCTGCAAATAATGAGGATTGACTATGTTTTTAAAATTTAAAGATACGCACTAATCAGTGCATCAGAAAACCAGTTCTTTATTTAGAAGCCCAAATCATTTTAGGTTTTATTCAATTATCAAATTTATTCCTCTTTTATAAGTCAAAGAAACTAGTATATATTTAGCCTTTTAGAATAAGACATTTTACTTCTACTAGTTGAAAAAAACGTCACAGTGAATATACAAACTGCCCATATTCAAACTCAACAAAAATGTAACAAAATATGAAGACATTTAAAAACAACAAAAATGTCTCTAGTGTGAATAGTGTACCCCTAAATGTGGTGCCCTTCTGCAGTGCACAGCCTGACCAGTCATGTGTGACAGCCTGGACTGTGGCACAGGGTATGCAGGGGAAACACAACAGGCAAAGTAGATGTGTGCAACTTTTGAGAAATACTGAATGTTAGATAATAGCAACAGCAAAAAGAGTAGAGAATTTGGAGGCAAAAGATCTCATTTTAAATACCCGTACTGACATTTAAGAGGTGTGAACATGAGCAATTTCCCTCTCTGAATTTTAGCTTTCACATCCGTAATAAAATGATAATAATACCCAATCCAGAGGAGTTACTAGGACCAGAAATAATAACTTACACAAATTATTTTTTTAAAAAGAGGCAAGTGATAAGTACTCTTTTCCTATAAACAGTGGGGTTTCTTCAAAAGTTTTAGAATGGGAATAATCTGGTCAGATTTGGGTTTTAGAAAAATAATTATTGTGTTGTTTTGAAAATGGATTAGAAGTAGACTGCAGTAAAAGCCCATATTTAAAAAGAAAAAATTCCTAAAACCTATTCTAAGGCAGTAATAGCAAGAAGAGGAAGGTTTGGCCACATGCTCGAGTAGCTTGTTGCCCTGCCCTAGCCTGCTAACCCGTCTCCCTGCCCTGAGATCTCTGCTCAATAAACACTTTCTTAGGAATCCAGACTCAAGCTCTTCTAAGGCAGTCCCACAGAGAAAAGATTTTAGAAATAATTAGCTGTGAGATGATTCAGAGGACAGAGGAGTTCAAGAAAGTCCTTACAGCTCTTCACCCCAGACTTTCCATAATCCTCCTAGTTGGCTGACACTTTTCCTATTCAGAGACATGTGGTGAGGTGGTTCTCCTGGCAGTTTGCCAGAAAGCGCTCTCTTTCATTAGATCAGAAAAATATTAACATTGATTGTCAAATTTATCCCTCCAAATTTTTCCTGAAATATTAGACTATTCTAAACATACGATTTTACAACTTAAAGATCACTTCAGTAAGGTCATAAATGGTGGTATTATGTATAACAAATCTTTTTGACTAGTTGAGGAAATATCAATTAAAATTGAATTAATATGTATTGAATCTATAATCAAATAAAAATAATATACATCCAGAAAATGTGCACTTATGGATGTTTTCAGAACCTTATATTTACCCAGCTAAAATATCTTGAAATATACTTTACGTTTTTTTTTTTTTTAGAGACAGGGTCTCACTCTGTCACCCAATCATAACTCACTGCAGCCTTGAATTCCTGGGCTCAAGCGATCCTCCCACCTCAGCTTCCTGAGTAGCTGGGGATTACAGGCATGTGACACCACACCCAGCTATGCTTTACATTTTTGATAAGAAGGATTTTATTTTAAAAAATTAAAAACTTTAATTTTATTTATTTTAATTTTTTTTAGAGATGGGGTCTTGCCATGTTGCCCAGTCTGGGCTCATCTCCAGGGCTTAAGCAATCCTCCCATCTCAGCCTCCCAAGTAGCTGGGACTATAGGCATGCACCACCATGCATAGCTTGGATTTTCCTTTTTAAAAGAACAATTGTGATTTACCTTAACGATGAAACAGAAAGTCATTCAGCTTGTTATTTTCCATAAAGTGAGCTCTCAGTGGTTCTCTAAGCTGAGCCTATTGTAAAGTTATAAAATGGATCACATTTATTTTAGGTAAAAAAAATATATTGGAAATGGTGATATATATATGGGGAAGAGAAAGAAAATTGATCTTAAAAATAAATGAAATGAAAATTTATGGAAATCTTTGGATATGACATTAACAAATTGTTGTATAAACAGCTGTATGTCACAGTAGAACAAATAAGGCACAGGGGATCTGTTTTAGGATGAATTGATAACACCAATATCATTGCTAAAGAAGGGCTCATTTATTAGAGAGATAAAACAGGAATTCAGCAAACAACTAAAAGAAGGCTAGGAAAGGACTGAGCCTGGCTTTAAACACCTTTAAATGCTGTCACTCACTTGTGATAGCAGTACAAGATTTCAGTGGTCTATATTCACCAAGTAATTTTCTGTTAGACGACTAAAACAGTCATTTGCAGCCTTTGGCAACGTTTCATTCAGTTAAGTATTAGTCCATTCAGGCCACAATAGCAAAATACCTTAGACCTAGCTAATGAATAAACAATAGAAATTTATTTCTCACAGTTCTGGAGGCTAGGAAGCCCCAGATCAATGTGTCAGCAGACTTGGTGTCTGGTGAGGGCCTGTGCCTTACAGATGGATGTCGCCTCCTTGCTGCATCCTCACATGGTAGAAAGGGCAAGGGACGTCACTTGAGCCACTTTTTTTTTTAAGTTTCAAAAATATTTGTTTAATATAAATACATAGATATGTCACTTTTAGGAAAAATTTTGCTGTTAAAAATATTTTTTCATTAAACATTTTTAAAAATTTATTTTATTTTCAACTGACATATGATAATTGTACGTATTTATGGAGTATGTAGTGATGTTTTAATACCTATGGTGTAAAGTGATCAGATCCGGGTAACTGGCATATCCATCATCTCAAACATTTATCATTTGTGTTGGGAGCATTCAATATCCTCCTAGCTATTTGAAACTATATAATATATCATTGTTAACTATAGTGATCCTATAGTGGTATGGAACGCTAGTACTTATTCCCCCTATCTAGCTGTAATTTTGTACCTTTAACAAATTTGAGCCACTTTTATGAGGCCACTACTCTCACTCAGTAGCGTGGAGCCCTCATGACTTAATCACTTCCCAAATGATTAAGGCCCCACCTCTTAATACTACCACATTGGGTATTAGGTTCCAACATACGGATCTGTGTGTGTGTGGAGAGACATCAACATTCAGACCATAGCAAGTTGTTCGGGAAAATATTAAAATCAAGCCTACTCTTTTCATCAGTCTTTAGACAACCAAAAGTCACAGAAGTGGTTTCAGTGACAAGCTTTCAAACGTAAGTCAAAAGCATCAAAAGTTGTTATCATATTACAAATGTTCCTATGACAAGCACATACATTTGTAAAACAAACAAGGAAACAAACAAAAAGGAGGAAACCAAAGTCCTAAACTTATGACACCACAAGAAAACCCCCAAATAGAAGCTCTATTCTGTGGTTAGAACAGATAAGGCTCTTCATTGCCCTGCAGAGCTACTTTCCAGGCATTTTTATTGTCTCTGGTATTGTGTTTATTTCACATATATTCCAGCATGCTGGGATTATCAATATGTTTCAGGATAAAATTTAACATTATAGTGGAATAAGCTGGATATTCTGGTTTAAACCGGATGTGCTCTGGACTTTCAGTTTGTCTTCTCCTATGGGCCTCTCAGACTAAATTAGTCCCAAACTAAACTCTGTCTCCTCTCTCCTCTGCTTTGCCTCCTTGCTGCCTGATCAGGCCTCACCACCCTTCTAGCCTGGCTGGCAAGCTTGGACTCTGTCAATTCCACCTCCAGATCTTCCCCTCTTCACCACACCACTTCCATTTCCTCTGGAGATAGTGTCAGATGATGTGTACAAGGCTCACCCAGCTGGTAGTTTCCCGTCTGTTGTCATTGTAAAGGAAAATAGAAGTCTGGACTGATGTATTGCAGACCCTAAAGCACTGCCCACACGAAGAGTCTTGTGAGAAGTCTGGACTGGAACACGCTTAGTGCCTTTTTACTTCCCTCCTGTGCTTCAACTGTCATCAGACTTGGAGTGACCTGCACCCCCACCCACCACAGTCCTAGTTCCTCCAAACTGTCATGCCCTCCAGGGTCCAACCTCGGAGTTGTCCCACTCACTCCCTTGACATCATCACATCCCGTCATCAGATGCTGCCTTGAAGAGTCACTTGGCTCATGTCTTGACATCCCAAAAACCTCAAAGGCATCTAGGCAGGGGTGAGCCAAGCACTTTTTCTGCCTTTGCTTATCACAAAAGTCCATTGCTTTTCCATAGAGAAAAATCTGTTTCACACAGATTTTTAAAGACTGTGCAAATTCATATCTGTTGTTCTCATAAAGAAGAGTTACAGGTTGACCAAAATGGCCAGAATTAGACTTTATAACATGGATTATGAAACAATTGGATTAGAGTTAATAGAAAGGGGACGTTCTCAGGTTGGTTCTTTTCCAAGCGCCTTGAATTTTCATTAATTTTGTGTTTCCCCTGGAAGTGTTGGTTCATTGAAAAATCTAACAAGTTTGTAATGATTCTACTGCAAGGAAAAGCCACAACTTGAAAATATAGTTACTATGAATTATACTGTTAATAGGACATTTCTGGAAAGCATTTGTTTCCATTAAGAACTTTTTTTTTAATGTTGCTTCAAGTGAAAATGTTGAGGTGATTCTGGATTGGATATATGGCAATGTCACTGTTAGATCAAAAACCATTGTTAAGACCAAGAAATCCTCACAGACAATATGGATTTGGGTAGGATGATTGGATGGAATATGAGGAAAGCTGCCACAGCTCTGGTTTTATGTAAGTTTCAAACAGCACATGGGTCCACCAAGGACTTTAAGGTGAAGTGATCGCAGGTTCCATTTTCAGGTTTTGCTACAAATTGTGACTTTAGGCAGGTTACTCACCTTCTCTATGCTTTAGTTTTTTTTTTTTTTTTTTTTTTTTGAGACAGAGTCTCACTGTGTTGCCCGGGCTAGAGTGCCGTGGCGTCAGCCTAGCTCACAGCAACCTCAAACTCCTGGGCTCAAGCGATCCTCCTGCCTCAGCCTCCCGAGTAGCTGGGACTACAGGCATGCACCACCATGCCTGGCTAATTTTTTCTATATATTTTTAGTTGCCCGATTAATTTCTTTCTATTTTTTAGTAGAGACGGGGTCTCATTCTTGCTCAGGCTGGTTTCGAACTCCTGAGCTCAAACAATCCGCCAGCCTCGGCCTCCCAGAGTGCTAGGATTACAGGCGTGAGCCACCGCGCCCGGCCTATGCTTTAGTTTTATAGTGTGGGGTCTGACTATCACTCTACCACTTACCAGCCATATATCTTGGACAAGTTATTTCATTTCCCTGTGACTTATTTCCTTATCTTACAAATAGATTATTCTAATATCCACTCCATAATCTTGTTTTATTTAAGGATATCATACCTGGGAAGCACTTGGAACAGCTCAGGTAAGAACACACATATTTCATAATGAGAAGCCGTGGATGTTACTAACACTAGTATTATACTATTACTTGTATTTCCTTGCAGGGTTGTCGAGAAGGCTAAACGAAAGAATGTGCACCAGGTCAGGCTACCTAATTTGCGGAGCCCGGTACAAAATGAAAATGCAGGACGCTTTGTGCAAAAACGACTAAGAATTTCAAGACTGGGACAGCAGAGAGTTAAACCAAGCGCAGCCCCTGGGCCTGTGGTTGCACAGCTATAAAGACAGCCCTGGAGCTCACAGGCGCATCTGCACACAGTGGGTGCTAAATAACTGCTCCATTCACGGTTGTGAACGCTCCTAGACCTCGCGCACACCAGCACTGTTAACACTGCCCACTCACTGTCACTTGTCCCTGACCTAAGGAGGAGGCCTGGAATTGCGCTCACGGTGGAGTCCCAGCGGGAAAACCAACCTCCATCCCTGCCGACCCCGAGTCGCTCTGGCAGGGTCCCCAGCTCGGCCTCTGCCCCTCGTCCCGGAGTCTGTCCCGTGCCCCCGGGCGCGTCCCCGAGGCCGAAGGCGGCCGGCCACAGTGCCGGTGCGCAGCCGGGCACCGCCGCTCCCCGCGGTGTTTACCTGTTGCCCGAGGAGACGCGCCCGCGCCTCCCGCCGGCTCCCCGCGCCGCCGCCTCGCTCCGGGCAGGCTCCGGTCCGAGCGCCCCGCGGGGCTCTGGCCGCCATGAGCCGCGGCCGCTTCTCCGGTTCCAGGCGCCTGGACGGGACTCGCGACGCCGCGCTGGGCGCCAAGGCGCCGGTGCGCCAGGTACGGTCCCAGCTGCGGCCGCGCGCCCCGGAGGCCTCTCAGCCGCGGGAGCGGGCCCGGGGACAGACCGGCCCAGGAGGGGCAGAGGCGCCCCGCGTGCGCCCCTTTCCTCCTGAATGCGTGGGGAGCACCAGCGCAGATGTCTCCGTGTGGGCCGTGGACGGGGACCGCCGACCGCGCTGATGTGGGGAAGTGATGGGCAGGACGGGAGTTTGCGAAGTGCGTGTGAGTTTGGGTTGTGCCGCGCTGCTTCGCTCGCCATCGAAACTGGCTGGATTCGAAAGACGCTGCGGTCGGCTCCTGTAGTTCCTCTCCCCGCTTCGGCCCCCCACCCCAAGCAAATGATGCCTTCGCTTAGCTGTCGCTGCTTAGCTGCTGAGACGGGCTTCAGAGCAATTTCTTGAAAACCCAATGTGGTAGGATTAATGCAAGTCCTGAGTAAAATCGCTGGCCTTTTTGTTGCTAACTACTCCAGAAACAATAATGCCGTTGTCCCTGGATCCATTTGCTCATGTACCCCCAGGAGTCCCTTAGGCACTGGGGACTTCCAGGCAAACACACATACACACGACACACACACACACACACACACACACACACACACACACACACACACGACAAGTTCTGGCTGGCTCAGCCTGGGTTGAGGCTCTACCTCTGGACCTGGCATTGGGGGCCACCCAGGTATTGTGTGTGTCAGGAACAGTGGCCAGAGATGGGAGAATTGTGTTGAGCTGACCTGCTAACCTAAGAGGTGTCCTCGATATGGCCATAGGGACCGTGTATATCCCTGGGGATACATTAGATTCAAAACATGGGTTGGACTCTCCAGCATGCTGTCAGAATTCTTCTGATATTCAGCAGCTTTGATTGTTGCTTTTACATCTCACTTGTATTTAGATTTCTCTGATTCCTGGCATATTTGTGGAAAATTAGTACCATCGTACACAAAAAAACTATTTTTTCTTTCATCTGACATTTTCATATTTGACTTTACTACATTTTATTCCAATACAGTGGCTTCTATGAATTAAGACTGTTAGCCCATATATAAATATGTAGTATTTTTATATTATTTATACTTTGTTGAGCCCACTGAAAGTATTAATAAATTACAGACATCAAGATCCTTCATCCCTAAATACTCTGGTGTGTATCTCCAAAGAATAAGGGCATTCTCTAGCAAACACAATGATCAAAATCAGGATATTTAGCATTGCTACAATAATATTATGTACACTATTTACTAAAATTTTGCCAATTATCCCAATTGTTGCCAACAAAATTTTTTTTCATTCCAAGATCACACATTGTATTTAGTTTTTATGTCTCTTTAAACCTGTAACAGTTCTTTGGCTTTTTTTGTTTGTTTGTTTTTGATGATACTGACATTTTTGCAGAGTCCAGGGTATTTATTTTATGGAATATGTTTATCTGCTTGTTCTTCATGGTTAGATTTTTGGTAGGAATGCTAAAAGAGATATTGTGTCTCAGTTCATCACATCGGGAGGTGCATGATATCAGCTTATCCCATTATTGTACTGGTGATCTCCACAGCTGGTGACATCTTCCAGATTTTTCCACTGTAAAGGTCCCTTTTCCCCTTTAGCAATAAGCAATTATATTAATTAAGTAATTTTGATTTAGATAGGAATTTTTAGAATGAGTCACTCCCTACATAAAGGAAAATTTCAATCAAGCCTAAGATTTTAATTGGCTTGAAAGAACTAAACTTTACTGAGAACAAAAGTAGAAATAGGAAGGCCAGCATTTATTATGATTACATTTTCAGTTTGCAAAATACTCCATGAGGCAATCTTACAATTTAGGTAGAAAAGGTAAGGATTTCCTATAGTAGAGGAGGAAATGGCTTGCTCGAATGATGGAGGAGGGACTTAGATATCTTTCTTTTGAATGTTTTGTACTTTTGTTACCATGCTGCATTGAAAAACATTAGAATAAAAAGCAGCAATAGTTTGCAACTTTCTGAAGAAGCAGAATACTTAGGGACCGAAGTATTAGGTTTGGAACAAAAACTGAGTTCAAACTGTCTTGATGTTACCACTTAATCTGTGACACCTTGGTCAAAAAAATTACTTAATGTCTCAGAACTTCAGTTTCTCCATCTGAAACACGGGATCATCATACAGATCACATAGTGTCGTTTAGGGATTTTATAGTTAATAAATGTTATAATAATAGAGTGTCTGACAGAATAACCTATTAGCTATTACTATTCTTTACAACTTTTGGAATTTGCTTTGGTGTCAACACCACTACCACTCACTACTACCACCTTCACCAATATACCCACATCAATACCCCAGCTACCCCCTCAACAATCAGTTTGTTGAGGATCTAGGTGAGGGACTAAGGATACAAAACTGAATTTGACACTGTCCCTGCTCTGTTCACAGAGAGTCAAGAGCTCACAATCAAGAGAAATAGACATATAAAAAGATTACCCTTTCATCGGTGTCACCCATGAACCAAATTTAATGCAAATTTAAAGCAAAAGACTTGGTTGTATATAATTATAAAGGATGTAAAATTTGTTTTTCTTTTCTTCCCACCATTTCCACCTTTTAAAAAAATTGTGTAAAATACATATAACATAAAATTTTTAGTGTAGTGGCATTAAGTACATTCACATTGGTGGGCAGCCATTGCCACCATCCATCTTTAGAACTTAGTTCATCTGGCAAAACTGAAACTCTGTACCCATTAAAGAATGACTTCCCATTCTCTCCTCCCCACAGCCCCCGATAACCACCACTCTACTTTCTGTCTCTATGAATTTGACTGTTCTAGGTATCCCATTTGAGTGAAATCGTGCTGTATTTGTCCTTTTTTTGACTGGCTTATTTCACTTAGCATGTCTTCCAAGCTCATCTATGTAGTATGTGTCAGAATTTCCTTCCTTTTTAAGGCTGAATTATATTCCTTTGTATGCATATACCATGTTTTGTTTATTCCTTCATCTGTCCATTGACATTTGGGTTGTTTCCACCTTTGGCTATTGCAAACAATGCTGCTATGACCATGTGTGAACAAATGTATCTTTGAGACTCTGCTTTCAATTCCCTTGGGTATTCCTGGAAGTGGAATTGTTGGATCCTGTGGTAATTCTATTATTAATTTTTTGAGGAACTGCTGTACTGTTTTCCATAGGGACTGCACATTTTACATTCCTACCAGCAGTGCATAAAAGTTTTCATTTCTCCACATTCTCACTCACGCTTGTTATTTTCTGTTTCTTTCTTTCTTTGATTGTAGCCATTCTAGTGGGTGGGAGGTGGTATCCATTTCCACTTTTTAAAGAATCGTTTCTTCTCTCTTCTGGTTTGCTTTGCTTCTTTTTATTATTATTGTTGCTCCTCCTTTTTATCAAAATCAAATTTAAGAAAAGATCTGGCTCTAATCACATCTGCATATGAATTTAAGCCAGAAGCCTCTTTTTTATAGGCATAACGAAAAAAACACCCTAAATCCTCCCCTCCCCCCCGGAAAACAAAAAATGGAGAGAAAAAGAAACAGAAAGAGCAAGGAAAAAAGAAAACACAAAATGATAGTTGAAAGCAATACAAATATATCAGCAATTACAATAGGTATATATGAACTAAATGCTCAATTAACTGACAAAAATCATCAGATCACATTTTAAAAATCCAAGTATATTCTATTTATGAAAAACACATCTAAACAAAAGGATATGGGAAAGTTGAAAGCAAAAGTGTATAAAAAGACATACCAGGCACGTAAACAAAATAAAGCTGATTAGTTATATTAACATTATGCAAAATACTTTTAAGGCCCAAAAGTATTACTAGAGGTGAAGAGAGTCACTACATAATGATAAAAAATTTCATCAACCAGCAACTTTTAATAATTCTAAATGTGTATATACCTAATAATATAGCCTCAAGGTATAAAAACAAAAATTGACAGAAGTAAAAATCTGTAGGAACAAATAGACAAATCCACAACTAAAGAGAATATTTTTAACATACCTCTTAGTATTTGGTAGATCAACCACACACAAATTTGGTAAGAGAGCTACTAAAAGTGCCCAAATGCATACTTGGTTAAGTTGTTATGAACAATAAAAATATATAAACTATTTGAGATATGGCCGTAAAAGTTAACAGATAATTTTTTTCCCTCTGCCCAAGGGAATAAATAAATACATTTAGACTATGAAATAATCAATTGGGCAAAAGCCTAGAAAGTGTACTCTATTGGTAGGGATTGTGTTAGATGAGTGATTAGTTTTCCTCTTGTTTTAAATAAAAAGGCTTTATACTATTAAAACTAAATCGTGACCCTATAATCATGAGGAACTATTAGACAAACTCACCTTGAAGGACTCTACAAAATACCGACCAATAATCTCTGAAAGTGTCAAGGTCATGACTGGGGGAGACCAAGGAGGAATGAAAACCAAATGCAATGTGGGAGCCTGGATTCACTCCTAGACCAGAAAAAGGATGTTAGTGAAAAAACTGGTGAAATTGGAATGAAGTCCGTAGTTTAATTGGTAGTATTATAGCCATGTTAATTTCCTGGTTTTAATAAATGTACCTCAGTTATGTAAGTTGCTAACATTAGGGAAAGCTGGGTAAAGGGTACACAGAAACTCTCTGTTCTGTTTTGCAACATTTCTGTAATTCTAAAATTATTTCAGAATAAAAAGTTTTAAAAAACAAATGGCAATCAGTTAATTTATTTAGACATCCAGCTTTATTTGAACTTTAATGTTTGGTTTCTCTTGGTATCTAACGATTTTTTGGCCACCTGGCTTCGGAATGCACCATGAGATAAAACCTTCAAAGAACAGGTAGGAGAGAACTTTTCGAACACAGAGAGTAGGTTTTTATTTGCATATTTTAAAGAGATTGTGTATTTACTTGGTGTTACCAAATACAATGTGTAGTATACTTCAAACAATAGTAAATTCTCCTGGGTTTGTACTTGAGTTAAGTTGACTAATTATAAAGACTTATTTTTTCCATGGTCAAGGACAACTTAAAATTTTTTTAATTGAAAAAGGGAGTAACATTTGCTGTACTAGGAATTATTTATGCTATGTTCTTTTACCCAAGGTTTTTTTATTTCTTTGTTTTGCTTCCAATTTTTTTTCCTTTGAAATTAGTGCTTTGGTAGCTTTGATCTAAGGCAGAGAAGTTCAAAAGCATTGCTGAGGCAGACCAGTAGCACCTCACTCATTCTCTTACTGATAAAAAGCACAGCTATTGATTATAGCTTTTATACCCACATGCTTAGATATTGATTAAATAAAATGTTTTAAATATTGCTTATAAAAATAACCAAGTTTCCTCCTTAGTGCAGTAGGGGGTGCGTTGGTCTCATGAAAATAAATATCTGAATTATATTTCCGAATAACTGAAATGACTTTCTTTTCATCGACTGAATTTACCCTTAGGCTTTATCTCTTGAATTTTCCTCCTAGCTTTTTATAAAAATGTATTTTTTAACGTATTAAGGTCCTCTTAGTCTAGCCTCAATGTCAGGGCAAAGGGGAACGATTTTAGGCTTGACTATAATTGCTACGTTTCCCTAAGTCTCTTCTACTTCAGGGTAAAAGAAATGGATAGCAGAATACTGAAAAGGAACTCTTGATGTAGAAATCTCATGAGTGTTTGGAGTAAGCAGAAATGAGAACTTAGGAGGAAATGCGAACAATAGGTATTCTGCTTAATGAATCATACACTGTGTTAGTCACCCATTTGGCAAACATTTATTGAGTCTTAGGCACTCTGTCAGGCACTGAAGATACAGAAACTCTTTCCTTCAGTAACTATAAAATGAGTGCCTATTTATTTATTTAGAGACGGAGTCTCGCTCTGTTGTCCAGGCTAGAGTGTCGTGGCGCCAGCCTAGCTCACGGCAAACTCGAACTCCGGGGCTCAAGCGATCCTCCTGCCTCAGCCTCCCGAGTAGCCAGGACTACAGGCAGGTGCCACCGTGCCCGGCTAATTTTTTCTCTATTTTTAGTTGCCTGGCTAATTTCTTTCTATTTTTAGTAGAGACGGGGTTTCGGGGTGGGGGGGTCTCACTCTTGCTCAGGCTGGTCTTGAACTCCTGACCTCAAGCTATCCTCCTGCCTCGGCCTCCCAGAGTGCTAGGATTATAGGTGTGAGCCACTGTGTCCTGCCCACGTGCCTATTTCAAAGCAGGTATTGTTTTAAAACAGGTCCCACTTTCATAAAAGTTATATTCTATAAAAAAGAAAACAGATAAACAAGGTCATTTCTGAGAGTGGTGAATGCTTTGCAAAGCAAAGAAAGCAAGATAACAGGATGGAGATTGAATGGGGTGAAGGTAGGTCTCCTCTGGATAGGGCGGGTGGGTTGGCTCTCCCAGGAGAGGAGTCTGAGTGATGCTGGAGCAGTGTTCTTGGAAACAGCAAGAGCAACACCAGACCCTCAAGTGGGGGTGAACTCAATGTGTTTAAAAAGAGTGCAGTTTGTGGAATGTTCTTCAATATGGGTATATCTAAAGTTTCCTCATCATTAGATCAGGTTAATCATTTTTGGCATTTTTGACGATTCTGTGAAAGGTGCTGTGTTCTTCTCAGTGTGTCGGAGAAGGAACCTCATGTCAGTTTATTTCATTATTGATATTATGAAAGACAAAGAAAGCCTGAGACATGGTTCCACATTAAACAGCCTAAAGATACCTGACAACCACACGCAGTGCAATACAGTTGCTCTAAGGACTGCTATTGGGGTAACTGGTGAATAAATTTCTTGAGTTTGACCATTGTATGACGAGGAATGTCCTTGTTCTTAGGAGATACAAGCTGAAGTATTGAGGGATAAGGGGCCATGGCATCTGTAAATTGCTTACAAATGATTCAGCAATCATATCATAATACACACATAGAAAAAGGAATAAATCAAATGTAGCAGAATATTCTCACAATTGGTGAATCTAAATGAAACATGCATACTTGTTTTCATTGGATAATCCCTGCAACTTTTCTGTAGAATTCAAAGAAAAATTAAAAAAAAAATTGTGTGCAAGGCAATAAATGGGGTTACAAAGTAGAAGGTACTCAGTCTACCTACTGAGCTTACAGTTTAGTCAGGTAAATAATAATTGGTAATAAATAAAAGTTTTAAAAAGGAAGAAGGCAAGCGTAGCTGCAGTAAATATGTGGTCTCGGATAAGGATCTAGAGGAGAGACACAACAAAGCAAGTGTAATTACACAGTGCTCTAGCAGAGGAGGGGGCAGGCGGGAGGGGAGGTTTTGCTGAGGTTACTGGGGCAATGGTGGGGGTGGTTGGGAGGCGATGCTGACCTTGAAGTGCCAGCAGGACATGCAGGCGATGGTCAGCGGCCAGTTGGAAATGTGACTTCTAGCTAGAGGTGCAGATTTTGGAGCCATCAAACACGGGAAGTGGCTGAGATCTCGGGAGGGCATGGAGTAGGCCAGTGGAGATGTCCTGAGTGATGGGGAAAGAGTGTTGAGGACAGAACCCAGCAAATATGAAGCTGTGGAGTAGGTGGAGGAAGATAAGCTGTGAGGGGACTGGGAAGGGAGGGCCAGAAAAGGTGTGATGGGTGTGGCCAGAGGATGAGCATTTAGACCTAGCACTATTCTCCTCCTCCTCCTCCTCCTCCTCCTCCTTCTTCTTCTGCCTAGGGACATCCTGTCTTCTTCTTGGCCCCAACTCTTCCCTCTTGGACTTGGCCGTCACTCTCTGCTGAAGTCCTGGGCTCTGCCCTGACCTCTGAAGGTCCAGCCTCTTGCCTGCTCCATATTCCGTCCCAAGTCTCTCTAGATCTATCGCCTTATCTAAGTGGCCCTTTTAGCTTTTCTTGGGAAAATGGGAAACAGGGTATGGTTTCCCTTCCTTGCCTGAGAAGTGGGTGCTGGAGCTGGAGCTTGGGACCCTATGGCGCCGCCCTCTGCCCACTCGGTCATTGCCCTTGATTCTCCTCCCAGGAGCTCTGCTGCCTGCAGCTGTTTTCTGAGAGGCTCCTGTCTCTGTGGGCCGCTTTCTGAGAAGCCAGGAATCTAGCTGGAGCTTTTATTCCCCGCACCTATCTCAGATTGTGGGTCCCAAAAGGGCAGGCGGCCTCTAAGCACTGGTCCTGTCTCGCTCTGTTTTTCCTTCCCACTGTGTTGGTGCCAGTCGTTCCCTTTCCGGTGGGAAAACGGCTCTCCGTCATGGATTGTTCTCCACTCTAGGATTTAAAGCAATGATATTTGTGCTGTGAATCTTCGAGGCTTTGCTATTCTTATGCAAAGACAGTACTATCAAAATTTAAAAAAAATTCTTCTTTTTCAGAAAGCCCAGTTCTTAAAAATCAAGAACTCTCTAACTCTGGAAAGCTTCTGTTGATCCCCCAGTGTGGGCCCTAGCCACATCCTCAGGGGCCCACCAGCAGTGTCTACCCACCAATGATCCCTCCAAGTAATGGGATGAGTTGACTTATTGGATGGATTCATTTAGAATTGATAATTAGAATTTTAGGGAATAGCTGAGAAAAATGATGATTATGGTTTTGGCCATATTGGCTGTTGAGTATTTCCTTTCTGACAGTACTTAAAAAAGTATTTAGTGTCATCTCTGGTTCATGATTTTGAAACCATAACATTTGGCAAAGACGAATATCTGTACTCTTATTCACGAAGGCAAATGGGCAGCTTGACATCTACTTAGAAACAAAATTAAAGCATTTAGATGTATTCAAGTTCACAAAGCGAGATTTGTTCAAGATGCAGTGATGCAGTTCCGTTTCGCATCATTTTGACCGAGAGCCAATTTATTCCTTCTCCAACTCTGGCAGTGATATTTGCATTAAGATTATTGTAACCTTGTGTAATTGTCTGCTATCAACCTTAAGATCACACTCTTTGAAATGCAGGATGTGATGGCTAATTTTATGTATCGCTATGAAGGTATTTTTTTAAAAAAATAAGATTACCATTTAAATGAACAGACTGAAATAAAGTAGATTACCCTCTATAAGTTGGGTGGGCCTCATCCAATCAGTTGAAGGCCTTAAGAGAAAAGAATAAGATTTCCTGAAAAACAGGGAATTCTGCCTTCAGACTCCCTTTGCACTTGAGCTGCAATATTAACTCTTCCCTGGTCTTCAGGCTGCTGGCCTGCCTTGCAGATTTCAGGCTTGCCAGACCTTGCAATCATGTGAGTCAATTCCTTAAAATGAAACTCTCTCTGTGTATATACACATCCTATTGGTTCTGTTTCTTTGGAGAACCTTGGCTAATAACGCATGGTAAATTCACTTTAAGTGCTTCCATGCTTGAGGAACTTGTTAGAATAAATGGGTTTGGAGCCCCTACAAAGGACAGGCTATGGCTAGGCCCACAAGTACATCGTACATGGACTCAAAGGCTAATGCTGGTCAGGCGCAGTGGCTCACACCTGTAAACCTAGCACTCTGGAAGGCTGAGGCAGAAGGATCACTTGAGGCCAGGAATTTGAGACCAACCTGGGTAATAGTAGGACCCTCATCTCTACAAAAAATAAGAGAATTAGCCAGGCATGGTGGCACGTGCTATATTCCCAGCTACTCAGGAGACTGAGGCAGGAGGATTGCTTGAATCCAGGAATTTCAGGTTGCAGAGAGCTATGATGAGGCCACTGCACTCCAGCCTGGGTGACAGGTGACAGAATGAGACTGTCTCCAAAAACAAAACAAAACAAAACAAAACAAAAAAACCAGCAGAATTCTGGGAAGAGCTTGTCATAGCCCCTCCCTGATTTCCTAGAGAGACAAGGCTGACTTATCCATCAGTGCCCACTGTGGCCCACCACACTTTTAGGGACCCATAAAAATATGTTTTCTTTTTTAAATCAGAAGAGGAAAAACAACGAACTTTTACACTGAAAAATCTACATATGGCCCCTGACTTACAATAGTTTGACTTACGATTTTTCAACTGTACAATGAGTTTATTGGGATGTAACTCTATTGTAAGTTGAGGAGCATCTCTATTTTAATACATAATATTTTGAAATATTCATCTTTATACTAATGCAGTCATAAAATATAATTTTTGATATCTTTTATGTAAGAAGGGGCCCATGGAGGCAAGAGTATATATTATACAAAAGTTATAATGCAGCCTGCTAGGGAGATGAAACTATGTGTAGCAACATTGTAGAGAAACCATTCATAAATAATAGAAGAGTTAATACTAATTTCGTAGGGAAAGAAAATTTTGTCTTAGAGTTGTCTCTGATTTGTAGGACTCTGGGTGATATTCACTTTTTTTTTTTCACTGATTAGATGATCAGAGAAATATTAACCAAGATGAATAAACAAGATGAGGATATGGACAGGAGGGTAACTGGGATAAAAAGAAATTTCGCCCTGGTGTCCTAGGAAGGCTTCACAGAAAAGCCAATTCCAACTCTTGAATTGGACCCAGAATTTTGCCAAGTGGAGAAGAAGCATAAGCAGGATGAGGAAGGCCCCCCAAGCATGAGACAGTTACGAATGCTCTGTGGCACATTTCATTTTTTCTATGTGACTAGAGGTTAGGCTGGATATTGGGCATTGGGGCAAAAATGCTGGAAATGTGGGTTTTGGTGATTGGGAAGAGATTTACATACTTTAAGGTGCTTCTTCTTCCTTACCTAGTCCATCCTGGGCAGCTTTTGTAGGTGGGGAGGGATGATCAGTCTGTGTTTCAGAATTACTCTGAGGCAGCGAAAAGGTTCCATCAGTGGAGTGAGACAGGAGGAAAGGGAGAAAGTCAGTCTCCATTTATTTTTGGCAAAACCATTTTCAGTCCTAATGTTGAGATGCCTTAAAATTACTACATCAGCTTGAATTGTGTGACTTTTGAGAGCTTGCTAAGTTGGTGTTAGATATATGAGGCCTCCACACCCACCTCCCAGAACATTTCAGTGGTTTCAGCAGGAAGCTGGATCAAGGTGATGAGGAATGCACTCTTAATACCTGGACAAGAGGCCTTGGAAACAGTGTTTTTCACATTAACTACATAAATGTAGTCAAATGGTGTTATATTATAGATGATTGGCTAAAGAATAAGCTTTTCATTTATTCTATGCTCTACTTCAAAATGATCCTGAAAAGCTAGAACCTGAGAGCAACGTCTACTTGGACTACATTGTTTTGACCCTGTTGTAGAAGTGCTTGTGCTGAACAAGGATTTGGGATTATGCCATTGGATTATTTTGTGGGTTTTGAAATTTGTCATGATTTCTCTGAGGGAACAGGTGTCACTGAACAACTGGTTTGCTTTACCTCATGATCCTAGTGGATTAGGATGCACCTCTAGCAAGTGCCCAATACGAACGACACGTATATGACACTTACTTGTTTCCTCTTTTTTTCCCCCCTCCTTTAATTTTTCTTTACTGCTATTTGCTTTCTTCTTCTTTTTCTTTTTCTTTTTCTTTTTTTTTGACTTTGGGTAAAAGATAGACCTGAAGTGCTTTTTTGGTTTTTCAGAGACAGGGTCTTGCTTTGTCACCCAGGAGTGCAGTGGTCTGATCATAGCTCACTGTAACCTCGAATTCCTAGGCTCAAGCGATCCTCCTGCCTCAGCCTCCCAAATAGCTGGGACTACAGGCCCATGCCACAACGCTCAGCTAATTTAAGCATTTTTTTTGTAGAGATAGAGTCTCACTATGTTGCCCAGGCTGGTCTCAAACTAGCCTCAAGTGATCCTCCTGCCTTGCCCTCCCAAAATGCTGGGATTATAGGTGTGAGCCACCACACCTGGCCGACCTGAAGCTTTGAATGGAAGTTGAAATCATTTTCTGAAGTCTAGGCCTTTTGTCAACGGTAAAGATTACAGGAAACACTAGCAAGGTGGGGACTTGCCTTTAGTTTATGACCCTGCCGTGGTACAGGGGAAGTATATTCCAGAACACTCACAGAAGGCAACTTTTCTCCTGTCAGAGCTCACAGCTACAGGAAACATTCATGCTTTTTGGTTTGTTAATGCTTCTGCAGAGGGACAAGCTGAGATGGAGTACAGCAGGCTATTTCCTGATGGTGGGAGAGTCTGTGAACTTCCCACACCAGCCAGCTCCAGGGGCTGAGGATACTTGGTATTGCAGATAAGAATGGGATGGGAGTGCGGAGTCAGTCCTGTGGATCAGGACGTCGGTAAAGAGACCATCCATCCCTCAATCAATCAGATGGGAGGACTAGGATATTCGTAAAACGAGCATCCATTCATTCGCTTGAGCATTTCCACTGTGAGGTCCCAGGCAGGTGCTAGTGTGACTTAGTGAACACCACTGTCTTCTGAGGGAGGGAGACGCTGACTACTCACTTACACACAAAACCTGTCCGTTTCCCCGGGCCAAGTGCCAGGAGGAGAAGTGTGGGTTGCTGTGAGAGGACAGCTGACAGAGAGCAGTGGGAGCTGTGATCCGTCCAGTCGTCCGGAGCACTGGGCAGAGGAAAAATGGCCTGGGAAGACTTTTAAGCTGTAAATACTGGGAGAGTGAGGATCACTCGGAAGGCGTGTGCTCCGGCCGGACGCTGATTGTCTCCGTGGCCTCTGATTCCTTCCTACGTTCTGAGCTGCCTCCTGCTGCTCTCTTCAGTGGAAAGAGGGTGAGCTCGGAAGGACAGGGCTCCTGAACAGGAGTCCACCCACGTCTGTCCTAAACAGTGTGTTGAGGACACTCTTGTCACCGTCACGGTACGTCGTCGGAGTTGCTAAGCACCACAGTGTAAGGTTTGAAAGCTGCCTTTTGTCCCATTTATTCTGGGAACAAAGTAGCGAAAAAAAATAATTCTAAAGACTTAATTGTGGACCTTTCTTTTCTCCTTGCAAGGATTCTTATAGGAAAGTTAAAAATGATTCGATTTCTTCTAAAATGAATCACAAAGAGCTTACCTGTTGCTAACATTTCCTGCCTTCCCATTTGTTTACACAGTGGGCCACTGCGGAGGCTTTGTTACCGTCAGGAGTTTGTGTTCGCTGGATGTTCTAGATTCCTTTTACAGGAGAAACGGCAGTTAGACGTGGTGAAGCAGCATGATTTGCATTGAGTTTTCTCTGAGCAGAGCTAAGGACCACCTTGGAAGGCAAAGCAAGGATTTAGTGTGATACAGAAGTTACTTAGACAGTTTTCTCTCTCTGGTTTGTCCTTTGCTAATTGGAGATCTTTCTCCGGTTAATAAAAACATAAAAATCATTGAATTCTTGTCTTAATCTTTGAAGACATTTAATATTTTGGCTATAACATTATTTATTTTCCATTTGTTTTAAAGATGAATTTCCTGTTCCAAATGTAGTCAGAACGTGTACTCACACAACAAATGCATTCCTACGATTGCTGGAACTCAGTGATTTTCTTTCACTTCTTTGTGCATGCCGGGGTTCAAGTTCAGGGTTTCCTGTTGTCTCTGCAGCCAGCAAGGAATTCACAAACATAGTATTCAGTTTCTTGAAGTCTGAAGTATAGGAAGATTAAGATGTGAACCTGAAAACCTAATAAATTGAACTCGAAATATTTTCAGTTGTCTTTTGCTTAATTAAGAAACTGATTTTAATGCTAAAATTATAGTTGTTTTTCCTGTAAACATTAGAACATTACAAATGTAGTATCCCATTGATCCCACAATCCCATTGGTGACCACATCCCATCTTGATCCTCTTCCCCATTCTCCAGAGGTAATTATTACGTAAGTTTGATGAGTGTTCTTCAGAACATTAAAAAATACTTCTCACATTCACACATATCGATAGAAAATATATTTTGTTTAGCATGTGCTTTTAAAACACAAATTGTATCATACTGTTTGTTTTGTTTTCTAATTTACTTTATTTAAAAAATAATATGTTTTTCAGATCTAGCTATCTTGCTCCAAATAGATTTAGTCTGGTTCTTTTAACTGCTTTTCCAGATTCCCATCTTATGGATGTACTGTCGTTTACTAATTCCTGTATCCATGGATATTGCAGACCATAAACATTCATGTAGAATTAGGAATAGAGCCATAGGGTATATGCCACAGTGCCCCATGCAGTGGCTGGGACATTTTACATGCCCATTGATTAAGTATATTTTAAACTTGCTTTTTAAATTATATAGCACAGAAAAGCAATTGTTGCCTCCAGATTTACTGTTAGTTGTTCTTTTCTTCCTTCCCTTCCCTTTCTTTGCTTTCCTTTCTTTTTTTACTAGTTGTTTTCTATCTGGCAATATAATTTCCCTTTTGTAGGCGTTAACTGCCTTATTTTTAGGCAAGGGCATAAGAACAGCCCCCACTAATAGGGTTATTATAAAGAGTGAATAGGAACATTCCTGGCTCAGTAAATATTAGTTGTGATGTGTGTGTGTGTGTGTGTGTGTGTATTGTGTGTGTATGTATATGTTTAGGATTATATCAGGACTAGTAAAGTAAACCCCCCCAAAGGGTTTGATACCTAAGTTTTTCTAACTGTGGCCCCTGCACACCTAATGAAAAGAAGACTCAATTTATTTTAGTAGAACAATAATGTTAAGAATATTTTGGAATACTGCATCCTTTTCAATAGGGATGTTGAATAAGAAGGGTTTTTAAGTGAATAAGAGTGATGTCCAAGACAAAAGGAATAGGAAAATAGTCTATAAATAATATGACCAGCATTTTCACAATTCTTGGTTTTAGGCAGAATGTCTTCTTCCAAAACTTTCCCCATAACCACTAAAATGTAGATGCTTAGATTCCTTTTCTGTGTCCCACACCCATCACACTCTCCCCTGCAGGCACTATTAAGCCCTGGAAGCCAAGTGCAGTTAGAAGGAAAAAGAGAAGCAGGAAGGTCAAGAAAGCCCTTCCAAGTAGGGAGAAGAACTGACGAGCAGTCAAAAATTGGAGGAATGATTAGGTTGGAGAAATACAACTTGCAAGACCTAATTTATGCACTGTAAGTTATCGAAGACACTTTACCTCGTGGGAAGAAGTTGGATAATAGGAGGGAGCAGTGACAGGGAGGGAGAAAGGGAGAGAGAGAAAGAGGAAGGGAGGGGAAGAGAGAGAGAGAGAGAGTGAGAGAGAGACACACACACAAGGAAGCGTTCCATAATGGAAGAGCCTGTGGTAATACAGCCGTGCACGGCAGTATGGAATGATACTGGGACAAAGAAGAGATTGCTTATGGGACAGGATGATGAGACGGAATGGACAGGAGCTTTTGTGTGTCAGAGGCAGGTAGTGATTTTCATCTTATTTTTCTGTCCATGGGATAATAACACAACTAAATACCATAGTAGCAAGACTGGCCCGAGACATTGTCCTTAGGTCAGATAATGGGGCACACTGTATACTAAATTATGAATAAGCTTATCTTTGCTTTATGCCATTGAGCTTTGAATCCATCCTTTATTCTGAAAAATACTATGAACCACCCTGTGAGGCAATTTCAATCATTATCATAAATACCAGTAGCAAAATCAAATCATATGTAGTTGGCTTGTTCACATTAATATAAAATTGCTTCATGGATTAGTTGAGAGGTACCTAATAATATAGATTGTCCCCATGTGAGGACAAATGGGTGAGTTTTTATTTAATAATGCCATTTTGAATAAGGTAGAAAATTTTTTTTAAGCAAAAATTGTTTAATACTTATAGGAAAAGCTGAAGAACTTTGAAAAAGTTTTATGAAGTCCAGGAGGGCTTAATTGAGAACAAATCCCCTGAAATGTCAGCTCTCTCATCTGTTCAAGTCTATGCTACCTATGGTTGTTTCTTTGTCATCATGTTCTTCATAAAAACACAGCATAGCAGGGTTGGTGAGTTTTGTCTGTCCTTTTTTACATCTAAGAGAGGATGTTTATTTTATTCTGATTATGAAAGTAATACAACAGTCATTGTAAAGGATTTGTAAATATAGTAACATATTATAAAGAAGAAAATGAAATCTATTTTATAACGAAAAGATAACCACACGGAACATTTCTTTCTGGCATTTTTTTCTTTTCTTTCAATTATATTTAGTTACACAAATAATGCCTAAAGACATCTTTCTTAAAAAAATTAAACCATTGCCCCCCTCCCTCTAGCTCCAATACTGTGTCACCCCCAGAGGTAAGTACTATCATCAGGTGATGTGTCCTCTGTCAGACTTCTCTTTTTTGCCTCTAAATGTATTTGTAGCAAATACATAGTATTTTTCCTCCTGTCTGTGTTGTATTAAAAAAGAGTATCAAACTATGGGTCTACACTTTCTTATTTTTGTTCAGTGATATATATATTTTAGGGATATTATTATGCCAAACATACAGATCTCTCTTATACTCCCTGTTGCATAGGATTTGACAGCATGGAAATGTCTTTATTTGTCCCAAAACAATAAATGTTGGCGTGGATGCGGAGAGATAGGAACACTCATACACTGCTGGTGGGACTGCAAACTAGTGCAACCTCTGTGGAAAGCCATATGGAGATACCTTAAAGAGATGCAAGTAGAATTACCATTTGATCCAGCAATCCCATTACTGGGCATCTACCCCAAAGAACAAAAATCACTCTATGAAAAA